>JAINUG010000229.1:297500-350000 GCA_029706075.1 Aldrovandia affinis
CGCTGGGGCCGTTTCCAGGGGAAGGCGTCGCACTTGCGGTCGGTTGGAGGCTGCTGTGCCGGTTTCGAGACGATGCTGGACAACGGTCGTGCAGCATCGCCTCACCTTTTGCTGGCTCTGTCATTTTACATTTGAAGCATTCAGCGGACGCTCTTATCCAGAGCGACTTACAAGATTTCTTTATAAAAAATTGTGGCCTCCCGCGTGGTCCAGTGGTTACAACGTCCGACGCTGGCCACGGAGACCGGGGTTCAATTCCCCGTCTCGCCAAGTGTCGGCTCTGGCCGGGAGTGCCACCAGGGGGCGGCGATTGGCTGTCCGCCCCAGGGAGGGGGGAGGGGAGCCGGCGTGACTTTCGCTGCGTAGAGTGGCCCTGTAGTACCGGGTTACGGTCGACGGCCTGTGGGTGCCGTCTCGTAAGAGGCGTCACTTCGCTTCGTCACTACCGGTCGCAGGACTACGGCAGCGAACTCACATTACTAGGGGGGGATTGACGTAAAAATAGCGGGTCTAATTGGCTACCAAATTGGGAGAAAAATGGGATAAAAATCAGAAACAAAATGTAGAGAGAAAAATTGTATATGCCATTTAGCAGACGCTTTTATCCAAAGCGACTTACAGTAGTGAATAGGCTACATACATTTTTCACTATATGTGGTCCCAGTGGGGATTGAACCCACAACCTAAGTGTTGCCAACGCTGTGCTCTACCGACTGAGCCACACAGAACCACTGATGTGCATTAAAACATGGTAAGATCAATCACAGTTTGCGCAAACGAGATCTGTGCAGTAATACAGCGATAGACACATCGTTGTTGGCAGCTGCACACCATACCTGTAACACTGGGTGTCTTCTCGCTGGCTGTCGTAGTGGTCGCCGGTTGACCGGGATTTGATGTGCGGCTCCCGCAGCAGCAGAGAGCGTCGAGACCCAGGATGCAGGGGTCGGGAGATCTGGGCCCGGAGAAAGATCTGCCAGACCGTTTTCTCGCCCCCAGCTGTAAAAACAGCTTTTCACAACACAGCATCTCTGCCGTTTGCCTGGTCACCGTTTCCAGCCTGGTGGTGGTGTGGGACCAGTTTGTGATCTCAGGGAGCAGGTCATGTCGCACCAGGCTGATGGTGGAGTGGTGTCGACGAGTGCGTTGACCAGCTTCCCCTCGATGCAGCACTCGATGAACAGGCTACGACCGCTGCTCCCTAGGCGGCCTACTCTTGTCACTGCTGGGCGCCTTTTCGCCTGCTTCCTCCTACGGCAGTGTCTGGAGAAGTGGCCGTGCGTCCCACAGTAGGAGCAGGAGGCGTTGGAGCGGAGGTCACTGCTGCCTGCCCTAGCTGGCGCGGTCTTGTCCTCGCTTGTCGCCCGGGAACGCCCGATGCGCTGTCTTGTCCTCGCTTGTCGCCCGGGAACGCCCGAGCTCTTCAGCTTTCGCCAGGGCCTCGTTAGGGGCTGCCTGCTCTCCTCGGCCAGGGCAGAGGGGCTGCCTGCTCTCCTCGTCCAGGGCAGAGGGGCTGCCTGCTCTCCTCGGCCAGGGCAGAGGGGCTGCCTGCTCTCCTTGGCCAGGGCAGAGGGGCTGCCTGCTCTCCTCGTCCAGGGCAGAGGGGCTGCCTGCTCTCCTCGGCCAGGGCCTCGTTAGGGGCTGCCTGCTCTCCTTGGCCAGGGCAGAGGGGCTGCCTGCTCTCCTCGGCCAGGGCAGAGGGGCTGCCTGCTCTCGGAGGCGTGCCGATCGTAGCCCCTACAGGAGGGCGTCGAGCGCGAGGTCGAGCGGCCGGAGTAACCCGATGCTTTCGCTGCTCCGTCTCTCCCTCCTGCGCAGCTCTTGCTGGAGTGCGAGGAGTGCAGGAAGGACTTCGCCGAAGCGCCTTTTTCAGCGCTGTGCAGAGGAGCTGGTAGGTGGGCGTGGTGCCGGGACCCTGGTCCAAGAGCGCCTTTAGAGCGCTTCTCCCTCCAGGGCCGCCGCCAACCTCGCGCCTTTCTCCGCTTCGCTCCACTCTGCTGCTTCCGCTGTGAAGCGGAACTGGGTCGTGTACGCCTCCCAGTCGCCTTTCTCGTCGTAGCGGCTTACTTTGAGCCCCAGGCGGAGCGCGCTCCCACTGCCCGCAGTGGCACTGGGGAGTTCCGCCGAGCTGCTCAGGGGAAGCGACCGTTCGGCCGCCCGAACTGGGACCGCGGGCGCAGCCGTGTTGATAGCTGCGAGAAGGCCAGCGCCTCGCATGCACTATCTCCGGCTGCCGACAGGAGAGTGCCGACTGTAGCAGGTAGTAGCGTAGCGACCGCTCGCACTGGGCTCACTACCGGTGGCTATCGCTAGCAGCTAATCGGCCTCCCGCTAGCAGCTCGCTAGTCGCCGTTGGCATCTCTGCCAGAGCTTCGTAGCAAAGTTCCCCCTTCGGTGGCAGGAACCCCGCCTGCCACCACACTTCGGGGTATTCTCGGGAAACAGGGGAAAGGGGCTTTTATTCCAATCACAAGTGGTTCCTCACATTAGAACATTTACATCATTACATTACAGGCATTTAGCAGACGCTCTTATCCAGAGCGACTTACAGTTTACATTTCTTTACAATCCATTTATACAGCTGGAGCAACTGAAGCAATTCAGGTTAAGTACCTTTAGCTCAAGGGTACAACAGCAGTGTCCCATCTGGGGATTGAACCTGCAACCTCTGAGTTACAAGCCCAGCTCCCTAACCATTACACTACACTGTAGTCATTATAAACATAACTAGCTAACTATTTACGTCTAGCTGGCCGCAAGGGCCCCTGGGACATGTGACAGTTTCCTAGGTTACTGTTAGCCACCTAGCATGCTACACACCTTTGTGGATGAAGGGCAATGGAGGGTAGCTAGCTTTCTGTGGTTAGGCTAGGCTAACGAGCGTGGGAAGACAGGATAAATACTAAAAAGTGTCGATGCATAAGCTGCAATGCTGAGATATATTTACTAAGTTCGGAAATCGACGTTTAAACGGGTTTTGAAAGCAGAGCTACTAGAGCAAAACCGCGGCCATATTTAATGCGCATGCGCTGGGAGCGGAACGCTTTTTGATTAACAGGAAGTGCGTCATCGCCAGGAAAGTTTTTAAAATGTATATTTTATTTTATTTATTATTAATATTATTTTAACAGCTAAGCGCACCAATCTGTTATACTTTCAGAACAACGTTGCACCTGTTCTCAATTTTTGCATTTTTTAAAAGGATACATTTCACCAACCGACAAAATAAATTCAAGTCCGAAGTTCGTAAAAAAACAAAAAACAACGTGATTTAAATTTGTTGTCATTTTGTATGAAACCATATGCAGCGATATACAACGTAACGTTGTGTCTGCTAAATGGCATATGATATATGATATGTTATGTTATGTTATGTTATGTTGTGTAAAGCTACGACAGGCATTCGGGGAGTCTGGCTCGCTTGCGAAACTAGCTGCGACACGAACAGACGTCGCGTTAGCAAGAATATCCAGATAGCTTAAAACTTACGCATGTTCTCTTTTGAATTTGGCCCTGCAGTTTCCCGGGTTCTCTCGAGAAGGACAGCTTAGTTTGGTAGCTACGAGCGATATTCATTTTCTAACGACTTTACTGTTGTTTGTGTCACTGCTCCACTTAGAAAACCGTTTCGTCTTCAGTTTCCGGGCGTAACACGAAGCACGAGAGGTCGCCCTTAAGCACTGGCCCAGGATCAGTTAACACTGCCCAAACCCTAACCTTAACCAATTAGGAATAAGAACGCAAGACTGACATCAGATCAGCGCTAAACGGACAACTTCCGCCTACACGGTGAACACGCAAATGCGTCTTCTTCTTCGTTTTCTTTTTAATGGCACAGTAAAACGCTTGTAGGCATATCACTGCCCCCTACATGTCCGGAAGATCCTCTGCACTATAAACTCAAAAGAAAAGGAAAGAAAACAAAAAAACACACGTCTTACACGCTGGCATGCAAACCAGTGGCATAAAGCACGTTCAGGACACTGATACACTTCGGACATATTCTCACACGGTCCCACACTCTCACAGTGATTTAAGAGAGAAGGAAGTCACGCCGACGCCCGCCAAATCTCTATACATGTCCCTGCATTGCCTTGAATAATTAGCACAGTCTAATAGCACATGTTTAACTGCTTCTGGTACTTTGGACATATCAGAGAGTCCACCCTCATGCTTACCCACTACAAATAATCCAGCCCTCAGACCACAATGCCCCAACCTCAGCCTGGCCAACAATACATTTACATTTACATTTTAGGCATTTATCAGACGCTCTTATCCAGAGCGACTTACACAGTTCACATTTCTTTACATACAATCCATTTATACAGCTGGATATTTTTACTGAAGCAATCCAGGTTAAGTACCTTTAGCTCAAGGGGACAACGGCAGTGCCCCACCTGGGAATTTAAACCTGCAACCTTTGCGTCACAAGACCAGTTCCTTAACCATTATGCTAACATTTCCGCCCTGAATACCTGCTCCCGAATGTAGGGCCTCCCTTCCCTTCCCCACCCCTCTCTGAATAGAATATAAATGTCTCCCCTTTCTGTTTGTGTCCCACTCCTTTTGCCAGAGAATCCCCAATCCCTCCCCAATCCTACTCTTCACCTCCCCCTACCCAAGGGGATATAGACCCCCACCTGAGGAAACTCTAGTGTAGCCTTCGCCATCCTATCCGCACACTCATTTCCCACTATCCCCACATGCGCAGGCACCCACACCAGGCCCACCCGACTCCCCGCCCTGTGGACACGATGCAGAAGCACTAGCAGGTCTATCAGAACATCAGGACGCACAGACGAACTCCTCACTGCAACGCGGTCAGAGCTGCAGCGGAGTCTGAGCAGGTAACCACCTTAGGAGGTTTAACAACTTCACTTAAACTTCACTTAATGCGTACCCAACGCAAACAGCATTGTTCACATACTCCACTGCGTACTTTATGTCTGTCTGGATGTTTAAAAGCTATGTCCACTAGGGGGCAGGTCAGAACTGTGGGGTTGAAACAGTGAGCCAGTGGGTGAAGCAGAGTGGCTTGCCATTACCCTCCGCTTTCTTGCCTGTCCCTACAATTTATGTTGGTATTGCACCTCGCACACGCGTAACGTTAATTCTTGAGGACGTGCACAAGGTACGCACCCAACTACCGCAGGATATGCACGGCAGCCATTTTGCATACGTGTATGCGTATTTGTGAAGTATATTTAGGCCCTTAAGGCAAGCTCTTGTCGCAAGCACTCGGCAATTTATACCTTTGCAGAGGCCATGCTCCGCCTATGCAACACGGTGTCCTTACACTTCTGTGCACTAGTAGGTGTCAATGTATTGAAAAAGGTCGGTAAGGTTTTCATGAAAGCAGGGAAACTCTTCTACCTTCAAACTTCTTCAGCCAATCTTTCCTGAAGCTGGTTCATTTTATACCATGTCGAACAAATTATGCTAGCTATCTATATCGTTAGCTACTAGCTCGATGAACTGTGACCTATGAACTATGACTGACAGCTCTGCCTCCATTCACTAACCAACCAATCAGTGGTGCGCAACATCTACGCGAACGGTTGCGCTGTGGTCGCGAGTTACATTTTTGTGCTAGGTACGCGACACCCTCTGAAACCCCCTCTGCGTAGGTCCCAAAGGCTGCGTTGATGTTGCAGAGCCCTGGTTGTGTTGCTGTCGCGTTGTTGTCCTTCGAGCATGCAGAGGCCTTTAGTTCTCCTGTTGTCTGCATGGGTCTGTCTCAGTGCTCCTGCTGTGTGGGGCGGGGCTGTGGGTCATGTGCTGCAGACCTTTCTCCACTGGTCCAGGTTTAACGGGGTTACGCGGGTTACCGGGGGGGGGGGGGGGGGGTGACCATGTGCTCTGCTGATCTTTTTAAGCCTGATCAGTGCAAACAGATGGGTGACTGTGAAACCCTACGTTCTGGATGACACACACACAGGCCAAATATAGAACTCGATTCTTTAAGGGAGTCCTAACGCAAACAGAGGACAAACATGGCCAGTGTGTGATTGCTAGGCATAATAATGTAAGGGGCGAAAGAGGCGCTCGAATTTGAAGAAAAAATTACGCTGGCTCTCAAACTTCAAGAAGAAGGGCTTTATTAGAGTAACGGCAGTGTCAGATGCGAAATGACGACAATGCGAGTCAATCTGAACACAGAGCCTTTTCCGTGACTACTTTTTATAAATTTTTCAATCCTTGATCAGGAGAGATACAATCCACAAATACACAGGATGTAGTTAATCTGTGACGCCTATCATTTAGGCTGTAGTGTATTGGCCGTCCTGCTGTGATTCAACTAGCACATCTGTTGACTTGAGCAGGTCCTAATCTCTCACTCCCGGTCGCTATTCTACCATTGTGCCAACTGTGTTGTGATCATGATCAGATCAAGGGACCATTTGGCCAGCAGACATACTGGCGTCAGAGCCTGCAAGACATATCTTTCAATAATCTTATTCTTTTTCAATTGCTTTATAAAGCTATACCACAAAGCCACAAACATAACTAGTGGGGCAACTATTTAAAAAGAGGACATTAATTAATTAGAATTTATGAATGTGTCGGGAGCATTAGCACAGAGCGTACTCTGGTTTGGTTCTGGCAACTATCCCGTCACCTGAAACATGACCGTCCGATGCATTCACTAAATGAGTGTGTTACGCACAAGAAGGAATTTAAAGGAGTTAATCTTTAATTGGGCTAATAATTGTAACTAATCTGGGATCCGGGCCCAGATGGCTTGCCAACGGATTAAAAACAAAAACATTTCCTATTAAACCTCTAATAGAGACGTGCACAGCCTGGTCACCGTGTTCTTTCGATCCTTATCAACAGATTTGATGGCATGTTGTGTTGAAAGTGTCATATATGTTGTGACAATGCTGTCCTGTCCTAAAATGATTTTATTTCTTGTACAGTATTTGTATTGTCTTGTCCAACATCTATGTGTAGCCTTATTCACTTTTAAAAGCCCTGCTAGGGACGAACATTGAAAATTAGCGTAAGCTACAAATGTTTTGATACAGGGCGTCAGCGTGTTGTCAGTGCAATGTGTCTGTGTTTTTGTATCTGTCCTTTACTCAAATAAACATTAAATAATTAAATAATGCTTTGTCCCTGACAACCAAACAAACAAATAAAAATCTTCAGCGATAATTGACTTGATAATTGTGTGCTGGTGCCCAGATGACAGGCATGAAGACTGGTGCATGTTCACATGTGCAGGCGACAAACTGCCCTGTTGTAGAGTGAGCGTCACACGCCAGATATCAGCTAATTTGGTCGGCCGTGTTAGGCACAGCCTGACAGATTAGGAGCAGGTGCAGATAAAGACATCGCTCGGCAAAGTAGGTCAGTGTGGAAAAGTGCAAGATGGCCGTGTCGATTGAAATATTACACCCTGGCTGGTAAAGATATGTCTCCATCACAGTCGTGGAAGGCATGCATTATCAAACATGACAAGGAGGTCATTTCGAAGTGATTATGGATTACTTACGGTAAGGAGTTAAGGTAAGCGCTATCGCTGTTTAAATTAGTGGCTGTTTTTGTGGGGGTTTTTTTAATTTTCTTTGAATGCATTTCCCCCCTTTTCCCCTCATTTGGAATCGCCATAAGCCATATGCTCTCTGCAACCTTCGCCTTCAATTCGGGAGAGCGAAGACAAGCACGTGCTCTCCTCCTGACACGTGAGGTCAGCCGCCACTTCTTTTCACACCGTGGTCTCCAAGTTAATCTTGCGCAGACAGGAGGACTGACTGTTGGGCGCCCGATTTACCGGCAGGGGGCGCTGGTGTGTGACGGGACACAGACCTCCCTGCCAAAGTGTCAAGAATTATACACTGCTTTCAGTTAGTTCATTGTTTATTTTTGGAACTGGGTCAAATATGTACACTACCGGTCAAAAGTTTTAGAACACCCCCATTTTTCCAGTTTTTACTGGAATGTAAGCAGTTCAAGTCCAGTGAATAACCTGAAATGGTACAAAGGTAAGCGGTAAACTGAGGTAAAAAAAAAAAAAATTTAGGTTACCAAAAACTGAAAAATAATGTACATTTCAGTGTTTGACAGGTCAAGTGGCAGTAAGAAAGCCATTGCTAAGATGGCAAAATAAGAAAAAGAGGCTTGCCTGGGCCATGAAGCACCGCCAGTGGACTACTGAAGACTGGAAGAAGGTCTTATGGACCGATTAATCAAAATTTGAAATCTTGACATTTTAAAAGGTTTTTGTAGGCTGTCGAGTAGGCGAAAGGATGGTTCCTCAGTGTGTGACACCAACTGTCAAACATGGAGGAGGAAGCGTGATGGTCTGGGGCTCTTTTGCTGGATCCAGAGTCGGCGACTTGCACAGAGTGACTGTTAACCCACGTTAACCCATTACTTGTTCCCTGAAAAGGGCCTTTTCTTATAACTCTGAAATGTACATGATTTTTCTGTTTTTGGTAACCTAAACCTTTTTTTTAACCTCTGGCAGTTTACTGCTTACCTTTGTACCATTTCAGGTTATTCACTGGACTTGAACTGCTTACATTTCAGTAAAAACTGGAAAATGGGGGTGTTCTAAAACTTTTGACCGGTAGTGTATATAAAGTGTTTTAAATTAATTTTAATTTATGGATATATTTAAAAAATAAATTTAGATACATATATAATACTTTTATATGGAATAACAACCAACCCATTTATTTTGACTGGAAACACAATGCAACATTTTTAAACGAGAGTGGATTGAAAGCTTTATATGTATATGTAGAAAAATATTTGAAACGCAAGTGGAAAAGTGTACTTTTTTTATTTTTATGTATTGAAATGCTTAAAGTAAGGGGCGGCGGATAGCGGTCTAATGCACCACACTTTGGCTGGTCCGGTGTGGTGTGCACTGCCTGTCAGGGATGCGGTTCTAAACCCGTCTCTACCAGACCGGCCCTGGTCATCAGCCCGAGCGGGGCCGGCATTTGGCTGTCTGCCCCAGGGGGAGGAGGGTGAGCCGGCTCGGGTCCGCCGAGAAGCACGTAAGGGAGTCTCCAGAACGTGGGTGGGTGGGCGAGTTCCGTTTCGGAGGAAAAGCGGAGGTCGCTGCCCACGGAGAATTGGCTTGCCTCGAGTAGTTGAGCGACGGACCCGTGTGGGGAGGGTTAATCAAAATAAATAGAGGGCGCAATTGACTACCAAATTGGGAGAAAAACTGGAAAAAATCTGAAACAAATTTATTACAAATAAAAGAAATGCTTAAAGTACAAAACATCTGTTTTCAGTGTTTTAAAAACTTCAAATACATGTTTGGCCCAGGTTTGACTATTTTCAATACCATGGTTCTTATTAAAGTTACATTTTCATGCCTGTCTTTTAGAATGAGATGAATTTGCATTAGCCCTGTTCATCTGTTTTCTAAGAGGAAAGAGTCTGCAGACGTGCCATTCTTACGCCTGTCACCTCAGAGGAGTTCTGCCTTACCCTGACGAAATAGCCATGCACTCTACCTTCACTCTACCCACATAATGGAGGTACTTTACACTTACATTTACATTTTTAGCATTTAGCAGACACTCTTATCCAGAGCGACTTACAAGATGCGCATTAATACATGGTAAGATCAATCATTGTTCGCGCAAGACACACCGTACCTGTAACACCGGGAGAGAAAAGGTTATTATTTTATTTTTACATTTTTAGAACGTTTTAAACAAGGATACATATTACGAGAAGCAGTATTAAACATGTAAGCAGTGGTGATGACAATCAGTGAGATGTACAGATTTCAGTGGTAGAGGAGTGTGAAGAGGTGGGTTGTGAGTCTCTTGCGGAAGAAGGCCAGCACATTAGCACCTGTTGCTTTAGATTGTGCTTCATTGCACAGGAAGCCCTGCCTTAATGCACTCTTGTGAGCATGCACAATTTGCAAACCTCAGTGCTTTGCGCTGAATGGGTTTAAGGACATTCGTATGTCCTACTTCCTGATCGCCGTTTGGTGATTCCTCAATCATTACATTACATTACAGGCATTTAGCAGACGCTCTTATCCAGAGCGACTTACAGTTTACATTTCTTTACAATCCATTTATACAGCTGGATATTAACTGAAGCAATTCAGGTTAAGTACCTTTAGCTCAAGGGTACAACGGCAGTGTCCCACCTGGGGATTGAACCTGCAACCTTAACGTTACAAGCCCAGTTCCCTAACCACTCTACCACACGGCCACTGAACCCTCGTTCCCTGCTGCAGTGATGACCTCGTAAAAGTGATAAGCACTGCTCGACTCAGGCTTCCTAAGTCCTGTGTTTAGTGCCTGATTCCGAGCGGGTAATCCACCAGTTTGTGCACACATCCTGCTCCCCCTGATCTGTCTCTCCTCCACCCCCCCCCCCCCCCCCCTCCCCCCTCCGCCGTGGCCTGTTGTGGCCTATAGTGGCGACCGCAAAGCTGCAGAGAAATCCCATTAGGGGTTCAGCTCCAACACGTCCATGTTGCCAGCTGCTCTGAATTAGCGAGACATTCACACTTGCTTATTGGGCACAGTGCTGCTCTATTGCAGAGGTGTGACATTAGAGCAGTGTTTCTCAAATAGAGGGGGGCGCGGTGCGATGCCAGGGGGGGCGCGTGTGACCAGAGGCGTAGCGTGGGGGGTGCAAGAGGCGCAAAATTGAAGAAAACGTAAAAAAACAAAACCTTTTTAGCACCGTGGACCGGTTCCGAGGGGCGCGTAGCACCCGGTCCGCGAAATACATAAACTGGTCTCAGCTTTTTTTCGCCAAATGTTTTCTTCTTCCTAGGGGCGTAACAGAAAATAATTGAGAAGCACTGCTTTAGAGCAATGTGCCTGTGCTGAAAAAGGGTTTCATGAAGCTGAATAAATGTGGGCCGTGTGCACAGCTTATCACCAAGTAGCTACAGCAGTCGCCTGCTTCCCTGAGAGATGGGGATGATTTTGCAGTGTTGAAGCCACATAACGTGTAATCATTGATAGCAGCAAATGGAAGATTAATTCAAAATGTAACATTTGATTTTGATCACGAGTTTTCAATGATGTGCTCAAACACAAGGTGCAGTCCATTTCTGCCTGGCCCATTAGTCACGTTTTGTTATTTTACAGAATTTAGAATTCAAATGTACGCTTGACGTTTATGTTGTTGAGTGAATAATTGCTTTCTAGTGCCGATGTGAAGTGAATCTGTGAAGTAAAAGAGCTTTCAGGCCAGATTTGCTTTGTGAGGGGTTTAATACAGGGCCCTCCAGAATTACTGGCACCCTTGGTGAAGATGAGCAAAAAGGCTGTGAAAAAATGTCTTTGTTGTTCATCAGCTTGATCTTACACTCAAAACTGTTTCATTTTTTATACAGATTTTTTAAAATTTGAATAATTTGACTGATTTCTCTTATAAAATTTTTACATTTTTTACATTTTAAGCATTTAGCAGACGCTCTTATCCAGAGCGACTTACAAGATGTGCATTAATACATGATAGGAACAATCATAGTTAGCGCACAACCTTATATTTATATAAGATATATATATATATCTTATATTTGGAGTGTAAGAAAAACTGCTCCTACATGCACATACTTACTGAACTGCACACAGCTAACACAGCTAACACAGGCAACACAGGTAACACAGGTAACACAGGTAACACAGGTAACACAGGTAACTAGCCCACATCAAATCAAACTCAGGAGTGGCTGCCTGGTGCTTAGGCCAGATGTCTGTGTGTTTTACGAGTTCCGATGTTCGACTTGGAGAATTTAATCTTTAGCATTGTTTTACAAGCCATCCGTTGCTCATTTTGAAACCTAGGAAACAGCACATAACCCCGTGCAGCTACAAACCTTAACATAAAATAAATAAATGAGGGATTTAATAAATCATTTGAAATACTTTACTATCCCACTGGTGTGAAATTAATCTGGCAGCGCTTCAAAGGTACATAAAACACAGGCTAAAACATGATTACATATGGTTCTGTGTGGCTCAGTTGGTAGAGCATGGCATTGGCAACGCTTAGGTTGTGGGTTCAATTCCCACTGGGACCACATATACTGAAAAATGTCTGCATTCACTACTGTAAGTCGCTTTGGATAAAAGCGTCTGCTAAATGGCATATTTATTTATTTAAATACATGTCCTGTTGACACGTGTCCTTTCCCCAACCGTAACGCTGCATTCATACTCGATTTTTACGCATTTGACCACATACTTAATTTGTCGTTGATATCGTTACTCGCGCTTATTTTTGACGCTGAGGAGCTTTGCGTTGTAGCGTAATCTCTGACTTGACCTCATTACGGCCAGCGCATGCGTGCGTGTGCCGTCTGGGTGCACAACTGTGCCTGACGCAGAGGCGACCGAGCGCGCAGATAAGGAGGCCAGAGTTCTTACGGCGAGAGGCGGGGGCAGAGGGAGACGTCAGGGGAACTCAACGCAAATTACGGGAGACAGATGTCCGCAGCCCCTTCGCGAGCCTGCCGTCGGCCTGTCACACGGAACGAGGCCGTCCCTGCGCTTGTGGGAAGTTGAAAGGTGTGAATCCAATTTTGCGGATGATTGTGGATTAGAGAGTGCAAACTCTTGCGGGGGTTTATTCACATCTCGTTAGCGACTATTTGTGCCGGTAATCGGATGACTGCAGGGCCTTCAAATCCACTCCCGGCGGGTGTTGGCAACGCGGAAGCTAATCTCTTAGCAAGTGAAGTCACTGCTTCCTGCAGCAAAAACACACATATTCTCTCATTTCGCCGGCTTCTGACTACTTAGAGGGGCATTCACGATAACCATCGGCAGTCAGTCGTATCGATATGACCCCGTGAGCTTTGCAGGACTGCGTATGTGCAAGCAGGATTCGTTGCTCAGTTTTGATGGAAAGAGGAACTCATCCCACACTCACTGCAGATGCTCAAAGGAAGCAGAGCTAGATCAGAGATGTGTGGAGGTTCTCAGGCCAATGACAGAAACCAAAATGTCTTTTGCATTTTCCATGTCTGTCTGAAACAGTTCGCTGGCACATTCGTCAGTTTAATGGCACACCATAAGACAGGGCAGGGACAGACTTACTGTATGTGGGGAGTTACAACAGCAGCGCTACAGGGAATGTATGTATATATATTTATATACACCATTTAGCAGATGCTTTAATCCAAAGTGACTTACAGTAGTGAATCCATACATCTTTCAGTATATGTGGTCACAGTGGGAATTGAACCCACAACCTAATGAGCTAACTACTGAGCCGCACAGAACCACATTGGAATGGTCAGAGGAGGAACGGACCAGCTGAAACACAAATTAAATGAAAAGGAATGAAAGGAGGATTAATGAGCCGATCAGTTCAGTTCAGCATCAAGATTAAAGTGTGATGGTCTTCTGTGCTATTACTCAGAAGCTAGCAAACAAACTAAGTGCATGCAGGACTCACTCAGGACTCACTCAGGACTCACTCAGGACTCACTCAGGACTCACTCAGGACTCACTCAGGAATCACTCAGGACTCACTCAGGAATCACTCTAAAGCCACCAGCTGAGTGTATGCATGCAGGACTCACTCAGGACTCACTCAGGACTCACTCAGGACTCACTCAGGACTCACTCAGGACTCACTCAGGACTCACTCAGGACTCACTCAGGACTCACTCAGGACTCTTAACCACTCAGATGCAGAGAAGCTCTTCCATGACTTTGTCTCCTCAACACTGGACTACTGCAACTCACTATTTGCAGGAATTCCAGCCAAGAGCATTAAGATCCTGAAATACATACAGAACAGTGCAGTTAAGACACTGAAATACATACAGAACAGTGCAGTTAAGACACTGAAATACATACAGAACAGTGCAGCTAAGACACTGAAATACATACAGAACAGTGCAGCTAAGACACTGAAATACATACAGAACAGTGCAGTTAAGACACTGGTGAGAGTCCACAAACACAGGCACATGAGCCGTATCCTGGCTCTGGCTCCCCATCACCCAAAAGAACCCAATACAAACCCTTCCTTCTGACATTCAAATTCATGCTCTCCAATGCCCGTACCTTCCTGAAACACCTGCTGCCACGCCAAGCCCCCACCTGCAGCCTTTGGGATGGAGTCAAGGTCACCCACCAACACACATTCCCAGGACCCCCCCCACCCCCCATCTCTGGAACTCACTACAGCAACCTCAATCACTATAGCAACCCATATCACACACCATCTCCAACAACCCCAATCAATACAGCAACCTCAATCACTATAGCAATCCTGATCACTACCATCTCCAACAACCCCAATCACTATAGCAACCCATATCACACACCATCTCCAACAAACACATCATTCAAAACTGATCCAGACCTCCACCGTGAGGCCTTTCCCCAAATCCCCCCAGATTCATCCACATCTTCTTTCCTGTAACTCTGCCCTGCTCTCATCGCGTTAGGTGTCGTAATTGTTTGATGTGCTGGTTGTGGCAAACAAGTTGAAATGAGCATGTCGAAACTGAGCATGTGCACTAAATGTTCTCATGTTCTCCCTTTTCCGTACATGCTGTTGTAAATTCTCCAAGGTGTGTTGTAGTGTGTGCTATGTGTGTGTGTGTGTGTGTGCTATGTGTGTGTGTGTGTGTGTGTGTGTGTGTGTGTAAATAGCTGCCTGCTTTTACAGAAAGAGGGCCTGTTTTCAGCAACATCAGAGAAAGTTTATTCACATCATATCCTGGATGACTGTAGCTTAGCATTCCAACTCTTAAAGCTATGATAGGCAAATCATGAAGGAGATTATCGGAGCGCGACTCGAGAACCAGGCCAAGGAGCTGACAGCCAGGAGGGGACCAGCTGCTCTCCTCTCCCCACCCCCAACTCCCTCTCCTGCGCTCTTAAAACCTCGCAAATCTCAGCGCGGCAATCCCAGCGAGGCAAAATCAAAAAGCCTTCACAGCCCAGGTGTAGGTCAAAAGGCTGATTACGACCAAACTTAAACCCGTCAGTTGGCCTAAATCCTCTTCCTGGTGACACCCTTCCCCTCCCATGTGATAATCCCCGGTGAGACGACTTAGAAGGGTATAAAACCGCACCCAGCCCACCGGTGGAGCACAGGACCGGTACACCACAGCTGCTGACCGCCAGAGGAGACCTGATTTCTCTCCTCCCCTCCATCGATCGACCTCCACATCCAGTTTCTAAAGAGGCCCGACCTGAGTGACTGAGCAAACATGAACGGCACTGAGGGGAAGAACTTCTACATCCCCATGTCCAACCGGACGGGGTTGGTGCGGAGCCCCTACGAGTACCCCCAGTACTACCTGGCGGAGCCATGGCAGTTCAAGATCCTCGCCTTCTACATGTTCTTCCTCATCTGCTTCGGCTTCCCCATCAACGCCCTGACGCTGGTGGTCACAGCGCAGCACAAGAAGCTCCGGCAGCCGCTCAACTTCATCCTGGTCAACCTGGCCGTGGCCGGCTTGGTGATGGTGGTCTTCGGCTTCACCATAACCTTCTACACCGCCATGAACGGCTACTTCGTCTTCGGGCCCATGGCCTGCGCCATGGAGGGGTTCATGGCCACTCTGGGAGGTGAGGCTTTTTACTGTACCGATCCCGTAGAATCTATTTTTCCCCACTTTTTTTTTTTTTTTTTCAGAATTTAGTAGCCAATTACACCCTCTCTCTCTTTTTCATGTCAATCCCTCCCCCTCGTATTGTGAGTTCACTGCCGTAGCCCTGAGACCGGCAGTGACAAAGGCGAAGTATCGTCTCCTCCGAGCCGGCACTCGCCAAGCTGTCGACTGTAACTCCGGCACACAGAGCCACTCCTATACGCAGTGAGCTCATATCGGCTTCCCTCCCCCCTCCCTGGGGCGGACAGCCAATTGCCACCCTCTAGTGGCACTCCCGGCCAGAGCCGAAACTGGCGCGACCGGTGGCAATCGAACCCCAGTCGCTGCTAGACCACACAGGAGGCCGCAATGTTCTTTTTGTTCCGCAAACTAATTGTTTCCACGCCATGTGAATGTTTTACAGCAGACGTAACTGATCTTAGAATTACATTTGAGCACGTCTATACTTCATTGCTGGATGAATGTTTGTTAACATAATCAATTTTAGAGACCATTAAATACTACTGTATATCTAATATAATTGACCTGTGATTGACTTCTTTTGAAATACATTCCTTTGGGACTGTGCATGTTTGAGCATATTCCCTCTCTGTGTCAATTCATTATTGTTCTACTTATTCAAGCAGTCAGTAATAGTGCTAACTATGTAGAAAAACCAGCCACACTGGACCTGTCAAGGAGGAGTCAACTGTGTAGCTATAAATCTCTTTCCTGTCCCGGCGATAGATTTTTTCTGATTTTTTTCGGCTCTCCCTCCTCCCCTGGGGTGGGCAGCCAATCACCACCCCCGATCGGGGCTCCTGGCCAGGGCCGGTCTGGCGCAGTCGGGTTTTCGAATTGCAGCTGCAGTAGGCCACTCGCACTCCCAAGTGAATGCTTAGACCGTTACGCCACCCGAGGCCCCTCTGCAGTAGTTTTTTTTAACCACCTCCCCCTCTCTCACTCTTCCCACAGGTCAGGTTTCTCTATGGTCCCTGGTGGTGCTGGCTGTTGAGAGATACATAGTGGTCTGCAAACCCATGGGAAGCTTCAAATTCTCCTCCACCCACGCTTTCATCGGCATCATATTCACCTGGATAATGGCCATGGCGTGTGCGGCCCCACCCCTCTTCGGTTGGTCCCGGTAAGCCAGGCATGAGGAGTAACCAAATTCAATCAATCATATTTTATTTGTATAGCACATTTCATACAGCAAGTGCGAATTACATTTACATTTGACATTTTAAGCATTTAGCAGACGCTCTTATCCAGAGCGACCTACAGGATGTGCATTGTATGTGTGATACAAGGCAGGAGCAATCATTGTCTGCTAAATGCCTAAAATGTCAAATGTAAATGTACGCGCACAAGATCAGTGCAGTAATACAGTGATAGACAACTCAAAGTGCTTACACAAAATGTTTGGGGTTTTTTAAAGGGAGAGAAGAGAAAATATAAACCACCCGCTCACACTATAGCTGTAGTTTTTTTTTAAATACATTAAACAGAACGGGGGTTAGGTGTACACCTTCGCAAAGAAATTACCACACTAGTATAATGGTTAGAGAGCTGGGCTTGTAACGTTAAGGTTGCAGGTTCA
Organism: Aldrovandia affinis; assembly: GCA_029706075.1. NCBI lineage: Eukaryota > Metazoa > Chordata > Actinopteri > Notacanthiformes > Halosauridae > Aldrovandia > Aldrovandia affinis. The sequence goes on from JAINUG010000229.1 coordinate 314,669, forward strand.
ATCCCCAGGTGGGACACTGCCGTTGTACCCTTGAGCTAAAGGTACTTTACCTGGATTGCTTCAGTAAAATATCCAGCTGTACAAATGGATTGTAAAGAAATGTAAACTGTAAATCGCTCTGGATAAGAGCGTCTGCTAAATGCCTAAGATGTAAAATTTAAAACCTGTGGTCCTTTTCCTCTCTTTCCACGCAGATACATCCCCGAGGGCATGCAGTGCTCCTGCGGACCTGACTACTACACCCTCAACCCCGACTACAACAACGAGTCCTACGTCATGTATCTGTTCATCTGCCATTTCTCCGTGCCCGTGTTCCTCATCTTCTTCACATACGGCAGCTTGGTTTGCACAGTCAAGGCGGTAAGCACCAAAACGGAGGCAACAGAACTCGGGACATCTTAATGTTACAGCAACCACGGCCTTTCTTTTAAAAATGTATTTAACCAATCTTTAACCAGGCAAGTTACATTTTAGGCATTTAGCAGACGCTCTTATCCAGAGCTACTTACAAGATGTGCATTAATAGCTACATGGTAAGATTAATCATAGTCTGCGCCAGAGATCAGTGTCGTGATACAACAATCGTTGGCAGCTGCAAACCGTACCTGTAACACAAGGAGGTAAAAGTTTTTTTGGGGGGGGCAGTCATCAACATAGATACATATTACAAAATGCAGTATTGAACATGAAAGCAGTGGTGATGACAGTTAGTGGGAGTGGAGTCTGAAAAGGTGGGTTTTGGAGATGGTTAGTGATTCCGCGGTCTTGACCGAGTGCGGAAGATCGCTCCACCACCGGGGGGGTCAGGACAGAGAAAATGAATTGAGAACAAATTCTCATTTACAATAACGGACCAGCCAAGACGCCAAACATAACAAAACATAATCGAATTGGACAAACAGGAATTTAAAAACACACACACACACTCTCACACACACACACACACACACACACACACACACACACACACACACACACACACACACACACACACACACACACACACACACACACAGGCATTAAAGATAAACGAGACACAGTACTCATGCATCAACTGTAGCAGGAGCGTGAGTCTGTGAAAATGTTCACGATCAGAGACTTAAAAACAGCAACTGATACAAAATCACTCTCTGTCAGTGGTTCATATTTTCGCGTGGGATCTATTACGAGAAGCCACGTCGCAATCACAGCCATCGCCTTCACCAGCAGCTCTTATAACGTTTCCCGTTGTTTTCATTTAAAATCTATTTCAGAGCGCTGTGTACGCTGTCTGTAGAAATGAGTTGTTGGTTTCAAAAATATACGTTCAGCAGGAGGTCCATTTTTAAAAATCTTTTTGGATATCACATAGGCTATTATTTTAGTTTTTACAAAATTAAAAAGATGCACTAAAACACTGCCAGTACACATATGAGAAACATCATAACATTATATGACAACATTATAAAATGTAGTAGCTAAGAATATGATTTCCTGTGTTCGCATAAAGAAAGCTGTTTCATAAGACACATGTTTGTTACATTACATTACAGGCATTTAGCAGACGCTCTTTTCCAGAGCGATTTACAGTTTACATTTCTTTGCATCCAATCCATTTATACAGCTGGATATTAACTGAAGCTATTCAGGTTAAGTACATTGCTCAAGCTCAAGGGTACAGCGACAGTGTCCCACCTGTGGATTGAACCTGCAACCTCTGAGTTACAAGCCCAGCTCCCTAACCATTATACCACACTGTTTGTCTCCTCTCCCCTAGGCTGCAGCTTCCCAGCAGGAATCTGCATCCACCCAGAAAGCCGAGAAGGAAGTGACACGCATGGTCGTCTTGATGGTGTTTGGTTTCCTGCTGGCATGGGTCCCCTACGCTAGCTATGCTGCCTACATCTTCTTAAACAAGGGAGTAGCCTTCACTGCCCAGAGCATGGCTGTCCCGGCCTTCTTCTCCAAGAGCTCCGCCTTGTTTAACCCCATCATCTACGTACTGCTAAACAAACAGGTGCGTTTCCACTGCACGATTACGATTGACCGTTTCACACTTTAGGCATTCAACATAATGTACCCTATAGAATTAGTGGTAGTTGCTTTTCTTCAAACCACCCTCACTGGGGATCGAAAATGAGTTCACTGAGGAAAATTAAGACCTTTATGCCATGTTATAAATGTAAAAAGTGACTTAATTTACCATTTGAAGTAATATAATATAATAATAATAGGCCTATATATAATATATATAATATATGTCATTTAGCAGACGCTTTTATCCAAAGCGACACAGTAGTGAATGCATACATTTTTCAGTATATGTGGTACCAGAGGAAGTACTCGTGTGTCTGCTAGGGATCTGTAGATCTGATCAAAATCTGCAGTTTTGACGCGAGATTTTGACTTCCTTCCTTCCTTCTTTCTCTGTCCAGTTCCGTAACTGCATGCTGACCACCCTGTTCTGCGGGAAGAACCCAATGGGCGACGATGAGTCCTCTACCTCTGTATCGGCGAGCAAGACAGAGGTGTCCTCAGTTTCTCCAGCATAGAAACCTCCCTCCGCCTCCACCCCCGTTCATCTCTCCTCACGCTCTCACCCTCTCCATTGTTTTATGAACTGTTTTCAAAGGAACTTATATTTCTATGATTCAATGGATATATATACGTTTTTTAACAAAAATAAATGTATATATATTGATTTGACTTTGAAATTAAGTGCTGATATTGTCAAGAGCTATGACCTTCCATCTCCCAAACCACTCCGTAAACCCTGTTAAACTCGTTGGTGTTGCAGCTCTCCAAAGCTCTGGCTTTTTTGTTGTTGTTGATTAGCATAAGGGGACTTTTGTGACCAAAACAACACACTTTCGAAGGAACACAAACAAAAGGAGAAAAAAAAATCTATTTTGTAAACGTTTTTTTTTTTTTTTTTTGGTTGTCTGTTGTTGTCACGGGAAGCAGTGTCGTTACGGCGCGCGGTCATCGCTCCGTGGGTTTGCTGTCATTGTCGCATCGTGACTCAAACCCGTGTCCATCGTTTTGTCCAGCGCCGTCCCCCCCCCCCCCCGCCCCCTTCGTTCTAAGGAGCAGTCCCTATATTGAGACTGCGTCAGCCCCTTTCAGGACGCGAATCCGCATTAGAGTGCGGAGCCTTCTAACCCAGGCGGGCAGACGTCCACTCGCATTTACACGTGACCGAGAGAGAGAGGGCAGCACGCGACCAAAACTAGAGTCAAGGCTCGATCGGAATCTACGTTGCGGTAGTTAAAATATGAGACAGCTGTCATCTCTTCGCGAGAGAGGGCTGAGAGACCAGGGTCTGAGCCGGACAAGGGCAGGGCAAACCTCCGCGCAAGAGAGATACACAAGGGGCAGCCTCTTAGCTATTCTGCACGACGCGAGACAGCTTGTAAAGAGCCAGAGGTGGTTGTTGTTCACATCTCTGCCAGTTATTATTGTCACACAGGACGGGAGTGTAGTCCCAGTGCAGATCTCCTCTCCCACTCACTCCGCTGGTCCTCCAACGCTCTGTGTAGAACTTCGGACCTGCTCTCCCAGCCGAGGCGACCCGGGGAGGGCGAGCAGGCTGCTCATCGCTTGACTCAGTGGGCTGCTCTAATGTTTTTGTCGGTCTTGATGGAGCTTGTGATTTTATTTTTGTGTCATTATGGGGCTGTCGATTCTTTTTCGCTGGCCCGATCAATGTCATCGATTGCTGTACATATTTTATAAATAAATTCTAAATATAGTCCTAGACAAATAAATTCATGCATCACAAAAAAAAATGCTTGTGTGTTTCTGCTGTTTTTATTGATTGTCACGTTATTCTCATAGCTGTTTTTCGTTTACATCACATTCTCATAACAATTTAGTTACTCCAAAAATGATGAGAGTTAACAGCAACAAAATGTTTTTAAAAACCTGATGAATTTAAAGGTTTTTCTAGCACAGTTTTCCTCACTGGTGTGGCTTGCGTCCCTGGCTGTGGGCACCAGTGGTACAGTCACAAACTACACTAAAAGTTATTCTCCTCTGTTATGCTGCCGAACTTTATTCACTGGCGTTCGGTGAGCGGTACTGTTGCCAAATATGACATAAATTACATCAAGAAAACATCTCCCCCTTGACAGCATAACTATTCCCCCACAGCATACAACACAAAGCACTCCGTTCAGAGTTAACGGTTATACGTGTGTTTATTTGATTTTATTAGTTTTTAAGAGGTACAGCATCTCGTGCTGTGGTGGGTTGCCTCATCGATATAGAACGGTAGACCTCGTTACCATCAATTATTAATGCCGAACTTAATCTGAGGGGAAATCACCGAGAACCCTACCAATACACATATGAGAAACATCATAACATCATATTACAACACTGTAAAAATGTAGCTATATGCGTATGGGAAGTTCCCGGATGTTCGTTGTAAATTAATAGGTTTAGTGCAGGGGTCACCAACCTTTTTGAAACTGAGAGCTACTTCATGGGTACTGAGTCATACGAAGGGCTACCAGTTTGATACACTCTTCTGAAATAACTAATTTGCTCAGTTTGCCTTTAGTTATATATTATTATTAATGATAAATGATACTCATCTATGTGAAGACACTGATCACGTTAATGATTTCTCACAATAATTATCAACAATGACTTAACAAGGTGGGAAACAGATAATATCAATATTCAACACTTTATTTCTATTAATCTCAGCAATTGTTTACATTTTCAGATGATCACTTCTACTACATTTCATAGGAAAAATGTCCCATTTTCACTAGCCACTGACAAACCCTTTTAACACATTTTTTAGAACAGGCCTGCGGGCGACTCATGTGGTCCTTGGGGGCAACCTGGTGCCCGTGGGCACCGTGTTGGTGACCCCTGGTTTAGTGTGTACAAGCAATTTGGCACAGTGGCTAGTTAGCGCTAGGCCTACTTCGCAATTCATATTTACGATAGTTATTTATACTACATATATATATTTAAACAATATTTATACACATTTACTATTAAGCTAGCTGGCAAGTTAAATAAAAACTTAAATGTCACGTTACAAATAAAATCTAAGTCCTCTATAAGAACAACAATATACAGTATAATGACGAGAACAAGCCGTTTGACCCATCTAGGCTGGTCATTTTCTAGTGTCTGTGAAGACCCCTCTCTCTCTAAATATGACATTATTATATACACACACTAAATACACACATACTGGAGGATTAGAGAGAACTCTTCTTAAAGAGGTAAGCTGAGAGTAAGCAGTGCGCACACAGTCACACCTCCATATTCTCACACTCCTCCTCCTTCCCCTCCTCCTCCTCCCGGTGGAAAATCTTTCCATCTGCCTGCTTTCTCCACCTCAGTTTAACTCCGGTAATCCCCTCATCAGCCAGTTTCACCTTCATCTGAGGAGCAAACACAAACACACTCTCCTTCTGAGAATATCACTCATTTTGCTCGTTCTTAAATTAGTTCTAATGCTGAACCAATTCATTTTTGAAATGCAATTTTCACATGACGTGAAATTCACATGGTTTAAAATATTTTTTAGTGCAAAATGATATCAGAAATTAAATACTTAGCTAGCTGCTGCCAGATACTGCTAGACTGTAGCTAAATGTAGTATCTGTGCTGCTATTGCTAAGGTTGCAAAGACACAGAAAGTATCGGTAGCACAGAAAGAGCAGGGAGCCCCACGCGATGCGCATGCGCTCATTTTATACACACAGCAGGGGGAGCCCCACACGATGCGCATGCGCTCATTTTATACACACAGCAGGGGGAGCCCCACACGATGCGCATGCGCTCATTTTATACACACAGCAGGGGGCCCCACACGATGCGCATGCGCTCATTTTATACACCGGCTGGATCCCAGGAAAGAGCCATGCCAACTGTTGTTTTAGTTTTTGAATGAGATACTTGAACTGTTAAATCCTGCTTTTCAGCAAATAATAAAATTGTTGTGTTTGGACAGTCGAAGGCGGCAGTAGCATAAAGGCTGGGGAGATTGAACTGACATGCGTAGAATGTATGATTTCATACAGGTTAAAGATTGAGTTTATAATGAAATGCATATTGAATGTATATAATGTATAATAATGATGTATAATGAAATGGCAGATGAAGTTGCGAAAGAAGGTGGTGTATTTATATTTGATCTCCTTCTCTCCCTCTCTCTCTCTCTCTCACCTGCTGTAGCATGGCTTCAGCGACTGCAGGATCATCCATATTCAGAGATGACAGTGCGTTCAGCTTCATTCGCAATACATGTTTCTGCTTCAATGTAGAGTCACACATGCCTTCACCTAAAACTCAAACACACACACACACCCAGCCAAATACAAAGACACAGACACAGACACACACACACACACACACACACACACACACACACACACAGACACACACACACACACACACACACACACACACACACACACACACACACACACACACACACACACACACACACACCATCATCGGTTCCCTTCTGTTAAGTGTTTTGTGACAATGCATTTGTGAAAAGCGCTATACAAATACATTTGATTTGATTTGATTTGATGTTGGGTTGGTATCTGTGCAGTTAAACTGATATTCATTCTGAGTGAATTAGGTAAAGAGAAGCTACACAGTGTAACGGTTCCTGCTCGCCACCAGAGGGCACCATTGGACTCTTAGTGTTGCCTCATTGTGTCATTGCCTAAATGCTTGATTGTTTTATTGTTTTGAGTGACTCCACGTGTGCCTTGTTTCGTAGGGTGTCGTTTCAGGCTGTTGCTCTAGACTCACATTTGCGGCAGATGAAGTTGAGCTCCTCAGTCTTGGGCAAGCTGACCCACTGTTGCCCTGCTCCAGATTCTACTGCCCCCCTCTGCCCACACTCCCTGGTATCATTCCCTGGGGCCCAGTTCTGGTACCACGTAATCTCCCCATCGAGCCAGAGCCAGAATTTCATAGCGCAGGAGAAGCGCAGGCCCATCCACACGTGAGCTGTGGAGGCGCTCTGAGCCATCCTGTTCACCGAGCGCTGGACCTGCTCTGTGGGCACAGAGACCAGGTCTCCATAGTGCTGCCTGCAGAAGCTCAGGGCCTCATCCCAGCTCTTATTCACACGGATCAGGATCAGATTATCTGCAGAGAGAGAGAGAGCCAGGAGAAGAGTGGAGAGAAGATGCAGAGAGAGAGAGAGCAGGAGAAGAGTGGAGAGAAGATGCAGAGAGAGAGAGAGCCAGGAGAAGAGTGGAGAGAAGATGCAGAGAGAGAGAGAGCCAGGAGAAGAGTGGAGAGAAGATGCAGAGAGAGAGAGAGCCAGGAGAAGAGTGGAGAGAAGATGCAGAGAGAGAGAGAGCAAGGAGAAGAGTGGAGAGAAGATGCAGAGAGAGAGAGAGCAGGAGAAGAGTGGAGAGGAGAGGCAGAGAGAGAGAGAGAGCCAGGAGAAGAGTGGAGAGAAGATGCAGAGAGAGAGAGAGCAGGAGAAGAGTGGAGAGAAGATGCAGAGAGAGAGAGAGCAGGAGAAGAGTGGAGAGGAGATGCAGAGAGAGAGAGAGCCAGGAGAGAGTGGAGAGGAGATGCAGAGAGAGAGAGAGCCAGGAGAAGAGTGGAGAGGAGATGCAGAGAGAGAGAGAGCCAGGAGAGAGTGGAGAGAAGATGCAGAGAGAGAGAGAGCCAGGAGAAGAGTGGAGAGAAGATGCAGAGAGAGAGAGAGCCAGGAGAAGAGTGTATAAATGTTTTATTGAATGTATATTTCATATTCGTTGTCTTCAAGTGTTTTTGTGATTATATTTCAAATTCACGCATGAAGTTTGTTCAAGTTTGTGTGTGTTAATCACATCACTGTTAAATTACATTAAATTAACCCTAACCCTAACCCTAACCCTAACCCTAACCCTAACCCTAACCCTAACCCTAACCCTAACCCTAACCCTAATAAGCACTTTGAACTGCAATTCTTGTATGAAAGGTGCTATATAAATAAAGTCTTACTTACTTACTTACCTCTGCTCTTCCTTATTTACATAAATGATCTGGATATGGACATTAGTAGCAAAATAGTTAAATTTGCAGATGATACTAAACTTGGGGGTTTGGCAAACAGTTTGGAATCGACTAAAGTAATCCAAGATGATTTAAACAAAATCCAAAAATGGGCAGATACATGGCAGATGACGTTCAATATTGCTAAATGTAAAGTAATGCATGTGGGAAATAAAAACATTAGACAGGAGTATTTTATGGGAGGAGAAAAGTTAGTAGGTGTTCAATTTGAAAAGGATTTAGGAGTTGTAGTGGATCAAAGCCTATCTGCATCAAAGCAGTGTGCTACAGCAGTGAAAAAGCCAACAGGATGCTGGGATACATAGCAAAAGTATTGAGTACAAATCAAAGGAGGTTATATTAATGTTATATAACGCCTTTGTCAGACCGCACTTAGAATACTGTGTGCAGTTCTGGGCACCGCACTACAAGAAAGATATTGAAGCTCTTGAAAAAGTCCAAAGAAGGGCAACTAAACTGATACCTGGTATGAAAGGTAAAAGTTATGATGATAGACTTAAGGCACTCAATCTATTTAAACTTAGCAAATGCAGACTTAGGGGGGATTTGATTGAGGTTTTTAAATTCCTAAAAGGGATTAACAAAGTAAAATACCAAAGATTTTTTAAGATAAGTGGGGTCAGCAGAACAAGAGGCCACAGGTGGAAATTAGTTAAAGGCAAATTCCGCACAGATATTAGGAAGTTTTTCTTTACACAGAGAGTTGTCAATGCCTGGAACAGCTTGCCAGGTCAGGTAGTAGAGGCAGAAACGCTCGGGCTATTCAAGGCCAGGCTAGATGTAGTACTAGATGTTCTTTAGATTAGGACATGATGAGCCAAGATGGGCCGAACGGCCCGTTCTCATCATTATGTATTCTTATGTTCTTATGTTCTTATGCTGTTAGCTCTAGCTAGCTATATTTCATGTTCACAAGCATTTTTTTCTTCCTGCAAATCCAGTTGGAAACTATGTTCTTGGGGAAATGCATGGCTTTTGTAGCTAGCTAATGTTAACCAATTAACTCATTAGTTATTTGTCATTATCTATTTGGCCTCAGTTCACCATCAACTGTGTGACATAGGCTAGCTGCTAATCAAGTTAACCAGCTTGCTAATTAGCTACAGTATATTAATACGGATAGTCAGATGTCATGTTTTCGAAGTTATCATCAAAAGAAAATTAACCCTGCTTAGTAACGACACAATTGCTGATGCACAGTTGTCTTAATGTAATATAGGCCAGGTTAACCCATGGTCTACTACATCAAAAAATACAATTCAGTTACTTGATGCTATATACAACACAGAATGAGAAATGGCATTTTGCAGTTTCTGGAGCACACTTTCTTCTGTCTGTAACAGGATCCTATCATAAGGTATGATGGTTTAAAGTGGTTGTGGTTGTGGTTTTTGAGTTTGTTATTTTCTGTAGTTTGTTGTTTGTTCTGTTTATGTCTGCAACATTTTTTTGTGTTTTTATTTGTGCTGCTGCCTGTCTTGGCCAGGACTCCCTTGTAAAAGAGATTTTTAATCTCAATGGGACCTTTCCTGGTTAAATAAAGGTTAAATAAAATAAAAATAAAAACAGGGTGCATCAAGCATGACTGCGTTGCACATCTGGCCCTTGCCGATTTTTTTCTTCGTTGGTATTTATATGGCAACTAGCAAGCTCCCCCATCTGGTGTGGAGCGTCATTAAACGAACAGACCTCAAGTCACAGTGACGACATTCAGAGTACAGACATTTGGTCGCAGCGCCGTATTCGACAGCAGTCCGTCAGCCTGTGCGAAAACGCCAAATTCGATTTTGTTTGAAGTATACTGAGACCTTTACAGGCTCCACTTGAAGAACGTGACACCAGACACCTCAGCTCCCCAGCCCCTCCCCTGACTCCCCAGCCCCTCCCCTGACTCACCTCAGCTCCCCAGCCCCTCCCCTGACTCCCCAGCCCCTCCCCTGACTCACCTCAACTCCCCAGCCCCTCCCCTGACTCCCCAGCCCCTCCCTGACTCCCCAGCCCCTCCCCTGACTCCCCAGCCCCTCCCCTAACTCACCTCAGCTCCCTAGCCCCTCCCCTGACTCCCCAGCCCCTCCCCTGACTCCCCAGCCCCTCCCCTGACTCCCCAGCCCCTCCCCTGACTCCCCAGCCCCTCCCCTCACCTCAGCTCCCTAGCCCCTCCCCTGACTCCCCAGCCCCTCCCCTGACTCACCCTCTTCTCTCTTTTTGTAAATGGTATCTCTTAATCTTGTTTTTAGGTATTTATATATTTTCTTTCTCGTATAACAGCCTGTTGTAAAGTACCCTGAGATCTCTCTGTATTTTAAAGTGTGCTATAAAAATAAAATGTTTAAAATAAAAAATAAAAATTGTATTATCTGGGATAGACTTTACATTCCAACAGGGCAAGCAGGACAGAGATGGACTCACCATCATAGCAGAAAAAAGAGTGCTTGTCATCACAGTTGCGATCGTTCCACCTCCCGGAGTCTGAAGTTGTCACTAAAGCACAGTCCTCATTTCCTCCGAGATTGTTCGGTTCTCCTGAGTTCCACTTGCGGTATGAGGAGACACCCTGGTCTGACCATTTGCTCCAGGGCTCTCTGAACAGGCCGATCCACACGTCAAGGTTGTCATGGTCCTGGGAGTCGGAAATTATGTCTTTTATCTTCTTGTTCTCAGTCTGATTTCTTATAATGGTCAGGCTGGTGTAGTGTTTTTCACAGTTGAACACAGCCTTTTCCCAGCCCGTCTTCTTTGTGTTCAGGATGTAACGCTGAGGATCATCATCTGTAAAGATACAGCAGCCTCCAGTTATCTGTGTGTGTGTGTGTGTGTGTGTGTGTGTGTGTGTGTGTGGGTGTGCGTGCGAGAGAAAATATTCACAAAGTATATATATATATATTTGTATTTTTCCGATTTTACCCCGTTTCTTCTCCCAATTTGGTAGCCAATTACCCGTGTGCTTAGTTCAATCCCCTCCCTCGTAGTTCGCTGCCGTAGTCCTGTGACCGGCAGTGACAAGGGGGCGAAGCGCTGCCTCCTCCGAGACAGCATCCGTCGTGCTGTAGACTGTAATTCCAGTACCCCAGAACCACTCCTGTGTGCAGCGAACTGTGTGTGTGTCGGCTTCCCTCCCCCCTCCCTCGAGCGGACAGCCAATTGCCGCCCCGATGGCACTCCCGACCAGAGGCGACTCTGGCGTGACGGGAAATTGAACCCCGGTCGCCGTGGCCAGCGTCGTACATTGAAACCACTAGGTCACCACAAAGTATATTTTGACCATGATTTCACAAATGCATTCCACATAGATGATAAGAAATAAATGTATTTATAAATAATGCTGGTAATGCTCCAGATGGGCATCTCCTGGACAGACTGTGGTCCACTTTTACTACATTTGTGTATGGGGGATTTGCAGAGCACATAATGGTGCAATGTAGTGTAATGGTTAGGGAGCTGGGCTTGTAACTCAGAGGTTGCAGGTTCAATTCCCAGATAGGGCACTGCTGTTGTACCCTTGAGCTAAAGGTACTTAACCTGAATTGCTTCAGTAAAATATCCAGCTGTATAAATGGATTGTATGTAAAGAAATGTAAACTGTGTAAGTCGCTCTGGATAACAGCCTCTGCTAAATGTCATAAATGTAAATGCTGCATGTGGATATTTATTAATATAGGCCATTTAAACATGTAATAAATATCAGAGAAGATATTTAATGTTTATTAGATATTAAATATTTAAAATGTCAATGTAAATGTAAATGTAAATGTAAATGTAAGATACTAAACATGCAGAAATGTATTCCCATCAAATAAATATTAGAGAATATTGTGTTGTGTAGAAGTGAATGATTTAACATTTGTATAGTTTAACGTTGTGTTTTTTTTGTTTCTTGTTGAGTTTTTATATGTGTATGTATTTATATAGTATATCCAATTAGTTTCAGGAGACTTAAGCCTTCAAGTTAAGGAGAATCGTTTTTTTTACACAACTCATATTTAGACATCTCTGCTCATGAAACATTCTTAAGTATTCAATTACAACTTTTCAAGGAAAATCTGTGCGCATTTTTATAGGCACAACTGGAGGACAACTGGGTGGATACTGTATTTATGAGAAAACACCTTTGGTCAAACTCATGAAAGTAATTGATTACTTGTTAAAATGTATTAATTCAAGTCAGGTAATTTGTTAACATTTACAATTTTGATATTAGTGGAAAAAATATAAGGCTCTATATTATAAAAAGACATGCAAGTGAAGTGACATTCTCACATAGGATTGTCTCTGAATCGGACTGGACTGCTGTGTGTGTACTGAGATATAACAGAGTTCTCACCATAGCAGACGAAGGGGTTTCCTGGTGAGATATGACAGGATACATCAGTCCATGTCCCCTCGCTATCCATTGTTACACAGCCCCCGGTTTTGTCTGGTTCCCCTACCTTCCAGTTCCTAAACTCAGTCTCCCCCTCACTGTAGAAACTGCTGTTAGTCAGAGTCCACTGCCAGCTCTCCCTGTCATCGTACAGTCCTATCCAGGCATAATGTCGTCTACCGTCTACCGTTTCCAGCAGTGCCTGCATTTCCTCTGGGCCGTCTATGGTGGCCAGGTCAACGTAGTTCTGTCTGCAGTAACTCTGTGCTTCCGTCCAGCTCTTCTCTATGTTCACAAAGTGATACTGACGAGAGAGGCAGGAACAGAGTGTGCAGAGCCCTGTGAAAAACACACACACGCACACACACACACACACACACACACACACACACACACACACACACACACACACACACACACACACACACACACACGTTCGTACACATGCACACGTACACACTCATACATACACACACACACACACACACACATAGGGACATGTACACACACAAATGCACATGCATGCACACACACATGCATGCACAAACACACACACACACAGACACAGATATGCATGAGATATGCATACATACTAATTTTCTCAATTTTCAAAAATAGGGATGTTAGTAGCACAATAGCTACATATGCAGATGATATCAAACTTGGCAGTTTAGCAAATATTTTGGAATCAACGAAGGCAAGCTAAGATAATTTAAACAAAATCCAGAAGTGGGTAGAAACTGGTCAGAGACGTGCAATACAGTTACATGTAAAGTTATGAATGTGGGAAATAGAAAATGAAGCCTGGGGTATTTTATGGGAGCAAAATGATAATGTGTTCAATTTGAAAAAGACTTAGGAGTAGGCTTAGGAGCCTTATCAGGATCTAAGCATTGTGCTGTAGCAGAGAAGGCCAACAGGATGCTGGGATACATAGCAAAAAGTATTGAGTATAAATCAAAGGAGGTTATATTTATGTTATATAATGCCTTTGTAAGACCTAATTTACATTCACAGTACTGTGTGCAGTTCTGGGCACCACACTACAAAAAAGACATAGAAGCTCTTGAAAAAGTATAAAGAAGGGCAACTAAATTGATTCCTGGAAAGTGAAAATGACAAGGAAATACTTTCATAGAACAGAAAAGGAAATTAATCTATTCAAGATTATCAAAAGGAGACTAATGGGGAATGATTGAGTTTTAGTTTTTTAATGTATGTTTTTTCCCTGTTCAGCCCAGTGCAACGTGGAAAACGGCAAAATGGGACTGAGGTGTGTTTTACTTCAAGAGCAAATTATTATCCTGAAGGAAATCGCCAGAGGGGGGCCAGTTTTATAACATTTCTGTGGTCCCTGAGGTTCCTCTCCTCAAAACTCCACTGGGAGTTGGGTCACGCAGAGATGCAAAACATCTCGCCCGATTTCTCCAACCTCTCCGGAACTCCCTCTAGGCAAAAAGTTATCTTGGTCCATATGTTCAAAAGTGATATACAGTATATACATGTATATCTGTTTCATGACATACACACACAATGTCACTGTACCTTCAGGCGTAACAACTGACCTGAGATCAGCAGGACTATAACCACTCCCTGCTCCATCGCTGCAGATTTTCAGCCTACAAACAAAGACAGAGAAACACAGATTTAAATACATTTATCATCCACACGCCCCCCGGGCCCTAGATCCTTTGAGAAGTGTGAGCTGCCCCCATCAACCCCCACTGACTGACCGCAAAGTCATTCAGTCCTGAGTCACCGTGGACTGACCATGATACGGTCTTTTTTGGACACACTCTGTGTACTCTTTTAGTAATTTAACATTGAACATTTTAGCAGACACAATTATCAAGAGCGACTTACACAATTGGGCGGCAGTGTTAGCATAATTGTTAAGGAACCGGGCTTGTAACGCAAAGGTTGCAGGTTCGATCCCAGGTGGGGGCACTGCCGTTGTACCCTTGAGCAAGGTACTTAACCTGTATTGCTTCAGTAAATATCCAGCTGTATAAATGGATTGTATGTAAAAGAAAAAGGTGAAACTGTGTAAGTCGCTCTGGATAAGAGCGTCTGCTAAATGCCTGTAATGTAACAATTGACATTTCTTTACATACAATCCATTTATACGGCTGGCAGTGTAGCGTAATGGTTAGGGGGAGCTGGGCTTGTAACTCAGAGGTTGCCGGTTCAATTCCCAGGTGGGGCACTGCTGTTGTACCCTTGAACAAGGTACTTAACCTGAATTGCTTCAGTAAAATTGTGGTTCTGTGTGGCTCAGTAGGTAGAGCATGGCACTGACAACGCTTAGGTTGTGGGTTCAATTCCCACTGGGACCACATGTACTGAAAAATGTATGCATTCACTACTGTAAGTTGCTTTGGATAAAAGCGTCTGCTAAATGGCATATATATATTATTATATTAAAATATCCATTACACCAGACTGCTGCCTAGTCTGGTTCCTCCCAAGGTTTCTCCCTATCAAGGGAGTTTTTCTTTGCCACTGTCGCCTTAGGCTTGCTTTTGAGGGGGTCAAGGCCTGGGTTCCCTTCTGTTAAGCGTTTTGTGACAATTCAATTGTGAAAAGTGCTATACATGTCTCGCATGACATGTTCTGCCTGGTGCTCAGGTCAGAGACCTCCTGGAACACACGGACAAGCTCCTGGCCAGAGCAGGGGTGGATCCAGTGGTTATGGTCCATGTTGGGGCCAATGACAGGTAAGGGTAGGTTTGAGGTTCTGCCACACAAATTTACAGAATTAATTACTAAGATCTTTGCTACAAACCTGGCGTAGGAAAGAGGGGTACAGCTTTATGGGGCACTGGGACTCCTTTTGGAACAGGGGTGACCTGTACAAGCATGACAGGATACACCTGAACCGGAGGGGTACAGCTGCATTGGGCCAGCATATGCTCAGGGTAGCAGAGGAATATTTAAACTAAGAACTGGGGAGGCAGGGAGGGAAATTAGTGTTAGTATTAAGGATAGGGAGGCACAGAGTTCCCTGATGGAAGATACCAGATCATAGCACCCGTGAGAAGATAATGAATAAAGATCTTTTAGAGCATATTGTTAATAGAGGTGGTTTGGCACAGTCAGGTGTGCGAGAGGGGGAGAAGAAATGTACTAGTAATACTTTGAATTTCCTTTGTTTAAATGCTAGAAGCATAAAAAATATTCTTTTGGAACTGGAGGCTGTCACATTTCATGGGGGTTATGACATTGCTGGGATTACAGAGACATGGCTTGGTGCAGTGGATGGCGATGAATACAATGTTGAGGGGGACAAACTGGTAATGCAGTCACTTCTGATATTTCTTCTAACTAGAATGATTAACTTCAGACAAGTTTGACTTTAATAAAAAAGGAGAGAGAACTTAAGTAATATAGATTGGGTAAAACTTCTAGAAAACTGTGAATGAAAAATGGACTACATTTAAAAGGGTTATGCAGTCTAAATTTATCCCCAAATTAAAAAGAAATATAATGAAAACAGCCGCCACATTGTATTAATAAATAAACACATTAATAAAGAACGGACAATAAAATTTAAAAGAATCAAAGCAATTGGGGTTGAAATTCAAATATACCAATGTCATGTGACACATTCTTCTTTAAAATTAGTTTTGGACGTTTTCCCCGTTTTTCTCTCAATTTAGTAGCAAATTACACCCTCAATTTACTTAGATTTGCCCTCCCCATACGAGTCCGCCGCTCTTCTCTACGAGGCAAGCCAACTCTCCAAAGGCAGCGAACTCCACCTCCTTCGAGACGGAATTCACCCCCACCCACGTTCTGGAGACTCCCTTACACACTTCCTTATGGGCTCACCATCCCCCCCCCCTGGGACGGACAGACAAATGCCGCTCCCAATCGGGCCTGACGACCAGGGATGTAGAGATGTCACTAATATTCTGACATTCACTTTTAGTACCAGCAATAAAAATGATATTAGGCTCAAACGAGAGGGTCTACAATACACCACATCCTGCCCCATTTATACACCCTCATCAGGTGGGGCAGAAATGGAAAAAAAATACTTCAAAAGGTCAAAAGGACTACAAATCCTCTTTCTAGAAGGGATTCAACTTTCTTTTTTCACATTTTTTCCAGGTTTAATTAAACAATTTTTCCTATACAGAAATATTCAACTCATAGTAATGAGACAAAGCATTGCTAAACCAAGACACTGTAAAATCTTACCTGCAGTAGTTTCTCTGTGTGGCTCTTAGTGTGTGTGTCTCTCTCTCTCTCTCTCTGTCTCTAATAGGCTCTGATATATACACTGGTTTCCTGGCTGATTTGACTTTACTTGATTTGATTTGTTTATTTTTTTAAATGGTTCTATAACATTGGCAGTGACACATAAAATGCATCGTGATGCAAATGACTACAAAAAACAGACAGATATGGTACTTTGAGAGTCTCACTTTGTATAAAGTGGATTTAGTTCATTATGTGGTTGTGGTTTTCCTTAGCTGAGAATTTACTTTCACAGCAAACATTTACTTTTTCTGTGTAACTGGGACGAGCATAAGGGTGAGAGCTCCTATGCTCTGACTGAGGTCCTGGGGCCTCATTTATAGAAAAGTTGCGTAGAAACCATCCTACATTTGATCTAAGATCATTTCTGAAATGTGCGTAAGTGTGATTCAGAGAAACTGAACTTACGCACAAAAATACATGCGTACGCCACTCCCCCAGATGTGAAATCTCGAAATCACAAATGATCTTGAAATTGTGCGTAGCTGAATGGTTTTAGATCTCCGCCTTGTAAACGCCCCCTAATTTATATCATTAGCATATAAAGGAGCTTGAATCAAAACACAAATCCTCTACTTGATAATGGCGAGCTGCAAGAAAAATAATTTTAGCAAGGACGAAATCAAGGTCCTGTTGGCGGAGGTGCAGATGCGTGCAGGGACGCTGTTTGGGAGCCTTTCCAGTGGCTTTACCAGTAAAACCAAGCACGTGGCCTGGTAGTCTGTAGCCCAGGCTGTGGGGGGGGGTCAGCAAAGGTCCCTGAAGGACGTAAAGAAAAAGTGGTCTGATTTAAAACTGAGGTCAAAATTTCGAATAACTCGTTCCCTTCTTATTGCGCGGATGGCGATATCTTCGAGAAGTGACAATGCTGCCATTCTTCCTCTTGCAAACCACTGCATTATTGGACATTTTATAGCCTATAGATTGACCAAAATGTTTTACATGGAACCATAATATGTATATTAAATACATTTTCTTCAAGGATGTGCCAATTATGCTAATAGGGGTAGTTTTGGAAAACCAATGTGTGTTTTTGTTTTCCACAAGTAGCCTAGCTTATGTTGTTTTAATTTATTAATAACTTTATTGTGCAAACCATTACATATAGCCTAAGCAAAGTGTTCAATCTGGTAATACTACTACTACTACTACTAATAATAATAATAATGAGGAAACAATTAGGCAGCAGACGACATGCAGGCGCTCTTAGATTTCTGAATACATTTGACATTATATTTACATCTTTGACGTGGAAAAGTACTCAGCTCCACGTTAGGTTTCAACTTGGCGTACGCACGTTTCCTTGTGGCAATGTTGGAGTACTGCAGGTATTCGCGGTCTCGTCTCTTCTCTGTCCTGACCCCTCGCTGGTGGAACGACCTTCTGCACTTGGTCAGGACCGCGGAATAACTTGCGATCTTCCGCAAGAGACTCAAAACCTACCTTTTCAGACTCCACTACCACTGAATTCTGTACATCTAGCTAATTTTCATCACCACTGCCTACTTGCTCAACACTATATGCCCCTGCTTACTCCATTAAAAAAAAAAATTACTAACCTTTTCCTTCCCAGTGTTACAGGTACGGTACGCAGCTGCCTGCAATGGTCTATCGCTGTATTACTGCACTGATCTCTTGCGCGAACTATGATTGTTCCTACCATGTATTAATCGATTACTTTGGTCTCAGTCAGCAAGCCACAGACCTCACGCTGTGGGGTTGATGGTGGTGTAAACGCTGTCTCAGGCTCCACTCCCACAATAGTTAAATCGGGTTGAGATCTGGTGACTGAGACGGCTATGGTATATAAACTGTTTTCACACCCTTTTCATGTTCATCGAACCATTCAGCTTTTTGCACCCTTCCCCCCTCCCCCTGGGGCAGACAGCCAAACGCCGCCCCCCGATCGGGGCTGATGAACAGGACCGGTCTGGTAGAGATGGGTTTGGAACCGCGTCCCTGACAGGCAGCGCACACCGTATTGGACCAGCCAAGCTTCGAGCTTTTAAAGAAAGGATTTTCTAAGTATTATTAGTACATTTCTTCTCCCCTTTCAAACTCCTGACGGCACCAAACCAGCTCATTAACAATATGCTCCAAAATGCCTTTATGATTTCCTCACTGGTGTTGTTACACATTTCCATGATATCTTGACATCTTGCCTGTACCTCCCTACCCTTAATACTAAGACTAATTTCCCTCCCTGCTCCCCCATTCCCTAGTTTAAATTCTCCTCTGCTACCTTAAACATACGCTACCCCAATGCAGCCGTACCCCTCTGGTTCAGGTGCACCTTTCACCCTTAAACAGGTCACCCCTGTCCCCAAGAGGAGTCCCAGTGCCCCATAGATGTGGTGATACTACCGTGACTTCTCTTTGTTTCTCTCGTCTCACAAACATCTGAAGTTAAAGAACGCAAAGGGAGATGATAGTTAACCAATGTTATATAATGCTAATGTTAACCAATGCTAATGTTATATAATGCTAATGTTAACCAATGCACTTTTCATTCTGTTTGTTTTGGGTGTGGCATGCAATGCCAAGCCCGCTTCCCTCCCTGCCTCTTGGTTTTAAATCACTGTTGTTTGTCTATTTACATACAGTTGGCAATATTTGCACAGGACTTGTGTTTTTAAGAAAACAAAATAAAGAATGTGTTTTTAGCATCTAGAAAAAAACACTTCCCAAGTTCTGTTCCTGGCAACGGACCAGATTAGAGGCCTACACCTAACGGCTCGAGTGAGTAGGTGGTGAATGAGCTGCACTGGGCCTGTTCATGGGTCTGCAGGATTTACCCTGGCACTGGGCCTGTTCATGGGTCTGCAGGATTTACCCTGGCACTGGGCCTGTTCATGGGTCTGCAGGATTTACCCTGGTACTGGGCCTGTTCATGGGTCTGCAGTATTTACCCTGGTACTGGGCCTGTTCATGGGTCTGCAGGATTTACCCTGGTACTGGGCCTGTTCATGGGTCTGCAGGATTTACCCTGGCACTGGGCCTGTTCATGGGTCTGCAGTATTTACCCTGGTACTGGGCCTGTTCATGGGTCTGCAGGATTTACCCTGGCACTGGGCCTGTTCATGGGTCTGCAGGATTTACCCTGGCACTGGGCCTGTTCATGGGTCTGCAGGATTTACCCTGGCACTGGGCCTGTTCATGGGTCTGAAGGATTTACCCTGGTACTGGGCCTGTTCATGGGTCTGCAGTATTTACCCTGGCACTGGGCCTGTTCATGGGTCTGCAGGATTTACCCTGGTACTGGGCCTGTTCATGGGTCTGCAGGATTTACCCTGGCACTGGGCCTGTTCATGGGTCTGCAGGATTTACCCTGGCACTGGGCCTGTTCATGGGTCTGCAGGATTTACCCTGGTACTGGGCCTGTTCATGGGTTTGCAGGATTTACCCTGGTACGTTTACATTTTGGCATTTAGCAGACGCTCTTATCCAGAGAGACTAACAAGATGTGCATTGATACATGGTAAGATCAATCATAGCCTGCACAAGAGATCAGTGCAGTAATACAGTGATAGACATCATTGTTGGCAGCTGCATACCATACCTGTAACACAGGGAAGGAATAGGTTAGTAGGTGTTTTTGAGAAAGTTTTAAACATGGATACCTATTATGAAAAGCAATATTAAACATGAAAGCAGTGGTGATGACAATTAGTTAAATGTACAGAGTTCAGTGGTAGTGGAGTCTGAAGAGGTGGGTTTTAAGTCTCTTGCGGAAGATCGCAAGTGATTCCGCGGTCCTGACCGAGTGCGAAAGATCGTTCCACCACCGAGGGGTCAGGACAGAGAAGAGGCGAGACCGCGAGGAGTGGCTGTCTGGGGTCTTGTGTGGTGTCTCAGTTTCCTTTGCACTGCAGTGTACTAGAAGTGTGTTTTTTTGTGCATCTCCTTGCATGGAAAGTGTGGTGATGCTTACATTTCATCGCAACTTTTTTTCTATGGTAATAAATGTCCTCACTGTAGTCCCAGTTATCTGTTGGGGTACAGAGTAGTCTATCCTGTCTCCTGTGCTGGAAATGTTGAGTTTCAATGAGGCCCTGCTGGGAAGAACAGATAACTGTCAAAATAAAGGAAACACCAACAAAGTGTGTCAATAGGGCGTTGGGCCACCACCAGCTGCCAGAACAGCTTCAGTGCACCTTGGCACAGATTCTACATGTGTCTGGAACTCTTCTGGAGGGTTCTGCAACACCATTCTTTCATGAGAAATTCCATCATTTGGTGTTTTGTTGATGGTGGTGGAAAACGCTGTCTCAGGCGCCGCTCCAGAATCTCTCATAAGTGTTCAGTTGGGTTGAGATCTGGTGACTGAGACAGCCATGGCATATGGTTTACATCGTTTTCATGCTCATCAAACCATTCAGTGAGCACTCGTGCCCTGTGGATGGGGGCATTGTTATCCTGGAAGAGACCACTCCCATCAGTGTACATCTGTGATCACAAATGTTAAATAAAAAAGGTGTTTCAATTGAACTCAATCTGGGGAATAATGTGCATCTTCAAAAAACATCAACTCTGCACAGGATTCTAAACTCTCTCAGACACAAGCCCCATTCCAGTTAACTAAATATTCAACTCTCTCAGCCTTGTTATGCTGGAGCATGCAAAAGTGCATGCAAAATGACATGCAACCCCACCCATGCAAACAGGAGGAGAGAGGAAATGGCCACATCATCAGGATGTACAGAATTAGGAGCAGGGAGAGTCATTACTGATTTGTATGCTTATTTTCCTGATGCAAAACTGGATTCAATCAACATTTGTCCTTAACATTGACTCAAAGTTGAATAGAATTATTTTTATCTTTAGAGCAATTCCAGTGTTATGGATGTGACATTTGCACTCAAAATGAGAAACTAAACTTCACTCTTCACTCACTGGAAAAGCAGTGAATATATTTAAGACAATGTTACTGAATATTTTCCTTGTACCCATTGGGAGGGTCATTGTCCTTCAAGATGACACTGTTGAGTCTTGTAGTTTTGGAAAAACATCCTTATCGTTATGGATTTTACAGAATTGCACAAGTATTTTTGAGCAAGTGAACACACCATAAAAGTCTGTGAATTGTGGTGTCTACAACTAAAATGTTAAATGTCATCTTGTAAGAAAAGGTTGAAGTAAACAAGAGCCACACTTAATACAATTTCACAAGTTAAGTAGTAATGAATAGTACCGTTATGGACGTGACAGTATCCAAAATTTCCCAAATGTGGGTTCAATTCCCACTGGGGTCCACATATACTGAAAATGTATGCATTCACTACTGTAAGTCGCTTTGGATAACAGCGTCTGCTAAATGGCATATATATATATATATATATGTGCGTGAATGCCATTTTAGGACATTATTCAACTGAAGATCTGCAATAAGGAGATTTTGTAAATAAGGAGTGCAATGTGCCAACATTTTAATTTGCTTCACTTGCCGGTGTATTCCATTCCGAGAAGTCGTCACTCACAGTTTTTGGCCATTTCCCAGGTTAGTGCTGCCACCTGGTGGCCAAGAGTAGGTACCACGCATTTGTCCGCCCCAGGGAGGGGGAGGGAAGCCGACACACACAGTTCGCTGCGCACAGGAGTGGTTCTGGGGTGCCGGAATTACAGTCAACAGCAGGACGAGTGCTGTCTCGGAGGAGGCAGCGCTTCGCCTTTCTCACTGCCGGTCACAGGACTACGGCAGCGAACTACGAGGGAGGGGATTGAACTACCGGGAGTAATTGGCTACCAAATTTGGAGAAAAACGGGGTAAAATCGATAATAATAAAAAAAAGATAAAGATCAGTGAAAAATCATGAATTTTAAATTTTATATTTTCTAGCTTAGATAAAAAAAGTATTACCAAACTACAACGATCTTTCAGCAGTGTTGGGCAGATGGCATCCACTCCCAAACCAGTTTTTTTCCCCGCTGCTATGCTAGAATGTATGTTCCCATTTAAGCTGGTTTGGGTGAAGGATCTGCTCATCTGGATGAGAACAGTGGAGTGTTTTTACCTTGATATTACTCCAAATGTCCAAAAACACACGCTTAAGCCATCGCACGTTTAAACTACTGAATCAACTCCAACATCCTGTCGTTAACAAAACGAATCATTCTGGAGTATGTGCCAATGTTACGCTTAACTGATATGTAAAAATATATATATTCATGAAAATGGTTATGGAAGTAGGCTATAAAATGATCTCGGATCATATTACACGCCCACAGAAGGACAGATAATACATGGCTGGATACCACCAGGGTTGGGGAGTAGCGGAACTATTAATTTAACTAGGCTACATTTTCCAGTAACTTGTGGTAGTTTATTTACTTCCAAAATCTAGTATCTTTCAAGTAGTTAAATTATTGTTTTCGTCAAGGAGCGGGGTAGCGTGGACAAACGTTACAAGTTCTCCCCATCTCCCCAGCAGCAGTATTATTATTATATTTATTAAATTGTATTTTATTTGACAAAAAAATATCTAATGTCATGTGACGGTTTGAACGCAGCTGTTTGATTTAGTTTGATGAGAAGGTGCCGCGGTTTAATCCGGGACGAGGAGGTGAAACCACCATGGCCATACCTATCGCCATACACGAAACCAATAACATAAAATGAGGAAGTTACACTTTTCAGCGCATTCTGTGCCAAACAAAGCAGAAGTTGCTCAACGCATCGAAAACACCAAGCCCGAACTTGAGAACACATATTCAGGTGAGTAGCTAGCCCGCTAACATTAGGTTGCTAATTTAGCTGCTGTTTTACCACGCAACTCTGGCTAAGAACGTTAGCTAAAGGTAGGGTTAAATTGAATGTTGAACTTGGGTTTCAGGATTTCTTTCCTCAAAACAGAGTTTGTGTCTTTGGTTCATTCATTAAAACACCAACGAGCAATTCTCAACGAGCAAACATCCTAGCAGCGCTGCGAAGTGCAGGCTTTGAGCACTCGTTCAGATTCCGTCTGTATGCGGTGAGGCCGGTGCTATTTTCTCTTGGTGGGGCGGACATAAAACATATTTTCATATTATGTGACCGCTAGTTAGTTTAGTCTCCATTCACGCATTTTCCATGTAAATGAATGGAGGTCAGGCGCCTCTTTCCCTCGCCATGCTTCCCAGTGTGAGCAGATACACAGGGCGGCAGGTTGGCCTGGAGCAGTGTTTCCCAACCAGGGGTACGTGGGATTCATTTATTCAAATTAATATAATTTTAAAACTGTGTGTATGTATGTATGTATGTGTGTGCGTGCGTGCGCAGTATGTTTTGAGTCTGGATTTAAAAACATTAGTGGAATCAGCCTCCCTAATAGAGATGGGGAGGCTGTTCCATAGAAAAGGAGCTCTAAAATAAAAAGCCCCTCCAACCGTTTTTTTGGCCACGGGCGGGACAACTAATAACCCCGCATCCCGCGACCGGAGGGCACGCGCCGGAATATACGGCCGAAGCGCATCGGACAAATACCCCGGCGCCAGTCCATGTAGGTTAAAAATAAAATGTTTAAATCGGAAGCCAATGCAGAGTAAATAAAATAGGGGTAGTGTGCTCGGTGCGTCTCGTTCTAGTGAGGATTCTGGCTGCCGCATTTTGAACGAGCTGGAGGCTCCTTAAAGCGTTTTTTGGGCAACCAGAATAGACAGAGTTACAATAGTCCAACCTTGACGAAACAAAGGCGTGAATCAATTTTTCAGCATCTTGTTTTTTAATAAATTGTCGAACGTTTGCTATATTCTTAAGATGGAAAACTGATGTTTTCGTCACCTTGTTGATTTGGGACTTGAAACTTAAATCTGAGTCTAGGACAACACCAAGACTTGTGACTTCAGGTTTGATCCAAGAAGTCAATTTCCCCAGAGAACTAGGCAGCGTATTGCTACGCAAGTTATTAAAAACGACTTCCCTTTTGTCTTTTGGGCCAAGTAATAAAACTTCCGTTTTGTCCTCATGAAGTTTGAAAAAGTTTTTGCTCATCCATTGTTCTACATGTTTTCAGCTGCAAAAATCTATAACCGTCTTTTGCTGAATCGTATTCGTCCTGAGTTGGAAAAGGTCCTTCGCCCCAACCAAAATGGTTTTCGGCCTCTGAGATCTACCTCCTCACAAATCCTTGCTCTCAGACGAATAATTGAGGAAATTCGAAATCATCAAAAAGAAGCTGCAATAATCTTCATTGACTTCCGCAAAGCATTCGATTCCATCAACAGACCCACAATGTTTAAAATTTTGAATGCTTACAGAATCCCGGAGGAGATTGTAAATGTAAAATTATGTATGAGGATACAAGTGCAGTCATTCTCACTCCGGAAGGCGAAACTGATTCATTTTTCATCAACACCGGCGTTATCCAGGGTGATCCACTTGCCCCCTATCTATTCATCATAGTTTTGGACTACGCCCTGCGGATAGCAATAAACGACACTGGTGGTCTAACTGACTCGCCGTAGAAGTAGTAGATATCCTGCTCAACACCTCTCTGACCTAGATTATGCTGATGACATTAGTCTGCTTGCTGACACCCTTCAAGATGCAGAATCTCTCCTCCACAAAGTCGAAACTTGTTGCAAGTCCATTGGTCTCTCTCTTAATGCAAAGAAAACGAAGTACATTCACCTCAATCCCTCCACCGCTGGCGACATCATAGCGCTTGATAGCAGTAAGATCGACAAAGTTGATGACTTCACATACCTGGGCTCCTACACAAACTCGACCCACGATGTTGAATGTAGGAAGGCTCAAGCTTGGTCTGCTCTCCACTCATTGAGGAATGTTTGGCAATCTGCAATCCGTAAAAGCTCCAAAATTAACATCTTTAAAACATCCGTGGAGTCCATTCTCCTGTATGGGTGTGAGTCTTGGGCCCTCACCAGCAAGATCACTAAGTCCATCGATGGTACCTGCACACGGCTGTCCAGAATGTTTCCTGGCAGGACCACCTTCCAAACTCCGCCCTCTACGGTGCCCTCCCCTCCATCTCAAGTGTCATCAGACAGCGTCGTCTTCGGCTAGCCGGACATATCCTTCAGCACAATGAGCCAGCCAGTCATGTCCTCCTTTGGACGCCAGACTCTCCCCGTCATAGAGGTCCACCTAACGTCACCCTTAAATCGTCCATCGAAATGGAGACAGGACTGTGCGGATTGTCTCTTCGCAATGCAATGCTTAACAGGGAATGCTGGATGAAGCTCATCAAGTCATCACAGATGGGAATGAATTAATGAATGAATAATGAATTGTTCTACGGCAGACAGACAGGCAGTCAAGGAGCACAAAGCAACTGAGTCATTTGGCGCCAAACGCCATGTCGTATATCTCTGATGTGTGAGCTCCGAGACTAACATAACATTTTCTTTCTGTGAGATACGTTCGAAACCAATTTAGAGCACAATCAGATAAACAAACCCAGTTTTCCAGTCGATTCAGTAGTATACCGTGATCAAGAGTATCAAAGGCAGCGCTCAAGTCCAGCAGAACAAGAACTGAGACCCTTCCGACGTCAGCACTAAGTCTGAGATCATTGATTATTTTGACCAGTGCCGTCTCTGTACTGTGGCCGGACCTAAAGACTGACTGGAATTTTTCCAAAATGTCATTTTCATTTAGAAAGTAATTTAATTGGTTAAAGACTACTTTTTCGAGAACCTTTCTTATAAACGGTAAATTAGAAATGGGTCTATAATTGCTTAGGACATTTGGATCCAGGTTTGTTTTTTCAGTAGGTAGAGCGTGGTTCTGTGTGTCTCAGTAGGTAGAGCGTGGTTCTGTGTGTCTCAGTAGGTAGAGCGTGGTTCTGTGTGTCTCAGTAGGTAGAGCGTGGTTCTGTGTGTCTCAGTAGGTAGAGCGTGGTTCTGTGTGTCTCAGTAGGTAGAGCGTGGTTCTGTGTGTCTCAGTAGGTAGAGCGTGGTTCTGTGTGTCTCAGTAGGTAGAGCGTGGTTCTGTGTGGCTCAGTAGGTAGAGCGTGGTTCTGTGTGGCTCAGTAGGTAGAGCGTGGTTCTCTGTGTCTCAGTAGGTAGAGTGGTTCTGTGTGTCTCAGTAGGTAGAGCGTGGTTCTGTGTGTCTCAGTAGGTAGAGCGTGGTTCTGTGTGTCTCAGTAGGTAGAGCGTGGTTCTGTATGGCTCAGTAGGTAGAGCGTGGTTCTGTGTGTCTCAGTAGGTAGAGCGTGGTTCTGTGTGTCTCAGTAGGTAGAGCGTGGTTCTGTGTGTCTCAGTAGGTAGAGCGTGGTTCTGTGTGTCTCAGTAGGTAGAGCGTGGTTCTGTGTGTCTCAGTAGGTAGAGCGTGGTTCTGTGTGTGTCTCAGTAGGTGGAGCGTGGTTCTGTGTGTCTCAGTAGGTAGAGCGTGGTTCTGTGTGTGCTCAGTAGCTAGAGCATGGTTCTGTGTGGCTCAGTAGGTAGAGCGTGGTTCTGTGTGGCTCAGTAGGTAGAGCATGGTTCTGTGTGGCTCAGTAGGTAGAGCGTGGTTCTGTGTGGCTCAGTAGGTAGAGCATGGTTCTGTGTGGCTCAATAGTTAGAGCGTGGTTCTGTGTGGCTCAGTAGGTAGAGCGTGGTTCTGTGTGGCTCAGTAGGTAGAGCATGGTTCTGTGTGGCTCAGTAGGTAGAGCGTGGTTCTGTGTGGCTCAGTAGGTAGAGCGTGGTTCTGTGTGGTTCTAGTTTATGAATGTGGAGGCCTGCAGGCAGTGAACAAACAAATGGAAACACCAACGTGACATCACTCAATGGGGTGTTGAGACGAATTCTGATGGAAATAGGTCTCAGGTGTTGCAGAATATTTAAAAAAATCCCACCTCCGTGGGGCCTCAGGTGACTCCACTACCACTGAACTCTGAACATCGAGGGGTGGGGAGCTTGGGGGCTAGAGCGTCTGCACGGGCTCACCGAGAAGCATGAAGGGCGTCCCTGTACGGGAAAAACTGGCTCGACTCCGAGGACGAGCGGCGGACTCGTGTGGGGAGGGTAAATCGAAATAAATACAAGGTGTAGTTGGCTACAAAATTGGGAGAAAAACAGAAAAAAAAATCTAACATTTAAAAAACAAAATCCCACCTTAGTCACTATCGCTTGTGAAATGAGCACGTTGAGCTGCCTTGGTCATCGAAGCTCCTGGCAAAACGCACCCACAACAGTCGCCTCTCTGAGTCCTCGCGGTCTTGTCCGGCAGCCATGTTAGCCATACCCAGGCCTGTACCGCATGATCCAGTGCATGCTGGGATGTTATTTACTTCATTAATGTGACCTGTGTGGCAGCCTCTGCTCTGCGTGTACCCGTCCCTCACCTGCCCAGGTGTTTCCCTGTCCCATCCCTCCGGGCGCCCGGCCCCCAGTCTCGCCGCTCCTCTGTCCTGACCCCTCGGTGGTGGAATGATCTTCCGCACTCGGTGAGGACCGCGGAATCACTGGCCATCTTCCGCAAGAGACTCAAAACCCACCTCTTCAGACTCCACTACCACTGACTCTGTACATCTAATTGTCATAACCACTGCTTACATGTTTAATACTGCTTTTGTAATATCTATCGATGTTTAAAACTCTCAAAAAATAAATACATCTAACCTTTTCCTTCCCAGTGTTACAGGTATGGTATGCAGCTGCCAACAATGATGTCTATCGCTGTATTACTGCACTGATCTCTTGCCCGAACTATGATTGTTCCTACCATGTATTAATGCACATCTTGTACGTCGCTCTGGATAAGAGCGTCTGCTAAATGCCTAAATGTAAAATGTAAATGTGCCTGTACATAACAATTCCCTCACACGGCTGGCAGTGCAGTGTAATGGTTAGGGAGCTGGGCTTGTAACTCAGAGGTTGCAGGTTCAATTCCCAGGTGGGGCACTGCTGTTGTACTCCTTGAGCTAAAGGTACTTAACCTGAATTGCTTCAGTAAAATATCCAGCTGTATAAATGGATTGTATGTATACTGTGTAAGTCACTCTGGATAAGAGCGTCTGCCAAAATGCCTAAAATGTAACTATTCCATTACCTGTGTGCGCAATCAGCAGTTTGAGGACCAGAGTTAAACTTTACACTATGAATGGAAATATACACCACCCCATTCACAAATTCCTAAAAATGACTTTGATGAGATGTGATACTTTAGGTTACGTCGTCCAAATAAACTACATCCCAGGTTTGAAACCAAAATCAGTAGAAATTGATGCCTTCACCAGCTTAGACCACAGGGCCAGAACACGGTCGTCCATATAAACGCCTGATCACAAACGGGTAAGCACATTGCTGCTTTCATCCGAAAAGCAGGTTCAAAACAAAATACAATGGACCAAGTAGATTAATGAAAATGTACTAAAATTTAATAATTCATAAAAGCTGGAAAATCATTTTTTGTGACAGGAAAACACAAGAAGCAATATTAGAGTTGGTTTAGTATAATATATTTCAGCTTCCAAGAGACATAGAAATCAATTCATATTATTTTTTCCCCATTTCTTTTCTATAAAAGATTTTTTTTTTTTTTGAAAAAAAAAAAAATCTGAATTAGAATATATTATGGGAAGTATGAAAGCCATGTGACTTCAAATATAAAACAGAGTCACGTCGGAAAGATGTTATTTATGGGAGAGAACTCCACAGAATGTAGGGAAAACAAAAATATATGTGGGCTTTGATCTCTTACTGCCAAACACAATTAGTGCAGAGGGGAGCGCTGGGTTATAAAAGAGGCCGATATCTCAGCTTGATTTCACTTTGCATCGTCTACTATCGATCTGAAATGCATCCGGGCGGTTTTAAAGGAAAGGTATTTTATAATCATACAACTAACTTCAACACTTCCTGTCTTCGGATAAGCTATTGCAAAGATGGACACCAAAAACAAAAAAAAACTGTAGTCTCTCTTTTTTTTCCTTTTTGAAATTTGCCCAAAACAGCGGCAAGCTTTGAGAGGGAGGGAGGGCTGCAGTCTTCAGGGTGGTTTCTGCATCGTCGGATGAAGACGGGAGATAATCTCCTCCAGGTGGGCTCGGTGGCGTATTAAAGCAGAGAGGAGCGTCGGGCCGATGTGTTCAGTCTTCTCTTCTGTCGCGGAGGGAGTCGTCATCGCGCTACGCTCGTTTAAACACTCGTGTTTATTGTTGGAGGGGCGGGGGTCAGGAATGCTGGCATGTTCCGATTGGGCAACAGTTCTTCATCACAGCATTCTGTAGAGTGAGCGAGAGGGGGGGGGGAGGGGAGCGAGAGGTGGGAGGGGGGAGAGTGAGAGGTGGGGGGTGGAGAGAGGGAGGGAGGTGGAGAGAGGGAGGGAGGTGGAGAGAGGAGGTGGAGAGGAGGAGGTGGAGGGGGAGGGAGGGGAGAGGGAGGTGGGGGGGGGCAGGGAGAGGGAGGTGGGAGAGGTGGGGGGTGGAGAGAGGGAGGTGGGGGAGGTGGAGAGAGGGAGGTGGGGAGGTGGAGAGGGGAGGTGGGGGCGGAGAGAGGGAGGAGGTTAAAAACATGTCTCTTCAGACCCCAGGAGCCGGATCATCGCTGTCCCCGGGGAATGGGCTAGTCCCGTAGAGACGGGGCGGCGAGGTCGTGTGGGGAGGGTGAATAGAGGGGGTAATCAGCTACCAAAATTGGGAGAGAAACAGAAGAAAAAAAATCTGAAACAAATGTATAATTGGTTTTTTAAGTTCAAAGTATACATACACTAAGACTTATAGAACAGGGATATCAGATACACAGCTATGACAGGATGTGGGACACATTACTATTAGTTATTAAAGCGGTATATGACACTAATACAGCTATTTAAAGGATCACATGAGATCTATTTAGAGAATGAAGCCAATGCTGCTAATAGGATGTAGGATACACTTACAGCTACTGTTACAGGGATAAAAAATACAATATATATATTTATATATAAAATGCTAAAATACATGCAACTGCTAATACATACTGTACATATGATAGAATATGGGACTGGGATCAGAAGTGTATTAAAATGAGTGTTCTAAATGAATACAAACAACACCAATGAGCTTGTGTTCATACCACTTCAGGGCTAACACTGGCAGAGACTGGAGTCCGTGCGGCAATTACACCGCACGGCCAGCAGGTGGGGCTGTCTCTCCAATGAAGGGCACAATCGAGGCAAGAGGGCAAATTAACCAAAATTAATCGATAAGTCTATACTATTTTTTAAGGGAATTTTCCTGAAAAACAATCAAATTAAATATGCACAGCCTGCATATTACTAACCTTTTCCTTCCCAGTGTTACAGGTATGGTACACAGCTGCCTGCAATGATGTCTATCGCTGTATTACTGCACTGATCTCTTGTGTGAACAATGATTCATCTTACCATGTATTAATGCACATCTTGTAAGTCGCTCTGGATAAGAGCGTCTGCTAAATGCAGACTAAAATGTAAATGTAATGTGATGCATCAAGAGTAGCTGTGAGAATGGAGTTTAATCAGAAATGTGTTTTAAAAGGCAGGGGACGGCGGCCGCGACCACTCACCTGGCTCAGAGCTGCTGCTGGCGGGAGCTTTAGAGGAGAGTGCAGTTCGATTTCTTTTTCGCCTTCTTCTTTTCCACCGGCGTTTTCCTATTTATCTGCCTGACCAGGTCATAGAAGATCTGAGAGAAACACACACACACACACACACACACAGACACAGACACAGACACACACACACACACACACACAGGTGAACACAGCTGCACTCACACAGGTGAAAGATCTGTCGGACCCCACTCCACCCACCCAACACAGAACCACATCTTTCAGGGTTCTTACAAATCTCTCCTAATTCCAGACCTTTCCAGTCCCGGATTTTCAGACAGCTGGACTCACGTTTTGCCAAATGTTTGGGCAGCAGTACTGAGCACTACAGAACTGCACACTGTGTACGTCTGAATCACACAAGTACGCCTCGATATTCTTTATGGCTTTTGTTTGTGGCAAAATTAAATGAGTCAGTGACTGACAGACGGCCTTAAAAAAAAAAAAATACAATTCAGATTCTCAGAGGGCAGCGAACTCCACTTCCTTCCCCACCCACGTTCTGGAGACTCCTTACGTG
Source organism: Aldrovandia affinis (assembly GCA_029706075.1). Lineage (NCBI taxonomy): Eukaryota > Metazoa > Chordata > Actinopteri > Notacanthiformes > Halosauridae > Aldrovandia > Aldrovandia affinis. The sequence goes on from JAINUG010000229.1 coordinate 346,342, forward strand.
CTTCACGACGGACCCGAGCCACCCTGCTCCTCTTACTATGGTCTGGAGTCCGCCCTCAGATAACCGTCTGCATTTTACATTACATTACATTTACATTTTAGGCATTTAGCAGACGCTCTTATCCAGAGCGACTTACACAGTTTACATTTCTTTACATACAATCCATTTATACAGCTGGATATTTTACTGAAGTAATTCAGGTTAAGTACCTTTAGCTCAAGGGTACAACAGCAGTGCCCCACCTGGGAATTAAACCTGCAACCTCTGAGTTACAAGCCCAGCTCCCTACCATTATGCTAACACTGCCGCCACACTGGTCATAAGATAAGATAAATGTAAAATGCTTATTAAAAGCGGTTGTTTATCCTCCGTGTGTTATTTTGCACGCCCCAAGTAAACAGTCGAATTAGTCTTATTCCAATATGCCGACACAACATCGAAGATTAAACAGCAGTACTTCCCCACTGTGCGAGTAAACTCAACTCGGCCGGTTTCTGGGAGGGAAACCTTGCTCTCCGGTCGTGGGTGCCACTCACCTCGTTTACGTTGATCTTCGATTTGGCCGAAGACTCTAAGAAGGCACAGTTGTTCCACTGGCGCGCCAGGTTCTGGCCCTGCTCCTTCCCCACCACCCGCTCGTCCTCCAGGTCACACTTATTCCCCACCAGGATCATGGGGACCTGAAGAGGGAGGGGGAAGGGGGGGGTACAGTCACACACACGGACACAGCCTTCTGACCAGCAACCACCAGCATCACAGACACCGGCCGCAATTCAATCAACGTTCGTCCTTGACTTTGGATTACGATAAAATGCATTATGAGTTAGGGGTGAGTTTGAGTTGATTTTCCTGGTGTAACAGCACAATTGCGTTACACAGAATGCAAACGTGCACAGTGTAAGATATGTGTACATTGGAGGCCATAAAAAATGAAACTTGCTAAAATGCCAATCAAAACTCAAAGCTTGGCGGTTTATAGCTTCACTGCTACTCTGCTGGGGTCAGAGAACTCTGTCACTCAGGAGGCAGGAGCAGATTTACCACTACACACTGGACTGGGCTACGCACACACACACCACACCACACACACACACGCACGCACACACCACACACACACACACACACACACACACACACACACACACACACACACACACACACACACACACACACACACACACACACACACACACACACACACACACACACACACACACTCGCACCACACACACACACACCTGCTCTAGCGCACACACACACACACACACACACACACACCACACACACACAGTTTAAAAATAAAGAGCGTGCACACAATGTGATGTGACAGGCCGAATGTGCAAGCCTCATTTTCCTGCCAAGATCACAAACGGCGGGGCTGGCGGATGGCCCAGCGGTCTAGTGCACCGCGCTTTGGAGCGGTGTGCGCTTCCCAGAGAGGGTGCGGAAAGAAACCCGAGACTCTACCAGACCGGCCCTGGTCGTCCTCCGTTCGGAGGCGGCATTTGGCTCCGCCTCAGGGCACTCAAGGCAGAGCCTCCCGAGAAGGTTAATGGAGTCCGTGGAAGATCTCCGTCTCGAAAGAAGGCAGGGAAATAGGTCCAGGAATACTGTCTCGCTCCCGGAGGACGGGCGGCGGACTGTGAGGGTGGGGAATTGAAAATAAAATAGAGGTTATAATTGGCTACTAAATTGGGAGAAAACGGGGAAAAATCAGAAATAAATGTAAAAAAAAAAAATATATATACTGAAAATGTATGCATTCACTACTGTAAGTCGCTTTGGATAAAAGCGTCTGCTAAATGGCGTATATTATATTATTATTCCCCACGGCAACAAGAGTCATTAACACTCACGGACTGCCACCCACCACCCAGTCACTAACCACTTATTAATGTATTAATGTAATTTACTCATGGCTGCTGTATGTGAGTCTATGTGCTGTATTTGTGTTGTTGATTGTGTTGTTGATCGTGTTCCCTGTTGTTTGTACCTGTGAGCTGCTGCACCAAGAGAAACTCCACCGACTCCATTGTGTGGCATGAAAAGCACTTTGACTTTGGCCTCCCGGGTGGTCTAGCGGTTACAACGTTCGATGCTGGCCACTGCGACCAGGGTTCAATTCCATTGGCCACGCCAGAGTCGCCTCTAGCCGGGAGTGCCACTAGGGGGCGGCATTTGGCTGTCCGCCAACATGAGCCGATATGAGCTCGCTGCGTATAGGAGTGGCCCTGTGTACCGGAGTTACAGTCGACGGCTTGGCAAGTGCCGGATCTGAGGAGACGGTACTTCGCCTTTGTCACTGCCGGTCCCAGGGCTACGGCAGCGAACTCACAATACAAGGGGGGATTGACATGAAAAGAGAGGGTGTAATTGGCTGTTAAATTGGGAGAAAATGCGATAAAATCGTAAACAAATTCTTAAATGTTTTCTTTCTTTTTCTTTAAGAAGCACTGACTCTGTTTTCCTTTAGCAGGTGTCGTGTGGCTCGACGCTCAGACGGGCGGGACCGTGCCTCCTCTGTCCTGACTGAAATAGAAACGGGGTCCGCATGACTCACATGCACAAAGGCAGGACAGGACAGGACACCTGCTGTCCTTTGGAATAAATCCTTCAACGTTCACACACGCAATTCATGTTTGCAATTCATTAGAGAGGGCCACATCCGTGAGTTTAAAACTCAATCTTCCGCAAGAGACTCAGACTCCACTACCACTGAACTCTGTACATCTAGCTAATTGTCATCACCACTGCCTACTTGCTCAACACTATACACCCCTGCTTACTCCATTTAATTAAAAATAATAATAAAATAAATTACTAACTTTTTCCTTCCCAGTGTTACAGGTATGGTGTGCAGCTGCCTGCAATGATGTCTATCGCTGTATTACTGCACTGATCTCTTGCGCAAACTATGATTGTTCCAAGAGCGTCTGCTAAATGCTTAAAATGTTAAAATGTAAAACACAAAACCCAGGGGCTGTAGGCACAAAGATTTTAAGAGTAGGAGTGCAGATCTCGGATCAGTTTAGCCTTTTAGCTCATAATGGATATGGTTAGGATATGGACAGGGGAAACCTGATCCTAGATCAGCACTCCTACTCTTAGAATATTTGTACATACGGGCCCCAGTTCTAAAACAATTCATACTTTAATACAGGATTAAACCCACTTTTTGACCTGTAATAAGATTAATCGGTAATGGCCTTTGGTATATTGACCCAAAGAGCAATGTTTGGATTTCGATGTACTGGTTTCACATGGACTCATGCTGCAGATCTGAAGCACATTAACTCCCTAAAACGGATTTCACGCTCCGGTGGGGTAAGACATGTTGTTGTTTTTTGGCTTCTCCACAAACTCGTGTTCTAGCTGAAGAGTTCTGTATCGTTTCTATTTGAGGTTTGTTTTTCCTTTCTTCGGTTCAATTCATTTTGTAACGCTTTTCTTTTCTCTGGTCTGCCCATGTCTCACACCAAAGCAGTGATGAGAGATGGCGAATTCAGAGCCCGGTTGACGAGGCTTTGGTGGAAAAACAAGACTGGCAACGCAAAACAAACAGCAGATGTCTCTCCCTCCCTCTCCCTCTCTCTCTCTCTCTCCCTCTCCTCCCTCTCTCTCTCTCTCTCTCCTCCCTCGCTCTCGTTCCCAGCTCAGAG
>JAINUG010000229.1:360000-367500 GCA_029706075.1 Aldrovandia affinis
AGCGCCCAGACAGCGGTCTGCAGTGAGACACAGCTCTGCTGGAGCGTCCAGACAGCAGTCTGCAGTAAGACACAGCTCTGCTGGACAGACAGCGGTCTGCAGTAAGACACAGCTCTGCTGGACAGACAGCGGTCTGCAGTAAGACACAGCTCTGAGCACCCAGACAGCGGTCTGCAGTAAGACACAGCTCTGAGCACCCAGACAGCGGTCTGCAGTGACAGACAGCAAGCTCAGCTCTGCTGGACAGACAGCAGTCTGCAGTAAGACACAGCTCTGCTGGACAGACAGCGGTCTGCAGTAAGACACAGCTCTGCTGGACAGACAGCTCTGCAGCACAGACAGCGGCAGTAAGACACAGCTCTGCTGCACAGCAGGACTGCATTCTGCTCGTTACAGGCAGGGGACACAACAGCCTGCTCTCTGGGCATACACAATTCACTGCACTTCAGAGAAATAAATACATACCAAAGATTTTAGTTCGGTCAGCAGAACTGGAAATGAGTTAAAGGCAAATTCCGCACAGATATTAGGAAGTTTTCCTTTACACAGAGAGTTGTCAATGCCTGGAACAGCTTGCCAGGTCGGGTAGTAGAGGCAGAAACACTTGGGCTATTCAAGTCCAGGCTAGATGCAGTACTAGATACTCTTTAGATTAGGACATGATGAGCCTAGATGGGCTGAATGGCCTGTTCTCATCATTATGTATTCTTATGTTCTTATAAATACAGGGGTGCACATTTGGTCGGGGGGTGCACATTTGACCAATGTCAGCGATGGCCAGTGCTTCTCAGAAACATTCAAATGCCAAACTAGGCCACCAAAGAAAGCCTATAATTAAAATTCTCTTTTAGTTACACCATACTGGCATATCATCTAATGGCTTGTATATGAAGATCAAAAACACAAAACAAACTACATTATTAACAGGAAAATAGCTAATGTATTAATACAAAGAGTACAAGGGTAAGGCTCAGTGCATATACTTCTAATGAGCCCTGATGTGATGTTCTTTTATCACTGTATCTGACCTCATCTGTGTGTGTGTGTGTGTGTGTGTGTGTGTGTGTGTGTGTGTGTGTGTGTTAGTGTGTGTGTGCGTGTGTGTGAGTGTGTGCGTGTGCTTGTGTGTGTGTGTGTGTGAGCGTGTGTGTGTGTGTGTGAGCGTGAGCGTGTGCACGTGCTTGTGTGTGTGGTGTGTGTGTGTGTGTGTGTGTGTGAGTTGTGTGAGCTCTGTGTGTGTGTGTGTGTGTGTGTGTGTGTGTGTGTGTGTGTGTGTGTGTGCACGTGCTTGTGTGTGTGTGTGTGTGTGTGTGTGTGTGTATGGAATGGTGCATAAGTTAAGTCCCCGGTTGGCGATGAGCGGTCGTTAACAGTTATATCGGAGGGAGGTAGGAGGGGTTAAGTTAAGACTGTGTTGCGCAGTGGTTATCTCTGAGGGAGGTAGGGCGTACCTGACCGCACCCCCGTCGTGGCGATTTCCCATAAGAACCCCCCGTTTCCCTGAAGAGACACAGACCCCGCCCCCCTCCGCGCTGCCAGGACGCGTTCCTGGAACAGCAGCTCCGGGCAGATCGCAGGGATCCACAGAAAAGCACAATAACGTAACAACAGTGTGTGATCGCCTCTGTGCCCATATAAGGGCATCAGCCCTGAGCACCTGCTCACACATCTCTGCTCTTAAACCCTGCGCCTCTCAAACAGGCAAACACACACAGAGAGAGAGAGACACAACACACACACACACACACACACACACACACACACACACACACACACACACACACACACACACACACACACACACACACACACACACAGAGAGAGAGACACACACACACACACACACACACACACACAGAGAGAGAGAGAGAGAGAGACACACACAGAGAGAGAGAGAGAGAGAGAGAGAGAGAGAGAGAGAGAGAGAGAGAGAGAGACACACACAGAGAGAGAGAGAGAGAGAGAGAGAGAGAGAGAGAGAGAGAGAGAGAGAGAGAGAGAGAGAGAGAGAGAGAGAGAGAGACAGACACACACACACACACACACAACGCACGCTGAAACACACACTGTTCATTCAGGAGACTCACAGACTCACACCTGAACAGAATGAGTCTAATCCTTCAAATAAATTAATTAATAAGTGCAGATAAATTATGTAAAAGTTGTGGCCACAAGTTTTAAATTTCACCAGTTTTCACCCCGAAAGTGTCCCCACCCACTGCTCTGGGACTAAATCCCCCCCCGCCCCCCCCCCCCCGCCCCCCGCCCCCGCCCCCCCATCTTTCCAAAAACACAGAGAGGAGAGGGGGGGTGTCCCGTCCAGCAGCAGAGACCGTCTGGGTTACACTCACAGCCAGGGGGCAGGGAGGGAACCAGAGGGGGTCTGAGGCCATCCTAAAACAACATGCCTTAACAACATAGTCCCAGGACACAGAGAGGGGAGAGAGGGGGGGAGAGGGGAGAGGGGAGAGGGGAGAGGGGAGAGGGGAGAGGGGAGAGGGGAGAGGGGAGAGGAGAGAGGGAGAAAATGGGAGAAAAACAGGAGAAATTGTCCCGTCTCCCTGCGCCCCTTCACCCCACCTCCTCCTTTCACCAACACAAACACTCATGGATCTGAGGGAGACCGCACGCCAGGATCGGGTGAGTCACGGCTCTGTAGTTCCACTCCGAGGGGGGGCAATGGGTCGCCAATCCAGAGACCGGTCGCCGTGGGTACACAGCCGCTTCACGCTTCACCCCTCCCCCGCCCCCCCGCCCCCAGCGAGCTCACAGGAGAGCCCCGCGATGATGACTCACCTCACAGCAGAGAGGAACCACCCTCACTCAGCGACTCTGGGAGTTTACTTTAGATCACCTCATCTCCTGATCTCCTCATCTCCCGATCTCCTCATCTCCCGATCTCCTCATCCTCATCTCCTGATCTCCTCATCCTCATCTCCTCATCCTGATCTCCTCATCTCCTCATCTCCTCATCTCCTCATCCTGATCTCCTCACCTCATCATCTCCTCATCCTGATCTCCTCATCTCCTCATCTCTCATCTCCTGATCCTCCTCATCTCCTCATCTCCTCATCTCCTCATCCTCACCTCATCATCTCCTCATCTCCTCATCTCCTCATCTCATCTCCTCATCTCCTCATCTCCTCATCTCCTCATCTCATCTCCTCATCTCCTCATCTCCTCATCTCCTGATCTCCTCATCTCCTGATCGACGTTTGCGGTCTAACGCGTACTGCTTTCCCCCTTCGCGTCTTTCGGTCGTAACGGGAGAATGAGTTTACGCGCTACAGACATTTTCAGTAATTATGGGGAGTGCTCGGAATGTAGAAATGTCGTTGGAACACAGCAGCAGCCTCCAAGCCGCGGACTCAGCCCCAGCCTCGACAACCAGACGGTAACCAGACCCAAAATGAAATATCATTTCACTCAATTATACTGGCGCTCAATAATTATATCAATGTGAATCACTCACAATCTGTACTCGTGTGATCCAACATATAATTAGAAAAATATCCTGATATTTCCTTTATTTTAAATCAGCCACCACACAGCTGTGTTAAATATCTGCGGTGTCTTTTATATATATATATATATATTCGATTATCGAACTAGCCAAAGTCAACAAGCTAGTGTGCGAATCCAACACAAAACCAAGAGGTGAAGTACAGCCGGGCCAACGTTTCAGAGGATAGCACGAGTCCTTAAGTTTACATTCCAAGTTTAAAATCTAAATATACAAGCTGAGCACAATCCTGCAGTAAGCTGGCTGCTGGGGGCGTTTATGAGTGAACTGAGACGCAGTTGTGCCAGACAGAACGCCATCGGTCCCTAACTTCGTTAAGTAGGTATCTCTGCCTTTTCCCAGCGCAACGGCAAGAGTACAAAACATAATTAAGACTCCTTCTGTCCAGTGGACACTGCCCTACAAACCCTGGAGAAATGTTTATTGTGAGCTCGCTGTCGTAGTCCTGAGACTGGCAGTGACAAAGGCGATGTACCGCCTCCTCCGAGCCGACACTCACCAAGCCGTCGACCGTAACTCCGGTACTCCAGAGCCACTCCTATTCGCAGCGAGCTCATATCGGCTTCCCTCCCCCCTCCCTGGGGCAGACAGCCAATCCGGTACTAGCTCGCTGAGGAGCGCAGAGAATTTCTCTGCGGACAAAATAATAGACGAGTTCCGTCTCGGCGGAGGCGGGTCATCCCCGGCTCGTCCCGTAGATGCGGACGGCGAGTTCGTGGGGGAGGGAGAATCAAAGAAACAGAAAGTACAATTGGCTTCCAAATTAGGAGAAAAACAAATCAGAAACATATTTTAAAATAGATACACATACATGCTGAAGGAGCAGCAGACTCTGTGACGGAACACACAAAACAAAACGCCCTCGCCTTACAACCCTGAAACCCCAAAATGTGCGGGTCCAACGCCAAGCACAATAGACAATACCAGCGCAATTATAATAAAATATTCTAATGAATCGTGTGTTTTGTTGCCATGGCGCTGCAGCACAAAGCGGTTCTGTCTTGTAGCCGTGCGGGACGAACAGAGCGGGCCTTTGTGAGGGACCAGGTCCCGGAGGGACACAGAACCAGAGGAACCGGCCGCTTTCGGGACCTGGGGGAGCGCTGTGAGCCGGCCCAGATACACACACACATCAGCTCACAAATAAACTGGGTCTACGGCAACACAGAGGGGCCACAAAACACCGGGGGACCTTCGAGTCAAGGTCACTCTGGTCCTACACACATCTGCACAGTGGAGACACCTGGATCAGGGTCCCCCGATCAGTCCTGTTGAGTCCCAAAGCCCTCATCTGCCCCACCTCACCTGTCCCACCTCACACACAGGTGAGGCAGGCACACAGTGTCCACTAATATCTGACACGGGATTCTACATTTCACTCCGCGTTCAGTTCGCAAGCCGTTCCAGTCCATGGACAAATGGGGCGCACTGTGCCGTCAGATCAAATTCCTCCGGTCCAGATAAGGCGAGGTCAGAGGTCAGAGGTCATAGGCCGAAGGGCAGGGAGAGCGAGGCGTAGGGTCACACTGGTGACACACTCGGACGGCATGCGATGACGAATGAGAAGACGAAGATGAAACACAACATTCTGAGTGTAACGGAGTCGGTTCTGCCTGCAGTCAAGGCTCCCAACGCCACCAGAGACACGGTTAGCCCGCCGAGCTAAAGACTCAAGTCCCCAGCCAAGGGAACTAATCGTGCTCTTATTGACTTCACTTCCTGCAGCGGACGCTCACCCGCTTAACTCACGCCTTCTGAGCTCCGCTACACCAACATGAGAATGAGGGTTTTACCACCCCCTAATGTGGGGCGTCCTCCAGCGATCCCTCCGACTTGGGACTGCCGCCAATGAAACGCCCCCCACGACCGCCCACCCCCGTTCACTGGGAGAGCACGTCTCGAACCCCTTTGGCCTGCGCACAAATCTGCATCGAGAGTGTGTGTGTGTGTGTGTGTGTGTGTGTGTGTGTGTGTGTGTGTGTGTGTGTGTGTGTGAGTGAGTGCATGTGTGTGTGTATGAGTGAGTGCGTGTGTGCATGTGTGTGAGTGTGAGTGTGTGTGTGAGCGTGAGCGTGAGTGTGTGTGTATGAGTGAGTGCGTGTGTGCATGTGTGTGTGTGTGAGCGTGAGTGTGTATGTGAGTGTGTGCTCTGTACCCAGTCTGGGCGTAGCGGAAGGCCTCTTCGTTTGGCCTGCACAGAAATCTGCTTCGATTGATTTGTAATGAACAACTGCAGCTGCACTCCTAGCTCAGCCATATTAAAGGAGAAAAGGACCATTGGGACCACACATAGTGAGAAATGTCTGTATCCACTGCTGTAAGTCCCTTTGGACTCTGTTCTATAAAGCCTTGATGGACCTCTCCTGCAGAGGAGAAAGTGCTGATCACCATTAACAATCATATTCCTCCTCCTGATCTGCATCGATTGATCAACGACAGCGAGGCGGGTCCTGAAAGCAGGTTCTCTCACACCAAACGAGAGGGAGTTTAGAGATAACGGTAAAACACTGAGATGAAGCCAGATTCGCACCTCCTCCTGTTCTCCCAGGCTGATCGATCGGCCTGCGGTTCCCACGATCCCGTGGTGCGGGAGCGCTGCAGGTTTTTCCCGTTTATGACGTGCGATATTCGCCGTGTTCACCCCGCAACGGTACGGCCTCGTTGCCACGGGCGCACCATATTCACGTTTCGTTCTGACAGTTTCTATTTTTAAATATTTGTTTAAATGTGCATCTCTCCCACGCTCTCCCCCCTCACCGAGCCGGGGGGCTGAACCACCGAGGGGCTGTGTGTGTGTGACTCAGGTTCAGCTCAGAGGATCGCTCTCATATCACCCCTCCTCCCCGCTCTCATTCTCTCCTCCCCTCTCTCCCTCTCTCCTTCCCTCTCTCCTTCCCTCCCTCTCCCCGCTCCCTCTCCCTCCTCCCCCCACACAGACTCCCTCCTCCCTCCTCCCCCCTCCTCCTCCTCCCCTGACTTACGAGGAGAAGTTAACCCTTCACCTCTGTCAGCATCAGCACCACAAACGAAAGACCCACCCACACCACCCACACCACCCACACCACACACACCACACACACCTATAAACCCAGCCTGTCCCACATCCACAAACACACATTTACATTTGAGGCATTCAGCAGATGCTCTTATCCAGAGCGATTTACACAGTTTACACTTCTTTACACACAATCCATTTATACAGCTGGATATTTAACTGAAGCAATCCAGGTTAAGCACCTTTAGCTCAAGGGTACAACAGCAGTGCCCCCCACCTGGGAATTGAACCAGCAACCTCTGAGTTACAAACCCAGTTCCCTAACCATTACACTACACTGCCAGCGCAATGTAAATGAAGCCCTACAGTTAAGCCTCCAGAGAGATTAGTGACTGACAACCACCCCCCCCGTGCCAGTCACAGGTTCTCCCAATAAACACCGCAACACTCCCATTACCACCTCAGTTCAGACCCCCGCCTGCCAAAAGTGAAGCCCCATAAACCCTCCTCACAAACTCTGCCCCGCCAGACTCCCGTTCTGATCCACCCCCCCTCCACAGGCCGCGGAACTAACCAAAGCAAATAAACAAACAAACGCATAAATTCCTTCACTGGTAAAGGTGACGTCACACCTGCACTGACCGGAGCGTGGAATCTGTGAGACCTGAACAGACGGGAGTTACTTTCACCATCGCTCGAACTGCACTTATCCACTGAAGCGCCGCACTCGTGAATTATCCCAGGAATGTTTTCACCATTGATTAACTGTGGGGGAAGGAAGGAATCGAAAATCGCATCGGTATTGGAGCATCAGACTGGCCTCGGCTCCAACTCCCGGCCAGTGACCATGCAGGGATCACTGTGGCTCAGTGGTTAGCGACACGGGCTGGAAGCGGATTCAAATCCCAGGAAGGCCAAACCAAAAAACTATGAACTGGAAACCGGAGGGAGGCTAGTTCACTTCCTGGGGCACTGCTGAAGT
>JAINUG010000229.1:372500-465000 GCA_029706075.1 Aldrovandia affinis
TACGGCTCGCTGTCACCCACCACCGTGCGTTTCTGGAACGGGAAATCAAACGGCAGTATTGACAGCTCGACGGCTTGGCAAGTGCTGGCTCAGAGGAGGCGGTACATCGCCTTTGTCACTGCCGGTCTCAGGACTACGGCAGAGAACTCGTAAGATATATGTGGAAGTGGGATAATTGACGTGAAAAATGAGGATATAATTGGATACTAAAAAGGGGAAGAAAAAACTGCAGAAAGTAGAAAAAATGTTAAAAAACGCAGATCGTGTTCGCCCACGCTGGGGGTAACGGCGCGTGGCGTGGCGCGACGGGCGCTTCGCTACGAGTTTACAAAACAAGGCTGCGGTGAAAACAACACGGGCCAGCTATTCTCCGGTCATTCAGACGCAGGCCGTAAAATCCCAAAGGGACTGACCTCCACTGCAGCTCAAGAGGGATCACTTTCCCTGGGGCTTGACCCGGGGGGAGGGGGAGTATTTATAACGAAAACGTTACCCTCGCATCCCCCTGGGCAAGGGGGGGGTCCATCCCAGTGTGCCTCCTCTTGGGTACGGAATCAGACACACACAAAAAAGAGGCATTTTCCCCAAGAATGTGACCTTCCCTACCATTCAGAGTCTAGAGTTTAATAGTCAAAATGGAAACTCACATCGATGACATACTGATAGGAAACATTCGCATAAGGTGGAAAATGTCTGTGTTTCTGTGTTCCTCCACTCTCACATGTGAGATAACCTGCAGACACTGCAGCCCCTCCAGGACTGGAGTTAAACCTGCAGACACTGCGGCCCTCCAGGACTGGAGGTAAACCTGCAGACACTGCGGCCCCTCCAGGACTGGAGTTAAACCTGCAGACACTGCGGCCCTCCAGGACTGGAGGTAAACCTGCGGACACTGCGGCCCTCCAGGACTGGAGTTAAACCTGCAGACACTCATATATATAAAACAATATTAATAAATATATTTTTAAAAAGAGGAAGGGAGGCTGAAGTTTGACTCATATGGGCAGCTACGGAACACCAGTCTCACGGAAAACCAGGGAAGAGGAACAATTGACTTCTTCTCACAAGACATCTGCAATGTTTGTTTTGTCTTGTTTAGTTTGGTCCTCAGATAAGATGAGGCTTCCTTCTCCTCCGCCCAGCTCCCAGGACGACCGCTGGAGCACCAGGTTGCCGGGAGACTGTGGAGTGATGGTGTAACCCTGGAGACGAGGATGCAGTCTGGGGCAAAGAAACCGGACTCAACGCCACGCACTAACGCCAACACCGGAGAGCACCTGGACTTTAGCACCTGACACCAGCATGTATTAAAACAGCTTTAACCCTGAGAGGGAGAGAGAGAGAGAGAGAGGGGGAGTGAGGGAGAGGGAAAGAGAGAGAGGGAGAGAGAGGGAGAGGGAGAGAGAGAGGGGGAGAGAGAGGAAAGAGAGAGAGAGAGAGAGAGAGGGAGAGAGAGGGAGAGAGAGAGTGAGAGAGAGAGAGAGAGAGAGAGAGAGGGAGAGAGAGGGACAGAGAGAAGGAAAGTGAGAGGTGAAGAAAGAGAGAAAGAAGGAAAGTGAGAGGTGGAGAGAGAGAAGAAAAGAAAGGTGAAGAGAGAGAGAGAGAGAGAGAGAAGAGAGGGAGAGAGAGAGAGACAGACAGACAGACAGACAGACAGACAGACAGACAGACAGACAGAGAGAGGAGAGAAGGAAAGTGAGAGGTGAAGAGAGGAGAGAGATTTATATGTAGGAATGTCAGCGCTGTCTCCGTTTACTCCTCACATTAGGTGACACTTGACCCTCTTTCCCCCCCAGCGGGGAAACGGCCTCACCTCAGGACACCAAGTCGCCACTCACACCAAAACACAGAACCAAGAGCGCAGTGGACAGAGAGAAGGGTGAGGTGAACGCTCCAGGCCCTACGGATCGAGCTCTCAACGAACACGACCGAGGAAGTCCATTTCCCGAACTCTGCTGCTGCCATACGCAAACTACAAACGCAAACACACCACTCAGAATATAAACTATTACTAATGTTCATTAATCCAGTCGTGCGTTCTGTAGGCCGCACTGGGGGCAGACTGGGGCGCTGTGGTCACCAGGGATGGTGCTTACGGTTAGTCACCAAAGTGCCAGCTACTGTCCAAACAAATGAGTTCCCTGAATTTCAAAATGGGCTACTTCCTGTTTCCCCCCTGAGAACATAAAATTAAACTCAAGTTCCTGTAATATTAAACCCCAATAGCGCGTGACTGACCACTTCTCACCACCTTTGAAATGACACACTAGTGGCTACAACAGCCACTTGTAGATTTGAGTCCTTGCACCCACATAACTGCAGTAATACTGGAATGGAATTACTGCAAGTATACAAATTCATTATACAAGTGTATATATTTATACAAGTTTTCTTCTACATTTTGAACAGGAATCAAACTGGATAAGTAGAATTGATGGCAGGCCTAAAACGTGTTAATGCCGGCTCACCATCCCCCCTCCCCCTGGGGCGGACAGCCAAATGCCATCCCCGATCAGGGCTCCCTGGCCTGGTAGAGACAGGTTTCAAACCGTGATAGGTGGCTCACACTCATAAACGGGTGCATTAGACCACTACGCTATCGGAGGCCCCTGGTGTGATATCAGCAAGTTTGGGATCTGGCAAAGTTTCTGGAACCCATCTTTCCAACCGCCAACAAGCGAGGTGCCCTGCCCTCCGTCCGACTGCAGGTCCCTGGACCATCGTGTAACCTGAGCTACAGCCGAGTGCGTGACCACATTCACACGCATCCCAATAAACCGCTAATAACCCCACGGGTCGCTCGGTCTGTATAAATAGCCTCGTAAAAACACACCGCGATCGGAGCAGAGTACACTGAACTTCCAGTGGAACTTCTTTCCAAATGGAAGACCTGGTGCGTCGACCTTTCACACACGGTTCAACGGGAATTAGCGAACACTAGGCGTGTGAACGCTTCTGTCCGACTACTTGCTCAAATCGGAATACCTGTTACCTGTGTGCATGCCCACGTCAGAATGCCCGTTACCCATGCTACCAGAATAAGAAAAAATTATTTTTGTTTCAGATTTTTCCCCCCCATTTTTTCTCCCAATTTAGTGGCCAATTATACCCTATATTTGTTTTAGATTTACCCTCCCCTGCAAACTCACTGTCCGCCTCCACGGGACGAGCGAATACCTCAAGGCAATGCACAGCCAAACGCCACCCCCGATCAGGGCTCCCCACCAAGGCCAGTCTGGTACAGTCGGGTTTAGAACCGCGACCGTGATAGGCAGCTCACACTCGTAAAGGACCAGCCAAACGGGTGCGTTAGAACACTATGCTATCCGGGGCCCCAGACACAAACCTGTTGACAGTGGACTTGTGGATATTCAGCGCAGTTTCAAAGAGTGTATAAAAGTATTGCCACACACATCATCAATTAGCTAGGCGCTCGTATATTAACATGCTGATTCCATAGGTATTCACTCCCTTAATACTTGCTAGAAGCACCTTTAGCTGCAATTACAGCTGTGAGGTTATTTGGGTAAGTCTACCAACTTTGCACATCTGGACACTGCATCTTCTTTACAAAATTGCTCAAGATCCATCGGGTTCGATGGGGAACAGCAATTTTCAAATCTTTCCACAGATTCTCAACGGGATTGAGGTCTGGGCTTTGACTGGGCCACTCCAGGACATAGATTTCTTTCTTTGTTTTGTAATTAAATCACTCCAATGTGTCTTTTGTTGTAGGCTGTGAGTCATTGTCCTGCTGGAATATAAAAGTCCCAGATCTCTCACAGACTGTAGCAGGTTTTCCTTTGAGATTTGTCTATAGAGACATTTTCTTTGTTTGGCATTATAGAGTATTTTGTGAAGATCAGTGACAAGAAACACAAATTAAATCCATGCCGATTCCATGAAAGTAAGAAAATAAAACGTGAAAAATGCCAACAGGGAGGGTGAATACCCACTGTATAAAACTGCTTTACTCTGATTAGTTTTGGACATGTAAATGGGAACCTTCGCTGGCTGACCTCACATGACCAACATCATATAAGCAGTTTATCCAGAACGAATCCATTCAGAATGGGCAAATATTCACCATGAAAACGGCGTCACTGGCTCACAGGGTGCCCTTCTCGCCTGCAGAATCACAAAATCACAGACAGAACTGCAGAACTGACCACTGGATAGAGTTTCCATTTTCAAAACACTATGAACTAAAAGCAGCTCATTCCAGCGTAGTTCACAATAGCTTAAAAACTACCGTTTAATTTCAGCTACTTGTTCACTTTTTTTTTGACACATTTCTATAATTAAACTACATTAAAGCTACAATCATCACTGAGAATGAGCCTTTTTTTCCCCAGTTACTGTGCTGTCCGATTTAAATAGCTACATCCGTATGCTAGTCCAAGGGCGTTTATAAACTTCCTTGGCTAATCGATGAGGGAAAAAAAGAGAAAGCAAATTTTGAAAAGACACCCAAAAAAAAAAAAGAAGTAAAACAACCTGAATTTGCCCTTTTCAAAAAGGGAAAATCCGTTTCCCTACAGCAAGCTGTGGTATGCAAACAGGCCATTATTAGTGTCAGCACGGAGACAGAGTCTGGCTGAATCAGCTGTGAGGAGAGATTCATCTCCCTGCCTTGGAACAGCTCTTCACAAACGGGCGCTTGACAGCGCTAAGCAGCCGTGCGCAGGGCGCCAGCGTGAGCTAAAAGACCTCCAGCGACAGGCCCGTTATCGCGGCGATATCACCGCCTCTCCTCTGTCAGCGCCCAGCGCGTAGGGACGCGGGGGAAAGCGCCATCGAGAGCAGATAAGCAGCTCTGTATCGTACAGCAGAGCTATCCACAGAGGAAACACCCACTCAGACCTCCAGACCAAACTCTACAAATGCCAACCTTAACAACGTAGCTGCCACCTGGACCACAGAATATTATATAAGCCCACCGTCTCCAAAGTCCATCCCTGCAGTCAAACAAGCCCCTTGGGCCAAACCTTTTAATTAGGCAATTAAGTGTCCCCTCCCAGGGGGTCATCTATTACCTCCTGCACAATGTGCAGCGCTCGCCTTACTAAGGTCTTACTTTACTCTGAGCTGACGGGGAAACTAAGTCCTCGGGAAAGATGGAACGTGAGTTGACGAGTTCGGCCGATCCCCCCGTTTGGGCCCCGAATACGAAACCCAGCTGCAGGGCGACCGCGCTGCCGAACACCGATCTCGAATTTCAGACACTCGCCGTAAAATGACAACAGGGGCGGAAACCAGACTCTTCCTGCAGCGGCAACGTCAAGCGTTTCAGGGCTTCGGTCCAAGGGGCTCTTAAATCACGCGACTGAGAGAAGGGCCGGCACAAAGGATGAACCCTAAACAGAATTTTGGTTCCCGCCCAAACAGAGGATGGCCAAGCGTGGATTACGCATCGATGTGCTGCTGATACACGACAATATTCTGTCCTCTCCCAAGAGCACAGCCAGAATAACCGACATTTTGATTGCACTGAACGTTTCTTTCATCGAAACTTAAGACAACTGTGGAAATTTTAAAGCAGCCATCTTTAAACTTGTTTGATAAAAAGCAACGCACTCCTTCCTCGAGGATGGCAGGTGGCTCTACGGCACTTGGCAGAATGAGAATGCGGCAGCTTCCAGGCGAAATGAGATTATATCTGTAAAAGGCAGCGCTGTGTACACACTCGAGCCCTCTGGGGACACAGATGCGTAGGAGGAGAGATATCGCTCGCTGGCGCGGAGTCAAGCTCAGCTAATCCACGGTCAGAGTCAATTTGGCAGCCAAGCAATCTTATAACCGACCCTTATCGATTTCTCTGGCCCTGTAAGGGCAGAGAAACTTGATTCGCTTTCTTAGAAGGATAATGGCCAGGCGGTCATTAACAACTTGACTGTCACAACCCCAACGCCGTCCCCATCACTGTCTCCGTCTCCCTCACACTGCAGCAGGAAGCCAAAGAAGTCTTCAGGCAAGTTTTTAAACCCTATTTTCTGACGAAATTTGAAAAGCCTAATTTGTGTTTGTTCGTGCCCAACACTGCAACCCCCCCTGTGTCAATTAGGAAGAGCTCAGACAAGCTGTGCTCTCCTCCAAAACACGATGTCAGCAAATTCTTCTTTTCACTCCATAGCCCACCGGTCAGAGGAGGACACCTCAAGTGCAGCTGGTGCAGGCAGACTACGGACGGTACTGGCACAATGCAGACCGTGGGGCTCATCCACACACTAGAACAGTGCCTTAACAGGATGCAGACCGTGGGGCTCATCCACACACTAGAACAGTGTCTTAACAGGGTGCAGACCGTGGGGCTCATCCACACACTAGAACAGTGTCTTAACAGGATGCAGACCGTGGGGCTCATCCACACACTAGAACAGTGTCTTAACAGGGTGCAGACCGTGGGGCTCATCCACACACTAGAACAGTGTCTTAACAGGATGCAGACCGTGGGGCTCATCCACACACTAGAACAGTGTCTTAACAGGATGCAGACCGTGGGGCTCATCCACACACTAGAACAGTGTCTTAACAGGATGCAGACCGTGGGGCTCATCCACACACTAGAACAGTGTCTTAACAGGATGCAGACCGTGGGGCTCATCCACACACTAGAACAGTGTCTTAACAGGATGCAGACCGTGGGGCTCATCCACACACTAGAACAGTGTCTTAACAGGATGCAGACCGTCTCATCCACACACTAGAACAGTGTCTTAACAGGATGCAGACCGTGGGGCTCATCCACACACTAGAACAGTGCCTTAACAGCATGCAGACCGTGGGGCTCATCCACACACTAGAACAGTGTCTTAACAGGGTGCAGACCGTGGGGCTCATCCCCACACTAGAACAGCGTCTTAACAGGGTGCAGACCATGGGGCTCATCCACACACTAGAACAGTGCCTTAAGGCCCGGAGGCAAAGAGGCTACGCAACGACGCACGGCTGCATGTGGCTCAGGCCCCAGTAGCGCATGGGGTCCCCACGTTTATACGAGCCACACTTCACTCTCTCCCCATCGGCCTGTCAAACAGGAGGTGTCTGGGGCGGTGGGTAGCGTAGCTGTCTAACGCACCATATCTGGGCTGGTCCGATACGGTGTGCGCTGCCTGTCAGGGACGCGGTTCTAAACCCAGTCTCTACCAGACCGGCCCTGGTCGTCAGCCCCGATCGGGGGTGGGGGCGTTTGGCTGTCCGCCCCAGGGGGAGGGGGGAGGGTGAGCCGCCTCGGGTCCGCTGTGAGGCACGTAAGGGAGTCTCCAGAACGTGGGTGGGGGCGAATTCCGTTTCGAAGGAAGCAGTTTGCTGCCCTCTGAGAATTAGCTTGCCTCATAGAGATGAGCGGCGGACCCATGTGGGGAGGGTAAATCTAAATAAATAAAGGGTGTAATTGGCTACTAAATTGCAAACACAACCTCAATGCCTACAGGCTGGGGGGGAGGCTGGGGGGGGTCTCTAGTTTCTCATTTCTCTTCAGGTCTCAACAAGCCGGTTCGAGGCCTTGCTTCAGTACAAACACAATGCACCAGTCGCCATTATCACCTACTACTTCCACACTACATCCAGCGAAAATATGTCCCAGTCGTAGCTGCATGAACAAGGCCAGCCCACTGTTTCATTTTATTTGCTTCAGATTTCTTCCAATTTAGTAGCCGATTCGACCCTCGATTCGCCCTCCCCTCACGAGCCCGCCCAGACCAAGGGCGAAAGGCTCTCTCATTCCGGCGCAGGGCTGTTCACTGGTCAAGAAACGCTGGAGAGGATTCCACTAAACTGTCCGGCTAATTACAGCCAGCAGGGTGAAGAGGGCATCCTCTCACTAGGTCTAAAATAGACGACACTCAAGTCAACACAGGGCACAGCTGCTGATATTAGGGAAACGGCGTGCGTGGGCAGAGCAACTTCCACCAAGAAAATGCTCGTTTATACAACATGCTCACCGATACACATGCAGCTGACAGAACGTGTCATATCCTGCTGTAGAGGAGCTCGGAAGATGTGAGTTAAGCGCGTGAGCGTCCGCTGCAGGAAGTGATGTCAATAAGAGTCACGATTGGTTCCCCTTGGCTGGGGACTCTGGTCTTTAAGCTCAGTGGGCTAATCGTGTCTCTTGCGGCGTTGAGATCCTCGGTGCTAAACTTTGCTGCAGTCTTAACCAACTCCATTACACTGCTTCAGCCATAGTTCTGCCCACAGAGTGAATAGAATATTCTTTATTGCCATGTTACACAAGGTCATTGGAATTTGTCTTTTCGCATACCTTTCCTAAGAGAGGTCTGAGCGCAGGGTCAGCCATAGTACAGCGCCCCCAGAGCAGTTTTAGGGGTTCAGTGCTTTGCTCAAGGGCACTTCGGCAGTGCCTCAGGAAGTGAACCAGCAGCCAACCTTTTCCAGTTCATTGTTTTTTCATTTTGGCCTTCCTGGGATTCGAACCAGCAACCCTCCGCTTGCCAGCCCGTGACGCTAACCACTGAGCCACTACTGCCCATATGTGAGTGAACAACATATCGCCTGTAGCCCGCTATTGAGGTCAATCATTACTACCATAAAAATGATAGTGACAACATCAATGGAGACTAATCACACACACAACAGGGTATAAAGATGTCACGCTTCTGTCGCCAAGGGCAACAAGCGGCCAGGGTTCCATCCTTCCCCTATCAGAGGTGCAAAGTTCATTTTATATGATGGGACTTGACTAGGTGCGTTTGCATTTGTTTGTTTGTTTATTTGACAGGGACAGTGCACAGCTTCTTAGCTGTGCCAGAGTTAGATATAAAGCTCATTTACAATCTGTAGTCCCCTGGGCAGGAAACAGATTTTTAAAAACATCTGTGTTAAGAAAATTAACACTGTAGTACAAAAACACAATTACAAGACAATACATATGATTAAGACACCGAGTTTGCGTTGGATGCGTAATGAGGACATGATTGGGTTTATTTTAGCCATGATTTAATCTTGGATTTAAAATCAGTAACGCTGCAGTAACGATCTTATACAACCTGGTACTGAGTTCCAAATGAACAAAGCCATCCCAGACCAAGAAAAGTGAAGATATGCACATTAAAGAAAGTGCATGACAATACGCAGAGAGCAGGTTTTGCTTTGCCTCCATATTTAGGCATTTTTGTTGGTTAAGGCAGCCATAAGTTTCAGTGTAATGGACATGAACCGATATTGAAATATTAGGCTACACTCCCCCGATCCTGTGATTATTTAAAAACTTCCATAACAGTGTTTAAAAATACATATTCAGGACAGTAACATTGACCTGGGTGAAAAGCAGAAAGTAGGCCAATACAACCAGGTCTTTGTAAATACCAACAGGGGACTGGAATTGGTTCAAGCTTGTTCCAAACTTCAACTGAAAAATTGACTTGTTTGCAAGTCTTATGAACATTTCGCAGACACCCAGGGTTAAGGTGTGACTTTGAACACGTTAATGTCTCATTGTGCATCTTAGATCTGAAAGTCATTGTTGCGTAGCACATTTTATTCTTCTTTTAACGATAAATACCCAATATCAATTACCTAATCATTTCTAAACTAGACACACAAGCCTAGGTTCAGCTCATGAGTTGCTACACAAACACATTCGTTTCTATCTTTAAATTGTCAGTGAATCCAACCTCTTATTTTTGGAACGCTAACCAAGACGAGGTAAGCTACACCTAGTAAAAAAAGGGATCACATCTTGTTATTCAAAACTCACAGCATTTGACATCAGCACGCATTCTTTGAGCAAATACCTTCCATGTTTACATTTATGGGATCCAAGTAGGGAGGATAATATATTGTCATCCGTAAATGCTCGACTTCACCATCCATTACATAATACTTCACACGTTTTACGACGTGCAAATGCAACTCGTTTGACATGTAAATATTTATGCAGCTAGCGCTAGCTAAGTCGCCATATTTGGACAGTAGCGTGTCCCCTCCACCCCAATATCTCTCCAGAAACAAGAGGCAGGCGACCAAGCGAATGTTAGCTATTAGCTCATATGCAAAGTGTGCCAACATCTCGTTTAAAACAACACAAATGGAACAGAATAGTCTCGCTAGCGAGCTGACAGCCCTCTCTTTTTTTTTAAACAGCGTTATTGTTGCTAGCTACCTTATTGTGATCATGACTGCATTAGCTAGATAGCCTAGCAGGCTGCTCTGCACATGAGATAGATGTCCGTTTAAAATGAGCTAACTAGCAAGTTAACCAGCCACCAAACACTCAGAAATCTGCACACGGGGTGTGTATTATATTCAAAATGCGGCCAGACTGCCTACGTAAATAGTTTAACGTTTTACTGCCGAGAACAGCACACTAGAACACAGCTAACGTTACCTAGCTAGGTGGGTAGAGTTGGCTAGCTGGCTATGCTAACTAGCCCAGCCGCCTAGCCCACCCGCGGTAGCTAGGTAACGACGCTAGGCCAAAAGCGACCTGCAGCTTCAGCGCTCGGGAATTTGTTTGAGCTAAACAAGCACGCAGAACATGTTTGCTGGAAAAATACTTCAACATAAGAGCGAGGTTATGTGTCCCGCATTAGCCACAGGAACACAGATGTTATCCGGGGGGGGGGGACAGTAGTCCATTAGGCAACTTAAGTTTGCGAGCTAGCAATAGCTGGTTAACGTTAGCTACCTTAATCCAATAAGGAGCTAGTTAGCTGGCATTACAGAAGTCACACTTGGTAACGATACTTGTATAATATAATATAATAGCAGAGGGAACGCTAGCACTAAGGTAACGCTAGGTCGGTATCTTTCTGGTCAACTACCCTATTTTAGCAGTATAAACACACAGCAGAAAGTGGGTCACAGCATCATGTAGATATATAGGCTAATTAATTTTAGCTCAACGCCAGACATTTTATATTTTATTTAGCACAATCTTTCTAATGTTATCGTGCTAATCTTCTGACGTTGGTTAGCTTTCAGGGGCAACGATCGATCGCTAATCACAAACATATTTGTGTGATGCGCCTTAATGTGCTTTGCTCGTTTTAGTAAGCCCATTGCAAAAAAAAACTGTACAACTTTTATCTAGCGTTTGAGAACGTTAACTTTTATCAGCTAAACGATAAGAAATCCAGGATTGCCAACTACCCACTCATCTTAGTAATTACACTCCGACGACAGGTTTTGATCCTTAACGCAGGACGACACGTTTTAATTTGGCCGTTTTTAACTTTCACGAAAACCCCCCGTTTTTCTCGCTTTAGCACCACTGTGCTAATAATGTTCTCCGCCATGTTCCACTGGGGTAAAGATGCGATTGAACTTTAGCTGGGTTAATCAGTGCCAGCTACATTTTACATTTTTAAAAACATTGTAAGGCATTTAGCAGACGCTCTTATCCAGAGCGACTCACAAACACGTGCATTAATACATGGTATGGTCAACACCATTGATCACAATATCGATCATAATATAGCTAACGGCTACAGCGAACTTAGCCAGCTACCTCCCTTCCGCCCCGGCCTGTGTGCACACTGCCAATGGAGTGCAAATTACTCGGGATCTGGGCCAGGATCGATCATTTACATCCCAAATCCCGACATCCATGCTTGACTGACCCCATACTCGTGTGTCCTGAGGTGGCAATACTTGGACTGAGCCCCTCTGACAGCCGTGGTCACCGGGTAAAGTTGGCGGAGTACTCACCGTGTGGCCCTCCGGTTCTCCGCAGCTCCGCCGGTGTCCTCGGTGTGGGATCAGCTCCGGTCTCCGCCAGACGTCATCCCTCCAAGCCTTCCAACACTCGTGTGCTCTTAAAAGGGCAACACCAACACGATTCGCTCTCTGCAACACTTATTGCATTAAACTCCACCAAACATTCACGCTTAAAGTAATGCAATGTGTCTTTTAATGATGTAATGCAATGTGTCTTTTAATGGTGTAATGCAATGTGTATTTTAATGGTGTAATGTTGCACAGTCTGACTTATTCTTATTTGTTGTGATGCCTGTTTTACTGTGTTTATGTTATTTGAGCTATATATGGAGCCAAATACACATTTCCATTTTTAACTGAAATGGACAATAAAGCTTTTTGAATGAAACACACTGAACCTCTTAACATTTTTATTTCAGATATATAATATATGCTCTTATTGCTACAGTACGAGTGCAGAATTTGCATATTGAACAATGCCGCAGGTATGAATCTGCATGAAAACGCACCTATCAGCACCACTTTAAAGAATAGCGTGTGCTCTCTGTTAGCACAGCATGTGGGTGTGGTTTTATTGGTTTTGATTGGTGTAGATTAGTCACTTTGGGGAAACTTGAGCCAATCGTAGTTAATTGTCTTTAATCGTACTTAATCATAGTAATCGTAGTTAACAGTGGTTCTGTGGTAAATTCACCAGACTTGTCTGTCCTCCGACTCGGCGCATAAATGCAGCTTCTAATTTGGGAATATGTATAATTTAGGTCATAATAAACATATTTCCAGGCATTTGTGCATTTGTTCTCAATCCCCTACCATATTCAGGAAGCAGTTTACGGGGGGAAAAACCTATCTGTGCCCTGATTGTCTCCCCTGAGAATTGGAAGTGGAAAGTCTGTTCGGAAAGTTCCAATAATCACACATCACCTTTTTATTTCCGATTTTTCCAATTTTACCCCGATTTTCTCCAAATTTGGTAGCCAATTACTCCCGGTAGTTCAATCCCCTCCCTCGTAGTTCGCTGCCGTAGTCCTGTGACCTGCAGTGACAATGGCGAAGCGCTGCCTCCTCCGAGACAGCACTCCTCGCGCTGTCGACTAATTCCGGCACCCCAGAGCCACTCCTGTGCGCAGCGAACTGTGTCGGCTTCCTTCCCCCCTCCCTGGGGCGGACAGCCAATTGCTGCCCCGATGGCACTCCCGGCCAGACCCGACTCTGGCACGATGGGGAATCGAACCCCGGTCGCCGTGGCCAGCGTACATTAACATTGACATTTTAGGCATTTAGCAGACGCTCTTATCCAGAGCGACTTACATAGTTTACATTTCTTTACATACAATCCATTCATACAGCTGGATATTTTACTGGAGCAATTCAGGTTAAGTACCTTTAGCTCAAGGGTACAACAGCAGATGTCCCACCTGGGAATTGAACCAGCAACCTCTGAGTTACAAGCCCAGTTCCCCCTAACCATTACACTACATGCCGCCCAAGCATCAGACGTTGAAACCACAAGGCCACGCGGGAGGCCCCACATATCCACTTTGACCAATCAGTGGGCTTGCACTCTGTTCCTGGTGAGTAGGTGTCCTTTCTTCTGATTTTACATAATTAGTCACTGAAAGTCCCTAGCATGCTACCAGGGGCCATTCTACGATTTGACCTTTAGAATGTGAGATACACACATGCAAAGCACAAGCCTACATTTTTAAATTAATTTACTGTTACATTCCCCCAAAACAAAAACACCACAATGATGGTCGCTCTCAAAATTTAAATACCCTCTCTCTCTCTCTCTATCTGTGGTATTTTAAAAATAGATATTAAGTAAAAATGTTTTTTAGAAAAGAATGACTAAACATTTTCAGGGGGGCTGAGATGAAAGACAGGGAGGCGAAGGCGCTTCACAAAGTGAAGGCAGTGTGTAGTGTAATGGTTAGGGGGCTGGGCTTGTAACTAAGAGGTTGCAGGTTCAATCCCCAGGTGGGACACTGTCGTTGTACCCTTGAGCTAAAGGTACTTAACCTGAATTGCTTCAGTAAAAATATCCAGCTGTATAAATGGATTGTATGTAAAGAAATGTAAACTGTGAGTCGCTCTGGATAAGAGCGTCTGCTAAATGCCTGTAAGGTAAGGTAACTGAATGAGGTGACATGGATGACACTTCCTCTACTCCTTTATCTATGCAATTCACCACAACACAGGGCAAAGTGAAATTGCACTAGTGGAGACACCGTGTGCTTGCAGGCTGGGATGGATTCATTCATTCATTCATTCATTCATTCATTATCTTCCTGGTCAGGGTCACAGGGGGGCTGGAGCCTATCCCAGCATGCATTGGGGCGAGAGGCAGGAATACACCCTGGACAGGTCGCCAATCCATCGCAGGGCACACACACCATTCACTCACACACTCATACCTACAGGGCAATTTAGACTCTCCAATTAGCCCCTAACGTGCATGTCTTTGGACTGTGGGAGGAAACCGGAGTACCCGGAGGAAACCCACGCGGACACAGGGAGAACATGCAAACTCCACACAGAAAGGCCCCCCCCCGGCCAGGATTCGAACCCGGCACCTTTTTGCTGGGCGGCGACAGCGCTATCCACTGCACCACTGTGCCACCCCACTGGGATGGATTATAATTCTCAAATTCTGGGAGGCACCTGATTGGCCAGAGGTTGGGGGTTAGCCTGACAACTGAAACTTTGCCTCTCCTGACTATGTAGCGCTATGGCGAATTACGCCTAGCGCTGTGGAGCTCCCAGTCACAGCAAACACTGGCATGGTTCAGAATTAGATTTGGCCAGGGCCTATATGTACAAAGATTCTAAGAGTAGGAGTGCTGATCTAGGATCAGGTTTCCCCCTGTCCATGTCCTAACCATATCCATTATGAGCTAAAAGGCCAAACTGATCCTAGATCAGCACTCCTACTCTTAGAATCTTTGTACATACGGGCCCAGATTTACAGAATGTTTTTGAAAATGAGTCTTAACAGCGCTGCCAACTGTCACGCATTGAGGCTCACGCAATTTACACCCATTACACGCGCTCTGGCGCCAACACCTGTACAGTTTCACACCTGGCGCATTTCTACGTGACTGCGGCTTCCATCTGCTTCGGGTGACCGAATGTCACAGATTTTGTAAATGTGTCCATGGCAACATCGGTAATATACGAAAAACACGCCTCTTAGAAGAAAATTTACCCTCGACAATATTCCCTTCCCCCCCCTTGAACAATGTAATCTAAAAAGTGTGTCTACAGTCAAATCTCACTCTTTGAGTCACCGCTCGAAGTTGGCAGTTCTGTCTGAAAGATTTAATGTATAAAAAAGCATAATCAACACATGCTTTATATACAGTATATATATATATAATATGCTTTATATATGTGTATAAAATGAGGAACACAACAATATGCTTTAAAGATGCAGTTGGTTGGCGTTTTATTGCTGTGTTGAAATGTAAGATTAAAGTTTAAGATGTTCTGAAATGCTGTGTTGCCCTTTTAAATGGTCAGAGGCCTATCCTCCCAACGCCCCAGGGCGGGCAATATAACTCAAATCACTGCGTCTGATTGTTTACTTCTGACTTTATTTCCGTTTAATGTATTAAACAAACTTTATGAGACGCATGTGGTGGAAAAAACTATAACTTGCTGGATTGTACAACTTTCCTTTAACGTCCCATGCCATTCGAATGAAACACTTTCAAGTGTAGAGCACAAAACACAGTGTGAATGCAGTTTGTTTTTTACATAATTTTGAACATATTCAAATTCCCGTATGTTGGAAAATGCTACAATTAAAAGGAAACACAACAGTATTTCAACAGCGAAGAAGGCAAGGTCAACATCAACCATTACTCGATGGTACTGAGTGATCGTCTTCACCCCCACGTTGAAGCGCATCTTTCCTGCAGAGGAAGATGCGTCCATTTGCAGGGCAGTGGTAGTCGCCCAGGTAACGGTGACATTTACATTTACATTTTAAGCATTTAGCAAACGCTCTTATCCAGAGCGACTTACAAGATGTCTATTAATACATGGTAAGATTAATAATTGTTCGCGCAAGAGGTCAGTGCAGTAATACAGTGATAGACATCATTGTTGGCAGCTGCACACCATACCTGTAACACTGGGAAGGAAAAGGCCCGTAGAATTGTTTAAGGTTTTTTTAGAAAGTTTTAAACATGGATACATAATTACGAGAAGCAGTATTAAACATGTAAGCAGTGGTGATGACAAGTAGTTAAATGTCCAGATTTCAGTGGTAGTGGAGTCTGAAGAGGTGTGAGAGGGGAAGTGATCGAGGCAGTGCCATGTCAGAGGTGGTACAAATAGAAGACAAGCTGCGAGCCGCAGACGTAATCTTAGACGCAATCTTAGAAGATTAAGATAGCGAGAGTAGAGGGCAATTTCATTTTTAGTAGAAGATGCAAATGAATATGTGAAGATGACACTGATGTGACTGAAACAGAGCAAAAAAAATGTAACACTAAAAATGCACACTGAATATGATTAGTGTAGCATAGTATGGGACTTTCCAGAGTAGCTAAGTATATATGTATTATTATTATTATTATTATTATTATTATTATGATTATGATTATGATTATTTGCGGTGGTGCAGTGGATAGCACTGTCGCCGCACAGCAAGAAGGTCTCGGGTTCGAATCCAGGCCGGGGGCCTTTCTGTGTGGAGTTTGCATGTTCTCCCCGTGTCCGCGTGGGTTTCCTCCGGGTACTTCGGTCTCCTCCCACAGTTGGGCTGAGAGGATTGTGGGTAGAGCGGGGGCCCCTATGAGGAAACCAACATGAATCATCCCCCCCCCCCTCGGATACTGACCACAAACCGCAGTAGCCCCCCACACACACACCAGAGAGTATGGATGCAGGAGCACCAGATCAGTCCAAGGTTTCACTGAATTTGAGTAAAAACTGAAAGATTAAATTCAAAACAGCACACCGCCACGATGCTTCAGGATGACAATGTCCTCTATATATGAGGAGATTAATTTGCACAGAAAGCTCGGTCACTCTTATGCAATTTACACGACCAGTTCCTGCATATGTTGGACTGTTGCTTTGATTGAGCCATTCTGAGAATTTCCTTTGTGTGTGTGTGTGTGTGTGTGTGTGAGTATGCGTGTGTGTGTGTGTGTGTGTGTGGGCGGGGGAGTTAGGGTTGGGGAGGGTATATGTAAGCCTATATAATAATGCCTATAGGCTTGCATATAAGCCACCATTTTGTTGAGAATATGTAAACCAGAGGAGGGAAACTCAAAAGCATTTACTTCCAAAATGAGGAAATCTTGTACATTTGATTTATTTCAGAGTATCTGGTTAGGGAGGGTTTTCCCCCCATTGTATTCCTCCCAGCAGTCATTCCCCCAGTGGGGCGGAGAATGAGCAACACATGTCTGGCCTCCACCTTGTCCGTTTCTCTCCTCCAGGAAGAGGAACAAAACCCTAGAGAACATTTCGTGAGGTGCTGATTTTAGTAAGCTGGAGAAATGACAGCAGCGTGTTTGAGTCTGAAACTAAAAACTAACTCACCGTGAAGCACGTAAGGGTGTCTCCAGGAAGGGGGTCGGTGAGTTCCGTCTCGAAGGAGGCGGATCATCGTCGGCCTCGGAGAGTAGCTTGCCCCGTAGAGACGGGTGGCAAGTTCATGGGGGGGAGGGTTAATCGAAATAAATAGAGGGTATAATTGGCTTCCAAATTGGGGAGAAAAACAATACAATATTCCTATGAATGTTCCCCCTCCCCCTCGAGGGACGTCGATCAGACTACGCTACTCTGGTGTTACTCGTAACTATAATAATTTAATCATTTAGCCGACACTTATCCAGAGTGCTACTTTTTCTTCTTTTCTTTTACATACAATCAATTTATACAGCTAGATATTTGCTGAAGCAATTCAAGTTAAGTGTCTTGCTCAAGGGTACAACGGCAGTGCCCCACCTGGGAATAGAACCTGCAACAGAATGACCAAGCCCAGCTCTCTATCCACGTGTAAATAATCACTGAGTTGTACCATTTCTATTGTTGTATCCCCCCTTCTTGCTTTTCCAATTGTGTTCTCCTCCCTTTGGTTGTTCTTGTTGCTCAGATTTTGTGTGCGTAACGGAGTTGGTTCTGCTTGCAGTTTCAAATGGAGGATCACATTCTATATTTACATTCTACTAAGCATTTAGCAGACGCTCTTATCCAGAGCAACTTACAAGATGTGCATAAATATATGGTAGGAACAATCATAGTTCGGGCAAGAGATCAGTGCAGTAATACAGCGATAGACATCATTGCAGGCAGCTGCGTACCATACCTGTAACACTGGGAAGGAAAAGGTTAGTAATTATTATTATTTTTATTTTTTATTGAGTAAGCAGGGATACAAAATGTTGAGCAAGTAGGCAGTGGTGATGACAATTAGCTAGATGTACAGAATTCAGTGGTAGTGGAGTCTGAAAAGGTGGGTTTTGAGTCTCTTGCGGAGGATTGCAAGTGATTCAGGGTTTTAGGAGCGTGTTAAAGAGGAGCAGGCCTGCGGAGAGCAGAACAGCCTGCGGGAGAGCGCGTTAAAGAGGGAGCAGGCCTGCGGAGGAGAGTGTGTTAAAGAGGGAGGGGAGTGTGTTAAAGAGGGAGCAGGCCTGCAGAGGAGAGCGCGTTAAAGAGGGAGGAAAGAGGGAGCAGGCCTGCAGAGGAGAGCGCGTTAAAGAGGAGGCAGGCCTGCGGAGGAGAGCGTGTTAAAGAGGGAGCAGGCCTGCAGAGGAGAGCGCGGAGAGCAGGCCTGCGGAAGAGTGTTAAAGAGCAGGCCTGCAGAGGAGAGCGGTTAAAGAGGGAGCGGCCTGCGGAAAGAGGTGTTAAGAGGGAGCAGGCCTGCAGAGGAGAGCGCGTTAAAGAGGAGAGCAGGCCTGCGGAGGAGAGCGTGTTAAAGAGGGAGCAGGCCTGCAGAGGAGAGCGCGTTAAAGACTCTTAGGCTGGCCGCCTTATTCCCCCCCGAGTTTCCCAGAAACGGCCGGACCGTGGCCCCATCCAGCCAGCTCATTGTTCTTGTGCAGCACAGGAAGCAGATGCAGAGAGACAATAGGAAACATCTGTGTGCCGAGTGTCTGGGGCTCTGACAGCCTCACGCCATCCCCGCGGTTTAACCCTTCTCCGCCCGACCAATGGGGCGCCACCTCTGATGTCACATGATTGCACAAGCGCATTTGACCCCCAAGCACATTATTCCTTATTGTAGGGCCACATGTAGCAGTGTAAGAGTATCTTAGTCTTATCTGTACATTGAACTAATTGTCATCACCACTGCCTACATGTTTAATACTGCTTTTCGTAATATGTGTCCTTCTTCAAAAGTTTCTCAAAAGAAAAAATCTAATAACCTTTTCTTCCCTGTGTTACAGGTATGGTGTGCAGCTGCCAACAATGATGTCTATCACTGTATTACTGCACTGATCTCTTGCACTGACCATGTAAAAAAAAAAAAGTTTAAATCACACCTTTCACCCCCTCGGCGGGGGGGCTCTGGCGTTGGTTGTCACGGCTGCGGTACAGAGTCAGAGCGAGAGCGATGACTCAGTCGGGTTTCTTGTCAGGGAGCGAAAGCGCAGTAACAGTGACAAGGGGAGGAGCCTGCTTGATGGCCAGGCCTGAAACGACATCCGCAGGGGGCCACTGGTGACTCACCAGCGCGACTAACTCACAATCTTCTCCTTCCATTTGTGCCCGGGTTCGACTTCACCGACTTAGTACTTATTTTTTTTAAAGGGAGCAGAATCTCCAAACAGCCGGACAGACAGCAGTGCAGTCTGAGCTGGAGAATACGCGCCAAGCGACATTCCTGGTGTGACGCATGCACCCGGTAACGAGGGGCTCTGTGGTCGACGCTCGTCGCTAGCTGTCTTAGTGCCAAAATATACTTCACTTCAACATGCGTCCGCCTATGTGTACCCAACGCGAGCAGCATTGTTCACATACTCCACTGCGCACTTTGTGTCTGTCTGGAGGTTTAAAAGCCATGTCCACTAGGGGGCAGGTCAGAACTGTGGGGCCGAAACAAAGTTGTCTCTGACCGGCATACTTCGACAACTACTTCCGATTCTGCACATTCTATATTTACATTCTACTAAGCATTTAGTAGACGCTCTTATCCAGAGCGACTTACAAGATGTGCATTAATACATGGTAGGAACAATCATAGTTTGCGCAAGAAATCAGCACAAGGTTGTTTTGATGTATATCTTGACAAGACGGCAGAAACAGCGCCAACATGTACATCCGGATGCAACCATGTGTTGTCTTTTTTTCCAAATTAAGACCGCAGGACATGCGTGGCAGCCATCTTGCGTACATGGACGTGTATTTAAAGTGAGGTATATTTAGGCCTTTAGGGGCGCCCCAGTGTGCTGGCCTGTTTGTCCTCTCTCAGTACCAACGCCAGTAGCAACACCTCTATTAATAAAGCAGGCGACAGAAAACTTATTTCAGGGGAAAAACGGGATCGACATGGTCAAACCGTCCGTGGCTCCTTCCTATCGCTGAGCTCCTCGATTGTTCCCACTTCCCCCCGAGACGGACAGAGAGGAACGTCAGGGAACAAACGATAAAGACTGGAGATCTCGCACTGGTCACAACAATGACATTTTTGTATAGAATTGCACAATAAATAAACTATATATTTATCATTATCTGCCCCATTGTATATTTTGTATTCTTGTATTTGATCTTGTAAATCTCTTATTGTTACTGATACTGCATTGTTGTGGAGTTCTGCACTCACTCATTCTTATACTTGTGTAATTGTGACATGACAACAAACTTGATTTGATTCGATTTGATTTGAGATCCCTTTTGGCTACGGAGGTGAGGAAAAAAATCGAAATAAAAAGATAATGGGGTCAAGGTCAACTTGCTTTATTAGATACATTTTTATTCAATGAAATGATAATCAACAATTTATATCACATTCGCGTGACGATGCTCTAGTTCAGGGGTGTCCAAACTTTTTCCACTGAGGGCCAAATACAGAAAAATATACAAAAGGCTGGGCCACTATTAGAGCGCTCCATTTTCTGTCAACGGGGGTGCTACGCGAAAAATGAGAAGTTCGTTTATTTCGAGTGTTCAATGAAACGGGTGGCTCCACTAGTGGTGAAACTAAGAATTACAACTCAGTCAAGTGCAAGTTTCATGCGCGGGCCATATTCCTTATATTGGAATGGGGGGACCGGTTAGTTTGGACACCCCTGCTCTAGTTCTTTGCAGGTTTGGTATATGTCGCCCTCTAGTGGTAAATAAAAAAGAAATAAAACTTTTTGTTCAATAGCGAGAGGGGTTCGGTTTTGACAAGTTCAACCCTTAACAAGCCGACAATTCGATTTTTTATAATATTTTATTTTTATTTTTTAATTTATAGTTTGTCATTTTTCCCCGTTTTTCTCCCAATTTGGTTGCCAATTATCCCCTCTATTTATCTCAATTCACCCTCCCCCACGAGTCCACCGCCCGTCCTCTGGGTAAGGAGACCATTTTTCCCGGGCCGGTAGATCCGCCTCCTCCGAGACGGAACCCAACCACGGACGCCCTTCTTGCTCCTCGACGAACTCGAGCCGGCTCACCCTCCCCTCCCCCTGGGGCGGACAGCCAAACGCCGCCCCCGATCGGGGCTGATGACCAGGGCGCCGGTCTGGTAGAGACGGGTTTTGAACCGCGTCCCTGACAGGCAGCGCACACCGTATCCGACCAGCCAAGATAAGGTGCGTTAGACCGCTACGCTATCCACCGCCCCCAATGTCCCCTTTTAGCACGCCCACATCAATGCCCGAAATCAGAACAGGGGGGGCCCAAGAGTGGCACAGAACCACACAGGGGGGGGACTTTCAAAATGTAATACATTTGAAAAGATGTGATTGACAACCTAATAACCTATCGAGAGCCAGATGAAGTAGAGTGGCACCCAGGGTGGCCAACCAAATTTCTGTGGGGGCAGGTGCCCCCCCTCAGGCCCCTCCCTGGACACACCCCTGCCCAGAATGCCCCCTGGTGCGGAAAAGCACACCGCAGACCAGTTCCTCCCTCAGTGGCCCGTCACCAGGCTGTACAGGGCATGTTCGTCTGCCTCCGGTGGCAGGTCGGAGAACTGCACCGTGCAGTACTCCCCCGTGGAGTCGTCCACCTGGGTGAAACTCACAGTGCTGTAGAGCATCATCTCGTCATACACGTGCTCAGGGCCCTCTTCATCCTGAGGAACACATCGCACTGTCAACTAGCGCTTTCAGCAGCCATGCCAGCCTGGGTCCTCCTTAAAAATCACATTTATTCCACGTTTTTATCCCAATTTAGTAGCCAATTCAACCCTCTATTTATTTTAGATTCCTCCTCCCTTCCTCCTTTAGGAACACCCTTACTGCTCCTCGGTGAGCTTGTGCCGGCTCTCCCTCCCCCCCCCCCCTGCCCCCGATCAGGGCTCCTGGCCAGAGTCGGACTGATGTGCTCGTCGAACTAGGACAGTGTCTTAACAGGACCGTGGGGCTCATCCACACACTAGAACAGTGTCTTAACAGGATGCAGACCGTGGGGCTCATCCACACACTAGAACAGCGTCTTAACAGGATGCAGACCGTGGGGCTCATCCACACACTAGAACAGCGTCTTAACAGGATGCAGACCGTGGGGCTCATCCACGCACTAGAACAGTGTCTTAACAGGGTGCAGACCATGGGGCTCATCCACACACTAGAACAGTGTCTTAACAGGATGCAGACTGTGGGGCTCATCTACACACTAGAACAGTGTCTTAACAGGATGCAGACCGTGGGGCTCATCCACACACTAGAACAGTGTCTTAACAGGATGCAGACCATGGGGCTCATCCACACACTAGAACAGTGTCTTAACAGGGTGCAGACCGTGGGGCTCATCCACACACTAGAACAGTGTCTTAACAGGATGCAGACCGTGGGCTCATCCACACACTAGAACAGTGTCTTAACACTGTGGCTCATCTACACACTAGAACAGTGTCTTAACAGGATGCAGACCGTGGGGCTCATCCACACACTAGAACAGTGTCTTAACAGGGTGCAGACCATGGGGCTCATCCACACACTAGAACAGTGTCTTAACAGGGTGCAGACCGGGGGCTCATCCACACACTAGAACAGTGTCTTAACAGGATGCAGACCGTGGGGCTCATCCACACACTAGAACAGTGTCTTAACATGATGCAGACTGTGGGGCTCATCTACACACTAGAACAGTGTCTTAACAGGATGCAGACCGTGGGGCTCATCCACACACTAGAACAGTGTCTTAACAGGGTGCAGACCATGGGGCTCATCCACACACTAGAACAGTGTCTTAACAGGGTGCAGACCGTGGGGCTCATCCACACTAGAACAGTGTCTTAACAGGATGCAGACCGTGGGGCTCATCCACACACTAGAACAGTGTCTTAACAGGATGTAGACCGTGGGGCTCATCCACACACTAGAACAGTGTCTTAACAGCGTGCAGACCGTGGGGCTCATCCACACACTAGAACAGTGTCTTAACAGGATGCAGACCGTGGGGCTCATCCACACACTAGAACAGTGTCTTAACAGGATGCAGACTGTGGGGCTCATCTACACACTAGAACAGTGTCTTAACAGGATGCAGACCGTGGGGCTCATCCACACACTAGAACAGTGTCTTAACAGGTGCAGACCATGGGGCTCATCCACACACTAGAACAGTGTCTTAACAGGGTGCAGACCGTGGGCTCATCCACACACTAGAACAGTGTCTTAACAGGATGCAGACCGTGGGGGCTCATCCACACACTAGAACAGTGTCTTAACAGGATGCAGACTGTGGGGCTCATCTACACACTAGAACAGTGTCTTAACAGGATGCAGACCGTGGGGCTCATCCACACACTAGAACAGTGTCTTAACAGGGTGCAGACCATGAAGCTCATCCACACACTAGAACAGTGTCTTAACAGGGTGCAGACCGTGGGGCTCATCCACACACTAGAACAGTGTCTTAACAGGATGCAGACCATGGGGCTCATCCACACACTAGAACAGTGTCTTAACAGGGTGCAGACCGTGGGGCTCATCCACACACTAGAACAGTGTCTTAACAGGATGCAGACCGTGGGGCTCATACACACACTAGAACAGTGCCTTAACAGGATTAGCCACAAAAGCTATTTTGGCTCTTTAAAAACGTTACAATTTGGCAATGGCTGCATCGCTATGCAATTTAGAGTAATTCTAGTTCAGTTAGACACCACATGTTTTAACAAATTAACAAGTAGTGGCTTGTGATATAGCCTGTCACTGCTGTTAGAATACCCGCCTGTGTATCTCAGTAATGGATCAATCAAACTAGTGATTACCTTTTCCCTCCAGTTAGCAATTGATTTTATTCACCAAAGATCTTAATTCCTTTTCCATGTTTCTCTATCAGTTGCAGTGTGTGACTGTTTCTTGTTCCTTGCCATGGTGAATATAATTTCAGGATATGAGAATGTGACATTGCAGGTAGGACGCCACTGACCTGTGCCATGTCTGCTGGGGCAGTTATGGCTGCTGCTTTTAAAGCTACAGGGGAACAAACAGGAAGCAGTGGTTAAATGCAGTGCAGATGTTATTTTAAATTTGTTTTTCTACCAATTCAGTGGCCAACAGCCAAACGCCGCCCCCAATCGGGGCTGAGGACTATCAGTGCGATCTCTTGGCCGGGCAAGCAGAGATGTGGTTATTCTAGATAATGGCTCTACGCCAGGGGTCACCAACACAGTGCCCACGGGCACCAGGTTGCCCCCAAGGACCACATGAGTCGCCCGCAGGCCTGTTCTAAAAAATTTGTTAAAAGGGTTTGTCAGTGGCTAGTGAAAATGGGACATTTTTCCTATGAAATGTAGTAGAAGTGATCATCTGAAAATTTAAACAATTGCTGAGATTAATAGAAATAAAGTGTTGAATATTGATATTATCTGTTTCCCACCTTGTTAAGTCATTGTTGATAATTATTGTGAGAAATCATTAACGTGATCAGTGTCTTCACATAGATGAGTATCATTTATCATTAATAATAATATATAACTAAAGGCAAACTGAGCAAATTAGTTATTTCAGAAGAGTGTATCAAACTGGTAGCCCTTCGTATGACTCAGCACCCATAAAGTAGCTCTCAGTTTCAAAAAGGTTGGTGACCCCTGGTCTACGCTATTTCTTTTCACACGTCTTTGACACGTCCGGTGTAGGCTGTCTGTTGCGACAGGGAAGTCGCAGAGAAAAATGTCTTATAAAAAACATGTATAAAACGTACGTGTTCCTTTTAAGGGGCCTTGGATAGAGTAGCGGTCTAACGCACTCGCTTTGACTGGCGCTTTGCGAGCTGCCTATCACGGTCGCGGTTTGAAACCCGTCTCTACCAGACCGGCCCTGGTTGTCAGCCCCGACCGGGGTGGGGGTGTTTGGCTGTCCGCCTCAGGGGGAGGGTGAGCCGGCATGAGCTCACAGAGGAGCAGTAGGGCGTTCCTAAAGAGCAGGTGGGCAAAGTTCTGTCTCGGAGAAGGCGGATCATCGCCGGCCTCAGGGATATTAGCTTGACCCGGAGGACGGGCGGCGGGTTCGTGAGGGGAGGGAGAATCTAAATAAATAGAGGGTTGAATTGGCTACTAAATTGGGAGAAAAACAGGGAAAAATCTGAAACTAATTTTTTTAATCGTTTTGGTTTGAACAATTCTACAATAATCTGTAAAAAAAAAAGTATATACCATTGCCTTGGGCTGCCTGCAAGGGGAGGGCTGCCTGCAAGGGGAGGGCTGCCTGCAAGGGGGCAAGGGGAGGGCTGCCTGCAGGGGGAGGGCTCCCCGCTCACTCGCCGGTCTGCTGCCCTGTGTCCCAAGAGGGCGTGGCTCTCGGTCTTTAAAAAAAAATATATATGTTTCAGATTTCTTTCCCATTTCTCTCCCAGTTTAGTAGCCAATTACACCCTCTCTTTATTTTGATTTGCCCTCCCCACGCGAACGCGCCATCCATCTCTACGAGGCAAGCTAATTCTCAGAGGGCAGCGAACTCCGCTTCCTTCGAGATGGAATTTGCCCCCACCCACGTTCTGGAGACTCCCTTACGTGCTTCACGGCGGACCCGAGCCGGCTCACCCCCCCCCCTCCCCTGGGGCGGACAGCCAAACTCCCCGCCCCGATCAGGGCTAACGACCAGGGCCGGTCTGGTAGAGATGGGTTTAGAACCGCGTCCCTGATAGGCAGCTCACACTCATACAGGACCAGCCAAGATACGGTGCGTTAGACCGCTACGCTATGCGCCACCAGCTCTCAGTGTTTCTTACCCACGCATAAAAACAAACAATGATGCGGACCTTGTGTGACCAGTTTGCCTCATCAAAGCCTCGTAATACCAGCACAGCGGAACGCCAGCCGGCTCCACATTACGCACACGACTCACAGAGACGAGATTCTTACCGAGGAATCGTGACGCTGATCTTCTTCTGAGTAGAACAGCGAGAGCGACCAGAAACAAAAACACCAGCACACCAAGACCTCCGCCCACAACATGGCTGCCATCATTACCTAAAAGAAAACAAGATTTTATTTAACAAACAAGCCCCGCCCAAGAGCACCAGCTCTGCTGTGAATATCATAATGCTGTTTACCAGCGCTACAAGTAATTTTTGTTTTGTTTTGTTTGTTTCAGATTTTTCCCAGTTTTTCTCCCCAATTTGGAAGCCAATTATACCCTATATGTATTTCGATTAACCCTCCCCCCACAAACTCGCCGCCCGTGTCTACGGGGCAAGCTACTCTCCGAGGCCGGCGATGATCCACCTCCTTTGAAACGGAACTCACTGACCCTTCTTTCTGGAGACTCCCTTACATGCTTCACGGTGGACCTGAGCCGGCTCACCCTCCCCCCTCCCTCGGAAGCGGACAGCCAAACGCCGCCCCCAATCAGGGCTGACGACCAGGGCTGGTCTGGTAGAGACGGGTTTCGAACCACGTCTCTGATAGGCAGCTCACACTCATACAGGACCAGCCAAGATACGGTGCGTTAGACCGCTACGCTAATATTTTATTGTATTTTAACTTGCACTGTGATGCCTTTCATTCAGATTCTCAGGTCTTCTTGCATGTTGCTTCAGTCGAAGCAACCTATTACAGTGTGCCTATTACAGTGTGCCTATTACAGTCTATTGACATAAACTCAACATTTGGTACTAAGCCACACATGATTATGAATCATAATTTAATTCAAAACAGAACTCCGCTAGAAGGTTTAAATTCCACTTGCCTGTGTTTCCATCCAGATATGGTGTTGCGTGTGTAGCGGTTGTCACGGCTTGTTCTGTAAGATACACAAACCTTACTTCACAGTTCATTACGCAACTGAATGCATTGTATGTATGACCAATAAATTAGGGATCCACATAAAATAGCCAGTTATCTAACACTCTCAAAAGTAAGGGTACAGTTTGTTCCTCAGGGTGCAAATGTGTTCATTGTGCGTTCAAAGGTACACATACAATCCTTCATGATATCGTTTTGTACCTTTTCCCAGTGAAAAAGGTACAAATTGAGGGAAAGGTACAGATATGTACCCAGGTAGGGTAATGAACCTTATTCACACTGGCAGCCATGTTGGAATGAAAATTAGGAAAATTTACTGCAAACAACATTATTTTTCTCGCAAGGGTACAATTATGTTTTTCTGACTAAAGATACAATTCAGTACCCTACAGGGGAACTGAGAGACAAGCATTTGTACTTTAATACGTACAACATGGTACATTTGTCCTGAGAGTGTACTTATATACAATATACAATATGGAGGATAAAATACTTTTCTTTTTCAAAACAACAGAAACACTGTGTGCTGAGGAATTTCAGCGTGTGAAGGCTCGATGTGCTGTTTTTTAACATATATATATATATATATATTTATATATGCTTACTGTTTATTGCCTAATGCCTTTGCATTGCATTGTGTCTGCCTGCTACTGTCTCTGTTATTGTCTGTCGTGTGTTTTTGCTGTTTGCTGCATGTAACTCTTGTAAGGGAAAAATGTAATTAGGCCTTGGGACAGGCCGCTTTCAGCTTTACTGAGTTGTTTCTGCTTCCACGAGCAGGTCAAACATTTTGTCCTCATATCGTGTACCATCCTGTCGGGAAGAGATAAGTGTGTATTGCCAGAAGTGGGAGAGGAACAACTCATGTGAAAGTATGAGAAACAAGACATGTTTGGGTTGGGGAGCAGGAAGGGTCAAGGTCAGTCACTTGGGAATGAGTTTCATTATTGCACTGTATAAATCATAATAGCACGGATGGAAAGTTATTACTGGGTCATGGGTAAGAGTTGCCCCATCCTAATGTATGCAAGAAATGTGCATGTTGGGAGGGTAAAACGTGTGTCTGGACCCATCAATAAAGGAGGGGTTTCAACCATGACCAATGGGTGAAACTCCAAGGGGCGATGGTCACCTCGAACGTAAAAGATATATACTGTTGTATTTCCTTTATCTCGTCGGAGATACTCTAACATTCTTCACGCGAGAGTGTTAGACTGCTCCCCTGTTTCGAAATAGTAATAAAACATTATTTTAACTTTAAGAACACAGTCTCGCTTCCTCTGAGTAGTAGAATTTCCACGACACTCTGTTGTTGTGTGACCTGTCCCTCAGCGCTGAACGTTCTGCTTGTCTAATTCAGTGCTCAATGTTCTGTCTAATTTTTTTCAAATATTTGTTTTATCCCCTCTCCCCTCAAGATGCTAATTACCTCTTTCCAGGCCGTCCTTGTAAATAAGAATGTGTTCTTAAGTGACCTGCCTGGGTAAATAAAGGTTAAATAAAAATAAAGTATGAGGAAGCAGTATGCCTGATCCATAAAGCACTTCACCTGAATGAGCTCTCCATACCTGTCACACCAACACATTTGAGCAATTTATGGGGCTATTTATGGAGTCATCTAGTCTATTCTATTAAGATTTCTCTTATAGTTTTATACTATTGTTTACAATGATTTATTTTCTATATATAGACCTATACTATACAGTATATACTATAGCTATAATTTACTTCATTTATTGGAACATCAAGTGAAACTAACCTGTTTTGAACATTTGGGTTCACAGTATATATTCCTAAATGTATTTTTCAGCCAAATCAGCAGTTAAGCACAAGAACATACAGTGACCTCCAGAATTACTGGCACAAAGATAAAGATGAAAGATTTAAAAAAAGATAGAGTTTTATTCTCAACCATTGATCGATTACTGAATCCTGCACCAGCCTCCGACATTCTTAGCCTAGCATCTGCCTCAAAATGCGAGGATTTTGCTCAGTTTTTTAACAATAAAGTAACTACTATCAGGGCTGGCATTATCAGACATTCCAATAATATACATAGTTTACCTTGTAACAGACCGCCAACGCTGAGGAAATTTAGTAACATCTCTGAAGCAGAGCTCTATAAAGTTGTAATGCAGAGTAAATCCTCTACCTGCAATCTTGACCCCATTCCCACAACTTTTTTTAAGAACATCTTCAATAGTCTCTCTGTCTCAGTTCGAAAAATAATTAATACATCTCTTGAGACTGGAATTTTTCCAAATGCATATAAAACCGCTATTGTGAAACCGTTACTGAAGAAATCAAATCTGGATTATAATGTACTAAGTAATTATAGACCTATCTCAAATCTATCTTTTATGAGTAAGATACTGGAAAAAATAGTTTTTAATCAATTAAATAACTTTTTAAACGAAAATGCTATCTTAGAGAAATTTCAGTCTGGTTTTAGAACCAATCACAGCACAGAGACGGCTTTGATCAAAATAACAAACGACCTCAGAATTAGTGCTGATGATGGTAATGTCTCCGTTCTTATTCTTCTGGACCTGAGCGCTGCATTCTGGACCATGGCATACTAATAAATCGATTGGAAAACATGGTCGGACTATCTGAAACTAATCAGTGCACTGAATTGGTTTCAAACATATCTCTCAGATCGAAAATGTTATGTTAGCTTAGGAGAGTATGTTTCTGAGAAACAAGATTTGACTTTTGGTGTTGCACAAGGAAGCTGTCTTGGTCCTCTTCTTTTTTCACTTTATATGCTACCATTAGGTGATATCATCAGAGAACATAATGTTAACTTCCTCAGCTATGCTGATGATACGCAATTATATATTTCTGTTAAGCCGAATGACACAAGACTTCCTGCCTGTCTGCAGTTGAACAATGGATGAGTAATAATTTTTTTAAACTAAATGAGGATAAGACAGAAATACTTTTAATTGGCCCCAAAGCCAAAAGGGAGGCACTTTTTGATAGATTAGGAAATTTGCCACAGCAGAAAAAAGCAGAAGTAACTAGTTTAGGTGTTATTTTAGACTCAGATTTAAGCTTTAAAACACACATAAACAAAGTGACCAAGACAGCATTCTTCCATTTGAGAAATATTTCTAAAGTTCGGCCGTTTTTAATCCAACAGGATGCTGAGAAGCTGGTACATGCTTTTATTTTTAGCAGGCTTGACTATTGTAATGCCCTTTTAACTGGTCTTCCTAAAAAGTCAATTGAAAAACTACAGCTTATTCAAAATTCTGCAGCTAGACTTTTAACTAAAACAAGGAAGAGAGCATATAACGCCTGTTTTATTTTCACTGCACTGGCTTCCAGTATCTTTTAGAATTGATTTTAAAGTCCTTTTTATTGTATACAAAGCACTAAATGGCTCAGCACCCTCGTACATTACAGACCTCCTGTCTTTGTATGTGCCAACTCGAGCTCTCAGATCTGCCACAGCCAACCTCCTCAATGTACCTCATGTACTTCACAAAAAGAGCGGTGAGAGTGCCTTCAGCTACTATGCCCCAAAACTTTGGAACACTCTCCCGCAGGACATTAGGATGGCAGACTCGGCTGGCATTTAAAAAAAACAGCTCAAAACATACCTTATTAAACAAGCTTTTAAATGATTGATTTTATTTTATTTTATGTACTTTTAATGTATTTTTCTTTTATGTACCTGAAAGGTTTTTATCTATGCACTTTTTCTTTCCATGTACCTAAAATGCTTTTAGCTATGCACTTAAATGCCTCTATTTATGCATTTTCAATTAAGATCACCATCTTAATTTATCTCTGTAGTACCGGGTTACGGTCGACAGCCTGGCGAGTGCCATCTCGGAAGAGGCGTCAAGTCGCCTTCGTCACTACCGGTCGCAGGACCGGCAGGACTACGGCAGCAAAATCACATTACTGGGGGGGGATTGACATAGAAATAAGTGGGTCTAATTGGCTACCAAATTGGGAGAAAAATTGGATAAAAATCAGAAACAAAAATTATAGAGAAACCAAACCGTAAAATTATTAACCCATTAAGACCTGGAGTGACGTTTAGGTCGCTTCGATTTTGCGATTAATGAAATGCGCTGTGATTCGCTGAAATAGACGTGGGGGAAATGAAGTGCACGTTGGTGTCGGCTTTTTTTTTTGAATTTTTTCAGAAAACCCTCAGGTTTTAAGAGGTTGTGTAGAATAATTGCTTAGGTTTTAATAGGCGTTTTTAGCAGGCATTTTAGGTCTGAATGGGTTAAAAGAAAAATAAAACAATCTTTTTTTTTTCACACGTTTTTAAGAAAAACTTTTTTTTTTTTTAAGGATTTTTTTTTATTCGTACAGTCATATGGGCCCTCGGACATATGACTCTTCGTTCCTATTTTGGTTAAGGGCAGCGACTCATTAACCATTTTTATAATGACGTTTTTGGGAAGTTGTTGTGGGAAGTGAGAGCCACACGTTGCCCATGAGGAGGTCAACTCTACCCTCAGGATCCAGGGAGGTGAACTAAGAAGAAGTGGTTTGGATGAATCCTTTAACGGCATCTAAAACGTGATATTTAACATGTCAGTGCTTTCCTTAAGAATAATTGTACTTGGGCAGTGGATAGCGTAGCGGTCTAACGCACCGTATCTTGGCTGGTCTGATACGGTGTGCGCTGCCTATCAGGGACGCGGTTCTAAACCCGTCTCTACCAGACCGGCCCTGGTCATCAGCCCCGATCGGGGGCGGCGTTTGGCTGTCCGCCCCAGGGGGAGGGTGAGCCGGCTTGGGTTCGCTGTGAAGCACGTAAGGATGTCTCCAGAACGTGGGTGTGGGCTAATTCCGTCTCAAAGGAAGCGGAGTTCGCTGCCCTCAGAGAATTAGCTTGCCTCGTAGAGATGAGCGGTGGACTCGTGTGGGGAGGGCAAATCTAAATAAATAGAGGGAGTAATTGGCAAATAAATTGGGGGAAAAACAGGAAAAAAAGAATAATAATTTGTATAATAATGTGTAATGAAGCTCACCTGTGAGGACTCTGGAGCCACTGAGCGGGGACTCTGTCACATTCCCATCGGTCACTGGAGCCTTATCTGCACATACATAAACGAGTCAGGGTATCAGTGTCAACCTGCTGACCTAGGACCCCAAATATATACATGTGCTATACAAATATATACTATATACTATACAAATATATACATGTGCTATACAAATATATACTATATACTATACAAATACAGTTAGGTCCGG
Organism: Aldrovandia affinis; assembly: GCA_029706075.1. Taxonomy (NCBI): domain Eukaryota; kingdom Metazoa; phylum Chordata; class Actinopteri; order Notacanthiformes; family Halosauridae; genus Aldrovandia; species Aldrovandia affinis. The sequence goes on from JAINUG010000229.1 coordinate 404,776, forward strand.
AAATATTTGGACAGTGACACAATTTTCATAATTTTGGCCCTGTACGCTACCACAATGGATTTGAAATGAAATAATCAAGATGCAATTGAAGTGCAGACTTTAAGCTTTAATTTGAGGGTATTTACATCAAAATTGGAGGAAGGGTTTAGGAATTGCAACAATTTTAATACATAGACCCCTCATTTCAAGGGACCTAAAGTAATTGGACAAATGAATATAATCATAAATAAAATGTTCATTCTTAATACTTTGTTGAGAATCCTTTGCAGGCGATGACTGCCTGAAGTCTGGAACCCATGGACATCACCAAACGCTGGGTTTCCTCCTTTGTGATGCTTTGCCAGGCCTTGACTGCAGCTGTCTTCAGTTGTTGTTTGTTTGCAGGTCTTTCTGCCTTAAGTCTTGTCTTAAGCAAGTGGAATGCATGCTCGATCGGATTGAGATCAGGTGATTGACTTGGCCATTGTAGAATATTCCACTTCTTTGCCTTGTAAAACTCCTGGGTTGCTTTCGCAGTATGTTTTGGGTCATTGTCCATCTGTACTGTGAAGCGCCGTCCAATCAACTTTGCTGAATTTGGCTGAATGTGAGCAGACAGAATGTTCCTATAGACTTCAGAATTCATGCGGCTGCTTCTGTCTTCTGTCATATCATCAATAAACACGAGTGACCCAGTGCCATTGGAAGCCATGCATGCCCATGCCATCACACTACCTCCACCATGTTTTACAGATGATGTGGTGTGCTTTGGATCATGAGCCGTTCCAAGCCTTCTCCATACTTTTCTCTTCCCATCATTCTGGTACACGTTGATCTTAGTTTCATCTGTCCAAAGAATGCTGTTCCAGAACTGGGCTGGCTTTTCTAGATGTGTTTTGGCAAACTCTAATCTGGCCTTTCTATTCTTGAGGCTTATGAATGGTTTGCACCTTGTGGTGAACCCTCTGTATTTGCTCTCGTGAAGTCTTCTCTTTATGGTAGACTTGGATAATGATACGCCTACTTCCTGGAGAGTCTTCCTCACTTCACTAGATGTTGTGAAGGGGTTCTTCTTTACCATGGAAAGGATCCTGCGATCATCAACCGCTGTTGTCTTCCGTGGACGTCCGGGCCTTTTTGTGTTGCCGAGCTCACCAGTGCGTTCCTTTTTCTCAGAATGTACCAAACTGTTGATCTGGCCACTCCTACTGTTTCTGCAATCTCTCTGATGGATTTCTTCTTTTTCGCAGCCTAAGGATGACCTGTTTCACTTGCATTGAGAGCTCCTTTGACCGCATGTTGTGGATTCGCAGCAACAGCTTCCAAATGAAAATGCCACACCTGAAATCAACTCCAGACCTTTTACCTGCTTAATTGATGATGAAATAACGAGGGAATAGCCCACACCTGCTCATGAAACAGCTTTTGAGTCAATTGTCCAATTACTTTAGGTCCCTTGAAATGAGGGGTCTATGTATGAAAATTGTTGCAATTCCTAAACCCTTCCTCCAATTTTGATGTAAATACCCTCAAATTAAAGCTGAAAGTCTGCACTTCAATTGCATCTCGATTATTTCATTTCAAATCTATTGTGGTAGCGTACAGGGCCAAAATTATGAAAATTGTGTCACTGTCCAAATATTTCCGGACCTAACTGTATATACATGTGCTATATATGGAGGGGACTGCCAAAATAAATACAGACACACACAGATTTACAGAAACATATAATGTCAATTCCAGTTAATTAAAAAGTGCAATAAAAGTAATCTGGGTTTTATAGAAAAAAGCTAAAATCACAGGACTATCCTATCTGTCTGGAATTGCTGCAAGAGAGCTGGGAAGACATGTCGGGTGATTTCCTGCGGAAACGTATTGACTGTTTGTGAGGCTGTTATCAAGGCAAAAAGGCTGGCTGTTTTGAGGAATCCAAGATTGAATTTTCAATTCAGTTTTTTGGAACATTGCTTTGATGTTCCTTTTGTTTATTGTTACATGTGTTTTTTGTCATTTTCAAGTATTTACAGAAACTTAAATGATGTAAAACATTGTCAATTATGAGATAAACCTAGTTTCCAGCAGGTGACCCCAAACATTTGACTGGGTACTGTACGTGTGTATACACACACAAGCGTCTCTGGGAATTTTATTTGTATTTTTTTTGTGGTTCTCTGTGGTTCTCTGTGGCAACGCTTAGGTTGTGGGTTCAATCCCCACTGGGGCCACATATACTGAAAATGTATGCATTCACTACTGTAAGTCGCTTTGGATAAAAGCGTCTGCTAAATGGCGTATATTATTATTATTATTATTTCATACAAATAAAATTGAATTGCAATGTGTGGCCTCGTGTTAGATTGATGTGTATCGATTAAACCACGCATGCGGTTACGCTGCTGTAAGGCTGATGCGGTGGAATGTGGTGAGGTGAACAGACAGGTGAGTTCTGAGGTGAACAGACAGGTGAAGTTCTGAGGTGAACAGACAGGTGAGGTTCTGTGTAAGTGAGCAGGTGAGGTGAACAGACATGTGAGGTTCTGAGGTGAACAGACAGGTGAAGTTCTGAGGTGAACAGACAGGTGAAGTTCTGAGGTGAACAGACAGGTGAAGTTCTGTGTAAGTGAGCAGGTGAGTCGTACCTCTACTGACAGTCACGTGCACTTCCTGCAGCGTGTCTTTAATAAACCATCGCTCAATCCCGCAGTAGTATACCCCAGTGTCCTCTAGTGCCAGCCAGCTGATGGTCACGGTAAAGGTGTGGGCTTGCCGATTGTCATACAGCGAGTATCTTCCAGAAGACGTGTAGTTGTTTGACTCCTTGCCTTTAACAAGAACGTCCCTATCGTGACATGGCTTGCGGCAGAAGTACTTGCGTGCATTCTGAAAATCATCTGCGTACGGACAGCTGATAACCAAACTTTCACCTCTGGTTCCATGTCCTCCATTCTTATTGGCTAACGCTGTCCAGTGGTGAACTTGATACACGACAAAAAAAACACACAAAAAAAGATCAGAATTGTGATATCAATGATAAAGACATACATTTCATAGGTAAGAGTTCAGTGTTCTACAAAAAGTCACTTTACAGCCATAAATCACAGACAAATGCAGTATCACCCTCTGTCCTACGACACATTTTACATTTCTCAATCGGAAATAGAAATGACTTTTGTTGTAAGATGACAGCAAAGATGAACAATTGTTCAATTACATTTTACTGTTTTTAATTAAGACTACATTTTACATGGTAAATTTAATCAGATATGTATTTTGCTGGAGAAAACTATTTTCTATAACTCTCTATCTCATAATATTTGTAAGAATTCATTTAAAACATGAAAACATTTTGAACAGAGATTACGGTACCAGTATTTAGGAAACACTCTTTCTCCCAAACGACTTACATGGGTGACCTTCCTTTAAGACGGACTTCCGCAAGAAGACGTCCGCAAGACGACTTAAACAACTGTATAGCTACTGAAGCAATGCAGATTGAGTACATTAGCTCAAGTGCACAACAACAGCAGTGCCCCACCTGGGAATCAAACCTGCAACCTTTTACATTACAAGCCCAGTTCCCCCTAACCATTACACTACACAGTTAAACAGAGACTATGATTGCTTTTTAGATCAATTTTGACGAGGACTCCAAATACCAAAGTTCTGTGTGGTTCTGCGTGGCTCAGTAGGTAGAGCGTGGTTCTGTATGGCTCAGTAGGTAGATCATGGTTCTGTGTGGCTCAGTAGGTAGAGTGTTCTTCTGTGTGGCTCAGTAGGTAGAGCATAGTTCTGTGTGGCTCAAATCAAATCAAATCAAATTAATTTTTATAGCGCTTTTCACAATTGAGTTGTCACAAAACGCTTAACAAAGGGGGAACCCAGGCCTAGACCTCCCCCCCAAAAGCAAGCCTAAAGGCAACAGTGGCAAGGAAAAACTCCCTTGATAGGGACAGGTGTAAGCTATGGCAGCATACCTATTAGGAGAGGGACAGAGAATACAAGCAGGCATGAGAGAGTTCCAAACCATCCACACCTGATCAAGGATAACCAGCATAACAGTGGTGGTAACACATTGAGGAGGTGACAGTATGGAAAGTTTCTCACTCCATAAGACACTAGGGCACGGCCTTCTCCATCTCTCCACCTAGACTATGTTTGGCAGTAGGCTAGGCTGAAAAGATATGTTTTTAATCTAGACTTAAAAATTGAAACTGTGTCCGAATCCCGAACATGCCTTGGTAAACCATTCCACAACAGAGGAGCTCTAAAAGAGAAGGTTCTACCACCAGCTGTGCTTTTCAAAATTCTAGGGAGTAATAGATGGCCGGCTTCTTGTGAACGAAGCAGTCGTGTCGGCTTATAAGGGATATTTAACAGGAAGCCAATGTAGTGATGCTAACGCAGAAGTAATGTGATCATACTTCTTGGATCTAGTCAAAATATGTGCCGCTGTATTCTGTACTAGTTGAAGACTCTTAAGAGAACTACTAGAGGAGCCAGATAATAAGGCATTACAATAGTCTAGCCTCGATGCGACAAAAGCATGCATCAAGGTTTTAGCATCCTCTAATGACAGAATGTCAGAAGAAACCAAGGTTCTTGACCGTTAGACTTGATGAAACTATGCAATCACCTGCATTTAACTGCAGATCCAACTTGTTCCTTAATTTTTTGGGGCCAAAAACCATCATCTCTGTTTTATCTGAATTCAAAAGCAGGAAATTTACTGTCATCCAATTCTTTATATCAGAGATACAAGCCTCTAACTGAGTGAGTTGAAGTATTTCACCTGGTTTCATTGACATGTACAGCTGTGTATCATCTATCATCTGCATAGCAATGGAAATTCACACCATGTTTACGAATAGATAAGCAAACTCGCCTCCCTCAACCACACACCACACACCACACCACACGCCAACATCCCCCCCCCTGTCATCCGCTGTCATCCTGATGTCTCTGTGAACACTCTGAAAGTACAAATTGCACTAGCCCCGGCACAAATTAAGCACTGGTTGTAGTGTTTCATACAGATTATTTGTTTTTATAAAAGCAGTTAATTGTTGAGCTACAGATTTCTCTAACATTTTTGACAAAAAAAGTCAGATTTGAAATGGGCCTATAGTTCTTCAGATTAACAGGATCAAGATTTGGTTTCTTTAGAAGAGGCTTGATTACTGCCACTTTTAAAGACTTAGGTACGCAACCCAATAATAGGGATGTATTTATAGGGCTGGCGGATGGCGTAGCGGTCTAACGCACCACGCTAACATGGGCTGGCCTAGCACAGGCAAAAGCTCTTTAATAAGCGTTGTTGGTATGGGGTCTAACAGACATGTAGATAATTTGGAGAACATAACCAGTTTACTAAATTTGTCCAGATCCAAGGGAGTGAAAAACTCAAGGGTCTCTACACAACCCTGCTCCTGATAGCCCTGTGCTATCTCGGGAGTTGGAGTGCTAGATATTGGAGCCATTTTCATAATTTGTTCTCTGATTGTCTGAATCTTATCAGTAAACGAGTTCATGAAGTCATTAGAATTATAGTTAGAAGGATAACTGCTGTAATCTGAAGACAGATTTTTTTTTGTCAGTTTAGCTACCGTGTTAAATAGAAATCTTGGGTTGTTTCTATTCTGGTCAATTAATTTTGAGAAGTACGATGACCTAGCTGTAGTAAGGGCCTGCTTGTATTATTCTATGAGGCTGTCCTTTCAAGCAGAGCGAAAAACCTCTAAATTGGTAGAGCGCCATCTGTGTTCTAATTTCCTGGAAACTTGTTTAAGGGCACGGGTATGGTCAGTAAACCAGGGTGCAAGTTTCTTCTGAATGCATTTTTTCCTCTTGATGGGTGCGACAGCATCAAGTGTATTCCGTAAAATATGATTTAGCGCATCTGTTTGACGATCAATTGACAAAAAGCTGTTTGGGTCCTGACTTGATACTAACGACTCGGGAAGTGTGTTTATACATTTTGAAGCCGTCAATGAATTTATAGAGCGGCTGGAATAGTATCTAGGTTCCGATTTGTTAGGAATATTTGCCTGAATTTCAAAAGTAATCATAAAGTGATCCGATAGTACAGGATTATGGGGAGACACAATGATATTCTCGACATCGATACCATAGGACAGGGGTGTCAAACTCATTCCATCGTGGGCCGAGTGTATGCAGGTTTTTGTTGCAACCAGTGCACTACAGCAGGTGATTTCACTAATTAGCTTCCTTCTTCAACCAAGGAGGGGAACTAATTGAAATCACCTGGTGTTGTGCACTGGTTGCAACAAAAACCTGCATCCCATGATACACCCTATAGGATAACAGAAGGTGTATGGTGTAGAACAGGGGTGCCCAAGTTCGGTCCTGGAGATCTACTGGGTGTGCAGGCTTTTGTTCCAGCCCTTCACTAACACACCTGATTCCACTAATCAACTGCTCATCAAGGCAATGAATGTTCAAATCAGGTGTGTTAGTGAAGGGCTGGAACAAAAGCCTGCACACCCAGTAGATCTCAGGACCGAACTTGGGCACCCCTGTGTAGAAGGTGTATGGTTGTGGCAGTGGGTTGGTTCAGACACAATTTCAATAAAACCAACAGAGTCAATAATAGCTGCAATACACATAGAAGCGGCACAAAACTCCACTCAAATGGCTTGTAAAAACATTTTAATGTATAAAAATATCTAAACTTAAAATGCAGTAGGTAGAGCGTGGTTCTGTGTGTCTCATTAGGTAGTAGGTAGAGGTTCTGTGTGGCTCAGTAGGTAGAGCGTGGTTCTGTGTGGCTCAGTAGGTAGGTAGAGCGTGGTTCTGTGTGGCTCAGGTAGGTAGAGTGTGGTTCTGTGTGGCTCAGTGGGTAGAGTGTGGTTCTGTGTGGCTCAGTAGGTAGAGCGTGGTTCTGTGTGGCTCAGTAGGTAGAGCGTGGTTCTGTGTGTCTCATTAGGTAGAGCATGGCGTTGGCAACGCTCAGGGTTCAATTCCCACTGTACTGAAAAATGTACGTATTCACTACTGTAAATCGCTTTGGATTTAAAAAACGTCTGCTAAAGGGCATATTAAATGGTGCAACAGCAGCACAGTGTCCGCTTCTGCGTTACTGTAGCTGCTATTCGTCTACCCAGCCTCTGTTCGAACCTCTGTACAGTAGGCTACATTTGGGCCACTGCCAAAACAACTCCGGGCCGAGGAAATGAAAACGCGAGCACTTACTTGCAAGGAGAGAGAAGATGTAAGCCAGGCACTTCATGGTCTAACCCGGTCACGCTCTCATTTCAGACACCGGCAGCGCAACAGGTAAACAGCCTTCGTCCGCGATCTATACCGGACTCAAGAGACGAGGACGCACCGGTTATCTCGCCAGCTTTCGTTCAAGCGCCGCTCTCTGGATTCCTCCGTCTGCGCTCATCGATTCTGCGCGACCTTCCTGGTCATGAGAGAAACGCTCACAAAGTCATCCGCGCACCGATTTAGGGAAGGAAACCGCGCAGACAATGAACGCAGGCGATTTCCGAGAAGGACCGTAAGATCCTGGGTTTGTTCGTCGCACACAGCTGATCTGAAAGTGGAAGCCATTCATTCGAAAGTATTTTTTACAAAAATATTTCATGAGCTGAACTCAATGGCTAAAAATGTTGCACTGGAGTCAATATACACATAGAAGCGACACAAAAATCCACCCAAATGGCTTGTAAAAACATTTTAATGTATGAAAATATCTAAACATAAAATACAGTAGCCTACATGTGGCAAGTTACAAACTGTTTAAGTCCTGCTTTGAACATTTATGTTTTATTGTACAGCATTCCATATAATTCATCAAGATTTAGTTAATTCAATCTGTGAACTCGATCTAATTTCTTCTTTAATACAAATTAATTTATGTTTCCCCCAACCCATTTTCCCTCCCAATTTGGTGGCCAATTGTACCCTCTGTTGATTAAACTACTCCCCCCTCCCCCTCCCCACGAGCCACCGACCAGCCCTGGCACCTGCGGTGACAAATTAATGTCAGTTTCCCCCCTCCATTTTGTTTTTAGCCTGTGTGTTTTATGCGCTTTTGGTTTTACCGTACGTCGCGTGTTCTGTTTTACTGTTCATAGCTTCTGTGTTTTTTATGTTCTGCCAAATGAATACAAAGTTTACTTGACTTGACTTGACAAAGATGTCGAAACGCCCCCAGACGCCCCCCCCCCCCCACTCCCGGCCAGAGAGTGGTCAGGACTCGACCCAGACTGCAGCGGGCAACCTGTGATTTCTACCTTTGAGTCCCCGTATTTTCAGTTCTAATTCACATTTGGCATCAGATAGAAACATACCAGGATAGCGGGCAGTTAATCTGGACAGATTAAACCCCTAAAGACAACTGGTGAACACACATCTACGAATGAACACGTTTTCACAACATTTAAACTGCGCATGAAACTGCACCCTACAAACAATTTCCCCAGACAATATTGTTATCGACGGAAGGACAATCATGCAGTGATTGTGTCCTGAGCTGCTCATCTGTACTGCCCTCTACTGGTTTGACAGGAGCACTGCACGGAAAACACCCAGTCGTGGCATTCGTTCAGATGGCATTAATATCCGCTACTTCCGGGGGGTTTCCAAACTGTAAACCATGACAGGTCAGGTCAGGTCAAATCATAAGTCCCAAATTTCAGGTGTCAAGTCCTCAAATCACATTCAAAACAAGTCTCTGGAGAGATCCAGCTCAAGTCCAAGTCTAGTCCCAAGTCATAGACATGCAAGTCTAAGTCAAGTCTCAAGTACTTTTATTTTTTGCAAGTGAAGTCTGAAGTCATCAATACTGTGACTCGAGTCCAGACTCTGGCTTTGTGACGACCTCCACAGCAATCAGGACGAAGAGGATGCAGCAGCACACACACCAGGCAGTCCCACATCCAGCAGGGGGCAGCCTTCAGTTTCAGCTGCAAGTAATTACACTTTTTCTTTTTTTCTACTTTCTTTCTCCCCATTTTTCATATCCAATTATACCCTCATTTTTCACATCAATTACCCCCTCCCTCATATATCTTAAGAGTTCGCTGCCGTAGTCCTGAGACCGGCAGTGACACGCGGCTGGGCACCGCCTCCTCCGAGCCGGAACCCACCAAGCCGTCACCGTAACTCCGGTATGCACACAGGGCCACTCCTATGCACAGAGATCTCATATCGGCTTCCCTCCCCCTCCCTGGGGCGGACAGCCAATCACCGCCCCCTAGTGGCACTCCCAGCCAGAGCTGAAACAGGCGCGACCGGTGACAACACTTCACTTTCAACCAGCTCTGGGACACAGGGTGTCCACAATCCGTCAGGACCGCGGAATCACTTGCAATCTTCCGCAAGAGACTCAAAACCCACCTCTTCAGACTCCACTACCACTGAACTCCGTCCATCTAGCCAATCTGTTGTCACCACTGTTTACTTGTTCTACACTATTTAAAAAATCCACAAAAAAACACTAACCTTTTCTTTCCCAGTGTTACAGGTATGGTACGCAGCTGCCTGCAATGATGTCTATCGCTGTATTACTGCACTGATCTCTTGCGCTATGATTGTTCCTACCATGTATTAATGCACATCTTGTAAGTCGCTCTGGATAAGAGCGTCTGCTAAATGCTTCAAATGTAAAATGATGTAAATGTCTGTACAGACTGTTGGCAGTGAAGGGCTCATTCGTGCAGAAGGGAGACTCTGAACAGGCCGGTGTGGGTGCAGGCTTTTGTTCTTCCAACCGTCTTCTATATCATTTTTTTCGTTTCTGATTTTTCCCCCCTATTTATTTTTTGTTTAGCCAATTAAGCCCTCCCGCCGGCCTCCACAGGACGAGCCACTACCTCGAGACAAGGTTCGCCTCCTCCCGAGACGGAAATCGCCTAACACTGTTTATGAGATCGCCCTACCGCTCCTCGGCAAGCTCGTGCGGCTCTCCCTCCCCCTCCCCTGGGGCGGACAGCCAAACACCGCTCTGGGACACAGGGGTGTCCACAATCCCGTCAGGACCGCGGAATCACTTGCAATCTTCCGCAAGAGACTCAAAACCCACCTCTTCAGACTCCACTACCACTGAACTCCGTCCATCTAGCCAATCTGTTGTCACCACTGTTTACTTGTTCTACACTATTTAAAAAATCCAAAAAAAAACACTAACCTTTTCTTTCCCAGTGTTACAGGTATGGTACGCAGCTGCCTGCAATGATGTCTATCGCTGTATTACTGCACTGATCTCTTGCGCTATGATTGTTCCTACCATGTATTAATGCACATCTTGTAAGTCGCTCTGGATAAGAGCGTCTGCTAAATGCTTCAAATGTAAAATGATGTAAATGTCTGTACGGACTGTTGGCAGTGAAGGGCTCATTCGTGCAGAAGGGAGACTCTGGACAGGCCGTGTGGGTGCAGGCTTTTGTTCTTCCAACCGTCTTCTATATCATTTTTTGTTTCTGATTTTTCCCCCCCCATTTTTGGTAGCCAATTAAGCCCTCCCCGCCGGCCTCCACAGGACGAGCCACTACCTCGAGACAAGGTTCGCCTCCTCCCGAGACGGAAATCGCCCTAACACTGTTTATGAGATCGCCCTACCGCTCCTCGGCAAGCTCGTGCCGGCTCTCCCTCCCCCTCCCCCTGGGGCGGACAGCCAAACACCACCGCCAGGGCCGGTCTGGTAGAAACAGGTTTCGAACCACGACGGTGATTGGGCAGGGTGAGCCGGCTCGGGAACGTAGGTGGGGGCGAATTCCGTCTCGAAGGAAGCAGTGTTCGCTGCCCTCTGAGAATTAGCTTGCCTCGTAGAGACGAGCGGCGGACTCGTGTGGAGGGCAAATAGAAATGAAGAGGGTGTAATTGGCTACTAAATTGGGAGAGAAAAACAGGGAAAAATCTGAAACAAATTAAAATATAAAATGTAAAAATGTAAAAGGCAACACTGGTAAGTCCGGGGCGGCGGGGGCACTCAATCGACCCTGGACAGCTGGGCTCGTTGCCTCGTTGGAAAGGGGAGGACCGGGCCTATCCGCGGGGTACTGGCTGTGGCACCCCCTGCCAGACACTCACGGTACTGCACCTGTTTAAGGGATCCCTTGTTTAACTCCAAGTGTTGCCTTTATTCTGACAGTCGCACCTGTAACATCTCGCATTTAACACATCTCTCACACACACACACACACACACGCACGCACGCACGCACGCACGCACGCACGCACGCACGCACGCACACACACTCACACGCACGCACGCACGCACGCACGCACACACACTCACACACACACACGAAGTACAACCCACAGCATCACGCCTTCAGTTCTTTATTCTGAAACTGTTGTCCAATCTGTCATACAGATCTCGTGTGTGTGTGTGTGTGTGTGTGTGTGAGTGTGTGTGTCATAAAGAGCAAAGTCTCCATCGTCACAGCTGAAGTTGTGGCCCCAGTTTGACTGACGCCTCCCCTTACACACACAGCCCTGACGCCATCCCCCACACCAGCACTGGTCCCGCTCACTGGAGGGTCCTCCATTACACAAACTGCACACCCGCGTTACGGCTGCTCTCGGAAAAATAAATTAGACGATATGAAATGGACTTCTTTCTCTCCTCCTTTTCGACGGGGGAACGTTGGGGTCCCAGCTTGACCCGTCCGTGGGGTAGTGAGGGGGCGTGGCTCAGAGCGCTCCTCTCAGCCCGGTACCCCCCCCCCCCCCAACCCCCCAGGCTCAAGAACGTGGATATTTAAGGCGTGCGTGTGACCCTGCGACCACCCCAATCACCCTCAGTGGAGCTGAGACCGAACCACACCTCACCTCTCTGTCCAAACTGGCACTATTGGGAGAAGGAGGCACAAAGGAACTCTAAATCTTGATTACAAAGAGGACTATCAATTGCAATTATTGTTGCACACACACAAACCTTAATTTTTTAAAGAACTGGAAGGTTTCGATTCTTCCCAAATTGTAAAAAAAGAGAAGTGTCTTGCCCGCATATTTTTGACCGGTCGGGCGAAATAAAATAACTCATTTTTCGAGACTTTTGAAAACTATGCTGCAGAACGCACTCCATCGCCCCGTAAATTACCATTACCCCCCCCCCCCCCCTCTCTGTCACTCAAACTACATCGCTGTTGACATCACTTCCTGTGTTTGGCTTTGATCACCAAACATTGGCCGAACTGGTCCTGGTGAAATTACATGCGATAGAGGCTGTGGAACAGGCACATGGCATCGATGGTGGTGCAGAAAATGGGGAGAGAATCAAAAACAAATCTCCTGGACGTTGAGTTGCTCTGTAGATCGATCGTTCGTTCGTTCGTTCGTTCGTTCACTCGTTCGTTGGCTCTGTGGAAGGGTCCCGGGGGGGTTTCACTGGAATACATGAGTTTGTGGAGGAGTTTCAAAAGGCCTGGGAGTGAGGGGGGGTGGGGGTAGGGGTGAGGGGTGGGGGTTCCCTCACTGATACTGTCTGTATTCTCCGAAGGGGGGGCCCGGCATGGGGGCAGGCTCCTCTGCAAACTGGGGTCCTGCAAGAGGAGGAACAGCCACAGGTCACAACGCTGAGCACTGAACTCGGCAGCCAATCACACCCTCTATTTATTTATACCCGCCCTCCCCACACAAACCTGCCGCTCGTCTCTACGAGGCACGCTCATTCTCCGAGGGCAGCGAACCCCGCTGCCCCCCACCCACGTTCTGGAGACGCCCTTACATGCTTCTCAGCGAGTTCGTGCCGGCTCACCCTCCCCCCCCCTGGGGCGGACAGACAAACGCCCCCGCCCCCGATCGGGACTCCCCACCAGGGTTGGTCTGGGTTTCGAACCGCGACCGTGATAGGCAGCTCACACTCGTAAAGGACCAGCCAATACGGGTGCCTTAGACCGCTACGCTATCGGAGGCCCCCTCAACCGAATGTGACCCCCATCGCTGGGACAGGGTGACCCCCATCGCTGGGACAGGGCGACCCCCCTCGCTGGGACAGGGTGACCCCCATCGCTGGGACAGGGCGACCCCCATCGCTGGGACAGGGCGACCCACGAGGGACAGACTCACCGGTGGGGAACTGTGACGAGGCGAATCTGGTGAGCAGGATGCCGGCTCCCTCGATCAGCGCCAGCAGGATCCCGCCCATCGCAGCCGACCCCACCATGGCAACCGGCCCATCTGAGAGGGGGAGGAGTCAGCGCTGTGAGCGGCCAGGGGCTCAGGACACCATCCACACCCACACCCACACCTACACCCACACCCACACCCACACCCACACCCACACCTACACCCACACCCAAACCTGCTCCTACACCTACACCTGCTCCTACACCCACACCTGCTCAGGACATCATCCACACCTACACCTGCTCCTACACCCACACCTGCTCAGGACATCATCCACACCTACACCCACACCTGCACCCAAACCTGCATCCACACCTACACCGACACCTGCTCCAACACCCAAACCTGCACCCACACCTGCACCCACACCTGCTCAGGACATCATCCACACGTGTGTGGGGTGTACAGTGTGTGTATATGTATGAGAGTGTGAGGGAGTGAGTGTGTGTGTATGTATGTGTGTGAGTGTGCGTGCGTGTGTTAGTGTGTGTGTGTGTGTGTGTGCGTGTGTGTGTGAGTGTGCGTGTGAGTGTGCGTGTGAGTGTATAGTGTGTGTGTGAGTGTGTGTGTATGTATGGGAGTGTGAGGGAGCGTGTGTGTGTGTGTGCGTGCGTGTGTGTGTGTGCGCGCTGGTCGCCGTGGGGACAGGACTCACTCCGCGCAGCGAGGATGGCGCCGGTCATGGCTCCGCTGGTGATGGAGTTCCAGGGATCCTCCTTCCCCCGAACCTTCACCAGCCCGCAGTCAATCATGGAGAAGAGACCGCCCCACACCGCAAAGCTGCCTGACAACACAGCACACACAGCACTGCGTCACACAACACAACACAACACACACAACACTGCGTCACACAACACACACAGCACTGCGTCACACAACACACACCTGGCCCATTGACCTCACGCACAGCCATCACATAACACGCAGAGAGACAGAGACACAGAGAGACAGAGAGACAGAGAGACACAGAGAGACACAGAGAGACACAGAGAGACACAGAGACAGAGAGAGACACAGAGACAGAGAGACAGACAGAGAGACAGAGACAGAACAATTAAACAACTCAATCATAGCAATGACAACTCCCGATGGAGTCATCTTCCATAATCAGACCTAATTAGACAACAGAGCACATTTCCACATACGATTCCCTATTCCACAGTGACATGAACAGCAGTGGTCACAACACAGGCATGCGCGTTTTGGAGGTGAACACTTTCTTACACACTCACCTCCTAGCTGAGGGGCTCTGGTTTTGATCGCTGTCATGCTGCCACGCAACCTGTGGTTCATCCCCTGATGGACAACACACAGACACACAGACGCACACAGCACAAACACGCACACAACACACGCACACAACACAACACACACACAGTATGTCAATATACAATTTCAGTGCATGAACTAAAGGATTTACAATGACTGTCTTTATGACCAATGGGGCTCTCAATGTTTTGGGAAGGGCGTTAAGCTAAACAAGCAAAATTATATTAACAATGTGGTTCTGTGTGGCTCAGTAGGTAGAGCGTGGTTCTGTGTGGCTCAGTAGGTAGAGTGTGGTTCTGTGTGGCTCAGTAGGTAGAGCGTGGTTCTGTGTGGCTCAGTAGGTAGAGCGTGGTTCTGTGTGGCTCAGTAGGTAGAGCGTGGTTCTGTGTGGCTCAGTAGGTAGAGCGTGGTTCTGTGTGTCTCAGTAGGTAGAGTGTGGTTCTGTGTGGCTCAGTAGGTAGAGCGTGGTTCTATGTGTCTCAGTAGGTAGAGGTTCTGTGGGCTCAGTTGGCAGACGCTGTTGGCAACGCTTAGGTTGTGGGTTTGATTCCCACTGGGACTACATATACTGAAAAATGTATGCATTCACTACTGTAAGTCGCTTTGGATAAAAGTGTCATGGCACATATATATATTATATAATATCAACAGTGTACGGTAGGCAGCGCTTACAGCTGGTGAATTTCTAAAGCCTTTCACAGCCTGGAATATTCCTCCGCCGATGGCCCCCATAGTGAAGGCCCCCCCACAGTCGTCCACGATCCTCCACGGGCTGCGGAGACAAACCAGCGGCGCTCAGCGACCGACAAACACAACGCAACATGGCGGCGCTGAAGCATGCAAACACGCCTAAGGTCACGCAGGTGGTCTAGCGGTTACAACGTTCGACGCTGGCCACTGCGACCAGGGTTCAATTCCACCGGCCGCGCCAGATTCAGCTCTGGCCAGGAGTGCCACTAGGGGGCGGCGATTGTCTGTCCGCCCCAGGGAGGGGGAGGGAAGCCAATATGAGTCGCTGCGCGGATAAGATAAGATAGCCTTTACACGATAAATATAGTAGGAGTGGCTCTTGTGTACCGGAGTTACGGTCGACAGCTTGGCGAGTGCCGTCTCGGAGGAGGCGGTACATCACCTTTGTCACTGCCGGTCTCAGGGCTACGGCAGCGAACTCACAATACGAGGGGGGATTGACATGAAAAACAGAGGGTGTAATTAGCTACTAAATTGGGAGAACCGTCCCATCCTCCAGGCCCCAGGCAGCCGCTCCTCACGGTCTCACCTCTTCTCTGCAGAATCACTGGCAATCTTCCACAAGAGACTCAAAACCCACCTCTTCAGACTCCACTACCACACTCTGTATATTTTTACTAACTCTCATCACCACTTGCTTACATGTTTAATACTGCTTTTTGTAATATGTATCCATGCTCATGCTGATGACTGTCAAAAAATAATAATAAAAAAAAAATCTACTGACTTTTCTCTCCCTGTGTTACAGGTATGGTATGCAGCTGCCTACAATGATGTCTATCGCTGTATTACTGCACTGATCTCTTGCACAAACTATG
This sequence comes from Aldrovandia affinis, assembly GCA_029706075.1. NCBI lineage: Eukaryota > Metazoa > Chordata > Actinopteri > Notacanthiformes > Halosauridae > Aldrovandia > Aldrovandia affinis. Next base: position 420,689 of record JAINUG010000229.1, read on the forward strand.
ATTGATCTTACCATGTATTAATGCACATCTTGTAAGTCGCTCTGGATAAGAGTGTCTGCTAAATGCCTAAATGTAAACATAAATGTAATTTGCACTGTCATTGATAAACCACTATCTACACGAAGCAGCCCTAACCTTGAATTCTATCAAAAGACAGTTGGCCAGCCTGCTATGGAACACAAGCCAGCCTTACTGTCTCAAGCTAATTTCATTAAAACTGATGCGTTTTAAAACGGTGTTCTTTAACTGCAGAACCTACTTGCCAAAACTGGATTCAGAAACGGATTTCCAACCAACGGCTGCGACAACTAACGTTATATTAAAAAACAACTCACAACTCTGTAAAAATGCGCCATTAAAAGTTCCATACATGAGCTTTGCTACATGCTTTTCCCAGTTGTGGTAAATGGTATTTTCATTTGTTTGGGTAACGGATTATGTCGCTAGCTAGCTAGCTAGGTGGTAAATGATCATACCCAACGTTGGCAATTTAGCTGAGCGCTGTAAACTAACCAGTACATGGTGTTTTCGGTAGTCAAACAAAACACCGAATCCGCTAACAGCAAACAAGTCATGTGAAATCGAATAGGGAAGATAGAGAGATTCTGCGGCCAAATAATAATTGATTATGGGTTCATCTCGGTCCACCCCTCTCCGACAACACGCAGTGTCGGCAGCTAATGGTTTTGGGGTTAGAGACCTGGGAGTGTGGGGGGCAGATGGGAGTCAGTGGGAGTCCGACAGGGTTCAGAGGCCCCGTGTGAACTCAGTCAAAACACCGGGCCGATGTCGCAACTTCCCGTTCTCACAGTGACATAACCGGTCGTTATAAACGCCAGGCACTCGAGTCCAACTCAACTGCTGTGTTGTAGACGGGTTTTCACAGCTCGCCAAGCTTAGCAGGTCTTCTGGCCTGGTCAGTAAACTCACTTAACGACTCACTAGCTCGCTAAGTATAGTTTATGTTATTGATTTTGAAAGGCCCTTCGCACACTGTGGCACAAGCGGACCCGCGTTCTACGTCAGCGAGCTCGGTCAACATGTGACGTAACGGCGCGCTAGCTACGAGGCTAACCTGCTAGCAACCGGACGAGCTTTCGCATTCATTACTTCACGGTTTCTGTGCGAGGAAACGGTTTAAAGGCAACGACGGTGTTCGCTACACTGACCGCATAGTTAGCAACGTTAAGCCCAAATTCGAATAACTATTTTAGTAAGCCAGCAAACAAGGTCACGATGTTATACCGGTGTTACCAAGGGCACCAGTGCGGCTAGCTAGCAGAACGGTGGATATTAGCTAACTAACTCCCCGACTGAAATATGACACAAAGGAGTGGTTGGAATCATATTGTATATCGAGTGATATTCGATCGGGATAACACATTGCGTGTCACAAATGTTGTTAAATACTGTGATATGCCGACAGAGGAGAGACAAAATGTTGGCTAAATGCTTACCATGGCTCTCTTGCGTACTCCTCCATTTTCCTCTCGGCTGACGGGAAGGAGGAGGGGCTGGACTGACGTCACTATGAAGGAGGAGGGGCTGGACTGACGTCACTATGAAGGAGGGGCTTGACTGACGTCACTACGAACCACACGGGCACTACGTACAGCGAAGTAGATGGTTGCGCAATTGTTGTATTATTAGGTAATAGTTTTTTTGTATGAATACAATCGGGAGCCGATCTCACTGCCGTGTGAATGATTGTTGACGTTTTAAGAGAAGGTGCATTTCGGCACGGTGACATGAAGAAGGGGAAAACGTCGTAAAGTATTGCGTGTGAGCCGTGTGCTGAGGCGGTGTGCTTACTGTAATGTACTTTGAGGGGGAGAGGGGGGAGGGGGCTGTTTTTGTCAAGATGACATAGAATAGAATAGAATAGAATAGCCTTTATTAATCCCGGGGGGGGAAATTTGGTTTGTCACAGCAGCACTGGTACAGGAGTGAAAGAACACACAAGACATACAGGACATAATAAATACAAGATAAATATATTTAAAAACCAGAGTAAAAACCTAGCAGCTATACAGACATACAGAACATCATAGTATATTGGAATACCAGATGCTAAATACAAGAATTAAAAATTTAAAAAAAAAAACAACCTAGCAGCGATCATACTGGAGGTAGTGCAAATCCACCAGATAGACAGCGCATACCAGTGTGCTGAAGTACTAAGAAAAACAAATATGAGATCAAGTAGACATCGACAGAGGCTAGCTTCGTAATGGTATTTGACATGCAGTTTTACCACCACATTCAGCATTTACCTGTTCTCCACCTTGACACGTGCACTGCCCTTATAGGTACTACCAATGAGGTTTAAGCACTGTATAAATATGTGTTGATGTTATCTGATAAACAAGTTGAGTTGTGAACAAGTCACTGTTATGTAAGTCTCAAGTCTTAACCTTCAAGTCTCAAGTAAAGTCCCAAGTCACCGTGTTCAGGTCAAGTCAAGTCACAAAGTTACAAATTTCAGGTGTCAAGTCTCAGGTCACATTCAAAACAAGTCTCTCTCGAGTCATCCAGCTCAAGTCCAAGTCTAGTCCCAAGATCATAGACATGCAAGTCTAAGTCAAGTCTCAAGTGCTTTTATTTTTTGCAAGTCAAGTCTGAAGTCATCAAAATTGTGACTCGAGTCCAGAACTCTGCTGGTAAGACGCCCATATTATATTAATTACATGGACATCCAGGTAAAACAAAACCAAGTTAAAAGGTTGGTACTCTCAAAAGTACCTCTCACACAGTCACTAGCAGCAGTAGTACAAGTGCAGTGTTAAAGAGAGAGTGTGTGTGCGGTGTGGAAGTGGGTGTGGGGGCGGCAGTGTTAGGGAACTGGGCTTGTAACTCAGAGGTTGCTGGTTTGATTCCCAGGTGGGGCACTGCTGTTGTACCCTTGAGCTAAAGGTACTTAACCTGAATTGCCTCAGTAAAATATCCAGCTGTATAAATGGATTGTATGTAAAGAAATGTGAAACTGTGTAGGTCGCCCTGGATAAGAGCGTCTGCTAAATGCCTAAAATGCAATGTGATGGGGGGGTGCTGACATGCAATGGCTCTGTCACTCAAAAAGTGTAGTGATGAACAGATGAATGAGGATGAATGATCTTTGCGCAGAAGGTGAAAGGGTCCACATCACATCCATAAACTGCGCCTATGACGAGCAGGTCCAGTCCAGCGTTTGGGAAAGGTCAGGTGATTTCGAGCGACGCCCCCTGGGGAGATTCTGCTCGCTGAGTCAAGCTGTTGTACACGTGGCTGGGGAGCATTATAGGGCCCTCACAGGACCTCTCCCTTGTCACGCTTCATATTACAAAAACAGAAGCGCATCAGCAATGTTAACATGATCTGGACCATTCCGGTCCCTGACGGCCCGAGGCTGAGCTAGCTGTGTGGCGGTGTGTGTTTCCCGCTGAGTTTCTGGGTGCAGAGTCAGAGCCGTAATGTCAGAGGGCAGGTGCTCCTCACTCTGTCCTTTACACACCAGCTGTTTGATAAAGTGTGATGGAGCAGCGCTCTGCGAACTTACATTTCTTTGATACGTGCAAACTATTTACAGTCGGTGATGTGGAGCTATCTTTCAAACCCTCAGTGGTGCATGGGAACTAGTAGGTAGAGCAGGTTCTGTGTGGCTCAGTAGGGCTGTGGTTCTCTGTGGCTTAGTACGTAGAGCGTGGTTCTGTGTGGTTCAGTAGGTAGAGCGTGGTTCTGTGTGGCTCAGTAGGTAGAGCGTGGTTCTGTGTGGCTAAGTAGGTAGAGCATGGTTCTGTGTGTTGTCTTGTTAATTCTACTATTCAAAGGAAGCGAGACTGTGATCTTAAGTTCACTCAAAAGTTTTATTACCATTTCAAACGGGAGCAGTCTAACACTCTCGCATGAAGAATGTCAGAGTATCTCCGAAGAGACAGCAGAGGAAAAACAGCAGTATATATCTCTTACATTTGAGGTGACCATTGCCTTCTGGAATTTCACCCATTGGTCATGGGTGAAATCCCTCCTTTATTGATAGGCTCAAATACACGTTTTCCCCTCCCAACATACACGTTTCTTGCATACATTCGGATGGGGCAACTCTAACTTAATGACAATTCAGTAACTTTCCATCAGTTTTATTATGATTTATAACGAGGTCTGTTTCTCATGATTTATACAGTGAAATAACGAGACCTATTCCCAAGTGACCGACCTTGATACTCCCCCTTCCCAACCCTATCTGTATTTCATGCCTTCTCCCACATCTGTCAATACACACTTATCTCTCTGCATGGACAGGGTGGCGCATACCTCTGATATCAGGAAATCTCGCAGGGCATTTGGCCTTGTAGCGCTCTAATAAGCAAAAGCGGCCTGCTCCTAGGCCTAATAATGTTTTTCCCTTACACTCCTCCCTTTTGTTACTACAGTAACAACAAAAAAATATATCAGGCGGATGTGAAATGGGTGATTAATATATCAGGTGAACATAAATGCATTACATCACACAAGCGTACATTATTTCTTTCTTGCGACAGAGTCCCACCTTGTAAGCGGTAATCGTTATACCACTGAGCCTTTAACCCTCTTTCTCATGTCATCACATTTCAGTTATACAGATAATAAAAAAATTGCTGCATAAAGAAAATGAAGAAAAACAAAAAAACGACAGCAATCAGCTAGGGTGGGATTACGCTATGTCGATCCCACCCATTTCCGTCAGCACGATTTCTTCATCATATGACTGTGCCGCCATTATCTGTGCTGTTGCTTTGTTGTCGCTTGAGGCAAGGCCAGAATCGTCTCGAGTCTGTCCGAACTCAAGCGACATCCTGCGGGTGACCCATGTTGTGACCCAAATATTTCACTCTTGAGTAACAATTTGTAGTTTCACTCGGGAGACCTTGTGGCCATTATCAGCTAAAAAATTGGTGCAACTGTCCACGTCCAGCGTTTACCTTTAAATGTAAATGCAAACCAAAACTGTGAATCTGGATGTACTGGAATACTGAAAAATGTGTTCGCTAAATCAACCACAGTGAACCAGTTTGAATTTGCCGGCACTTGAGAAAGAATAGTGACAGGGTTAGGGTACAACAGGTGAGCAGGCAAAAACAGCGCTGTTAACCATTCACAAATCGCCAGGCCCCCGATGCCTTCCGGACCGGAAGAATAGGCGTGTTACCAGGTGAGTTTGGACATGGAGGTATAGCTCCTGTTTTAACTAATGATGCGTGGACGGTAGCAATGCCTTCTTCAGCGTCTTTACCTAGTGGATATTGTGCTCTGTTCGGTCTGTGTGTGCTGTTAGGGGTTACTACCACAGGTCTAGCTCCTGTCATTCTACCTGTGTCATATTTATTTTGAGCCCAGAGCGTTTGCGGAGCATCATATAATGCCCAAGGGTCTATCTGATGTAACCTAGGGTGTTGTTCACAGGAGGGTGCTAGTATCAGGCAGCACAGTTCAGACTGCGGTTGTGAATGCGTGTGGCGCTTTACAGTTACAGTGGCAAAGAATGGTATTTTTACTACTCCTGTTGAAGGCGATTTCTGTCCGCCTTTCTCATCAGGCTGCCAATCAGTAAGAGTTTGCATTCTTCTACATTGTGGGGGTGTCTTGCGGGTGTGTAGTTCATTTTAAAAACTCACTTTGTATTCCATGTACGTGGTGCGTGTTTTCCTCTCCTTCCCCCTCCTCATCCTATGGTTGTTGCTGATATCCTTGTGGCTCCGGCCTGGGCGCTGGCCATGTTCCGTATACTCCCGCTTGCTGCGTCATTTCTTCACCTCCTGCACGCCTGTTTGGACAGTCTCTGGCAAAGTGTCCCAGTTGATTACAAGTGTAACATCTCCACTGTCCCGGCTGCTGCTGGTTGCCTCCATGACTTCTGCCTCTGCCTCTGCCTCTGCCTCTGCCTCTGCCTGGTCTGTTCCCGCGGCTCCGTCCTCTGACTGCCCCCTGTTGGCCTGCTCCTGCACCGGCTTGGTAAAACTTCAGCTTCGCCTGTTCAAGCTTAACTTTCTTCTCACCGTCTTTCTGGTTTTCCTGTCGCTCGGCATGCCTCACATGTTCCCAGACAACCATCGTTGTACTATGTTCCCAGCCGACGCATGAAGCCGTCGCTTTGTCCTTCAGACGGGGGAGGAGACCGTTCACCAGGCAGATCTTCAGCAGGTCGCCTTGTGCTGGGTCATCCCCCGCCAGGCCCGAGTGCTTCTGAAAACACTCTTCCATTCGGCTGCGGTAGTCGTCACACGTCTCACCTGCGTTCTGTCGGGTGTCGTGGATCTTCGGCCAGTCAGGGCGGCTGGGGTGCATGGCACGGACCCTGTCCAAGAGGGCTCCTAGTTGTGTCCCGAAAACTGCATCCCCTCTTCCGGCGCTCGCGTTCCAGTCGCCTCTCAGTGCGACCCACCTGAGCTTGAAGAACCTACGGAACACGATTTCTAACTCTGCGGCAGAAGGCTGGTACATACCTTCTGACTCGGTCACTGCTGTACACCAACGGTCGACGTTGTCTCTGGGATCGGGCAGATCCTTCAGAACATCAAGTACCTCATCAATGATCCGGTTACGCTGAACCAGGACGGGGTCTCTGGCCGTCCCATCTTCCCGAGGCCCCCTCGGATCGGGATAAGCCTCCAGAGGGGAATGTGGTTGGGGTTCTCCTCCTTCAGCTCCCACTTCTTGCTTCCTTTTCGTTGCCTGTCTCGTCTCCATCTGTGAAGGAGGAAAATCGCGGCGCAGACCGGGAGCAAGACCGCGAGCGAGAGTACCTGAATCTTCCTGTGTCGGTGAAGATATTCTCATCTGTGCCATGCCTTCTCTCAGGTTTCGGTCAGGAGATTCAGGCTGTTTCTCTTCGGATGGCGGGGCTGTGGCTGTCGGCTCCTCTGCTTGCAGGGCGGGGACTTCCTCTCCCGCTGCTGCTTGCGGCACTCGTCTGCGCTCGGAAGAAGGAGGGGGTTGGAGCTCATCCAACTCTTCTCTTGATTTTCTCTGCTTGCGCTTACCTGCTTCTCCCGTCTCGCTCTCCTGAATCCGCATTGAATCGACTTTGTGCCGATTATCGCTTCTTCTCTCAGCTTCTCTCTCCCACATCCTGAAACTGGCCCAGTCTATAACTTCTTTACTTCTTCCCCTCTTTGTCTCTTGCTGCCTTTCGCATATTCTCCTACAATCGCTGAGTCTTTCTGTGCTGAGTGTGCCATTACAAGGAAACCATCCCCCAGTGATTTTGTGCCATAAGGGCACTTGATTTATGACCATCATTCCCCATTTATCGTACATCACCTTTACCGGTCCGGTCAGCGGATCAGGGAGACCCGACGCCTTACTCCCTCTGTTGCCCATCCTGTCACTAAAATGAACAAAGAAAAATTAAAACAACTTTTTTTTTTTTTTTTTTTTTATAAACTTAGTCCGGGCTGTTGCCCTCAACCCTCATGCACACTTTTTATTCACTCAGACCACATTCATTCATACACATACGACAACTAATTATAGACCCTTTTTTTGTCTTTTAGGATAGTCGTACGACGGCTGAATCACTGCATGCTGCTTCCATTAAGTCATCCCACTCGCTCTTTTCTATGAATAAGCAGTCAATCAATTTTCCGTTGCAAGTGTTTTCTATCACATAGTAATCATTACCAGGTACAATCCAATGTCTTATTGTTATATTCCCAAACTCATCACACGATAATGAGTGGAGACTAATTTGAGGTGGTTTTGTAATTATTATTTTTTGAATATTTTTTGTTTTTAAGAAAAGAAAAGAACCCCTTTTTTATTTTCTTTCACTCACCCTTTTTGTATTTTTTTATTTCTATTTTTTTTAATTATTTTTTTTAGAATCTAGATCCCCAACTCATAGCTATTATTATACTGGCCAGTTAGTATTGACTCAAGAACTAGAAAAAAACTTCCAAAAACTTGAAAAAATATGTATCCTGCTTACCCTCTCCTAACACTAATTCTACAGAAAACAGTCTCACCCTTTATCTCACCCTTTATGTTACCATCCCATCCTCGACGCCAAAATGTAGTGGAAATTCTACTATTCAAAGGAAGCGAGACTGTGATCTTAAGTTCACTCAAAAGCTTTATTACTGTTTCAAACAGGGGAGCAGTCTAACACTCTCGCATGAAGAATGTCAGAGTATCTCCGACGAGACAAAGGAAAAACAGCAGTATATATCTCTTAATTTGTGGTGCCTTTTTGGAATTTCACCCATTGGTCATGGGTGAAATCCTCCTTTATTGATAGGCTCAAATACACGTTTTCCCCTCCCAACATACACGTTTCTTGCATACAATAGGATGGGGAAACTCTAACTTACCACCCTTCAGTAACTTTCCATCAGTTTTGTTATGATTTATACAGCAAAACAACAAGGTCTGTTTCCCATGATTTATACAGTGAAATAACGAGACCTATTCCCAAGCGACCGACCTTGATACTCCCCCTTCCCAACCCTATCTGTATTTCATGCCTTCTCCCACATCTGTCAATACACACTTATCTCTCTGCACAGACAGGGTGGCGCATACCTGCGATATCAGGAAGTCTCGCAGGGCGTTTGGCCTTGTAGCGCTCTAACCCTACGTTCTAACCGGGCAATTCGGCAACGAGTTATCGGAAATGCATTGATTCTCTATGAGAGTGAGCGACTTCCGGCGACTGTGGGCAACATGTCCCATTTCCCGATTTGTCGGTGTTTCGGTGTCCCAGAAAAGTTCAAATTTCTGAACTTTCGGGCACGCGTTAACGGTAAGAGCCATGTCTTGCTCTTTTTACCTTCCACGTGAAACCAACACAAAACCGACATTTTGTTCCTAGTTCCGACAATTCAACATGGAGGAGAAACTGATAACAGCGGTCTGCAGTACCCATACTTTATTTAATCCTAAAAGCATAAATATTTATAGCTAGCTAAACTTATATGGCCTACATACATCTTATTTAATGTTTGTGTTGGTTAAAAGGCTATTTTTATCGCATGGGTACATTTGGAAAAACGTTTGGAAAACGCACTGGAGAGAAATTTCAGCTGTTTCCAGCGCAAGTATATGGCCGTAATTGCAAAAAGCCTTCTGAGTTTGAGTTTGTGGTTCATAATTGAAGGAAACAATACTGCTAGCCAACTAATATTTCTAATAAAGATTCTCAAAATCTATGATGAACTATTCGTTTACCATGCCAAAAAATTGTAAGCACGTCGGAAGCATTTTTGAGGACGCCAGTCAAGCGTGGTGAACGCCCACTGGGCAATTTATTGCCTAGTATCGCCCGCTGTTAGAACGTAGGGTAATAAGCAAAAGTGGCCTGATCAGCAGAGCAGGAAGTGGCCTGCTCCTAGGTAGATAGAGGGTGGTTCTGTGTGTCTCAGTAGGTAGAGCGTGGTTCTGTGTGGCTCAGTAGGTAGAGTATGGTTCTGTGTGTCTCAGTAGGTAGAGCATGGTTCTGTGTGTCTCAGTAGGTAGAGCGTGGTTCTGTGTGGCTCAGTAGGTAGAGCGTGGTTCTGTGTGGCTCAGTAGGTAGAGTGTGGTTCTGTGTGGCTCAGTAGGTAGAGCATGGTTCTGTGTGGCTCAGTAGGTAGAGCGTGGTTCTGTGTGTCTCAGTAGGTAAAGCGTGGTTCTAGACCATATTTAGACCCTGTCTTTCATCTCACCCCCCCTGAAAATGTAATTCTTTTCTAAAAAAACATTTTTACTTAATATCTATTTAAAACAATACCATAGATAGAGAGAGAGAGTGGTATTTCCATTTTGAGAGCGACCACCATTGTGGTGTTTTTGTTTTGGGGGAATGTAACAGTAAATTAATAAAAAATGTAGGCTTGTGCTTCCATGTGTACATCTCACATTATCATTGGGGGCTGAGCCCCCCCCTAAAGGTGAAGGAGGAACATGAAGGACAACTCAAACTAATGACCTGGCCTGCCCAGTGTCCAGACCTCAATCCCATAGAACTTGTATGGGACAAACTGGACAGAAGAGTCAAAGCAAAGCAACCGACAAGTGTGTCCGGGAATTGCTGCAGGAGAGCTGGGAACATTTACATTTTACATTTTAAGCATTTAGCAGACGCTCTTATCCAGAGCGACTTACAAGAAGACATGTCGGGTAATTTCCTGCTGAAACTTATTAACTGAATGGCCCATGTTTGTGAGGCTGTTATCAATGTAATTGCAACATAATTTGGCTGGGAAAAACTTCAGGGAAACATTTACAAACAACAGAGTTTGAAGATAAATGATTTAAATGAAGATATTCTCATTCCTGGTTTGAAAGACACAGTTGGGACCCTATCAAAAGCATTAACTTGCCTCTATTTTTCATGTTACAGGTATGATATGCAGACGCCTGCAATGATGTCTATTGCTGTATTACTGCACTGATCTTGTGCGCTAACTATGATTGTTCTTACCTTGTATTAATGCACATCTTGTAAGTCGCTCTGGATAAGAGCGTCTGCTAAATGCTTAAAATGTAAAAATATAAAATGCAATTGTGCAAAAAGGGTGGCAATTTTGAGGAATCCAAGATTCAATTTTCTTGAACTTTGATGTTCCTTTTGTTTAAATCAAATCAAATCAAATTCATTTGTATCGTGCTTTTCACAAATGAATTATCACAAAATGCTTAACAGAAGGGGAACCCAGGCCTTGACCTCCCCAATAGCAAGCTTAAAGGCAACAGTGGCAAGGAAAAACTCCCTTGATAGGGAGAAACCTTGGGAGGAACCAGACTAAAGGGGGCCCATCCTCTTCTGGCCGGCACAGGGTGTGTCTAAAAAATACCATATCATGGTCAGTCCAAGGTGACTCAGGGCTGAATGACTTTGCGCCTCCTGAGTTAGGTAGTCAGTGGGGGCTAAACCATGTGAAGGGGGTCCAGATCCAAGGACTGGGGTAGGCATGGGGGTGATGGGAGCAGCTCACACTTCTCGCAGGATCTAGGGCTCGGGGGCAGGTGCCAAGGCAGAGAAGAGAACATGCAGTCAGAAAAAAACAGTGCTATAGCCAGTAGCATTTTGTAAGAGCAGGGGAGCACAAGCATAGGAAATATACAGATAGCCCCGACAGGTGTAAGCTATGGCAGCATACCTATTAGGAGAGGGACAGAGAATACACGCAGCCATGAGAGAGTTCCAAACCATCCACACCCGATCAAGGATAACCAGCCTAACAGTGGTGGTAACACGTTGAGGAGGTGACAGTATGGAAAGTTTCTCACTCCATAAGACACTAGGGCACGGCCTTCTCCATCTCTCCACCTAGACTATGTTTGGCAGTAAAGATATGTTTTCAATCTAAATCTAGACGAAGCAGTCATGTCGGCTTATAAGGGGCAATCATTTAGGTCAGATATATAGGTGCAAGTCCATGCACTGCTTTAAAAGTTAGCAGCAGTATTTTATAATCAGCCCGATATTTAACAGGAAGCCAATGTAGTGATGCTAACACAGGAGTAATGTGCTCATACTTCTTGGATCTAGTCAAAATACATGCCGCTGTATTCTGTACTAGTTGAAGACTCTTAAGAGAGCTACTAGAGGAGCCAGATAATAAGGCATTACAATAGTCTAACCTGATGCGACAAAAGCATGCATCAAGGTTTTTGCATCCTCTAATGACAGAATGTGCCTAATGTTAGCTATGTTTCTTAGGTGAAAGAAGGCTACTCTGGAAGTGTTTTTAATACGAGTGTCAAATGTAAGATCCTGTTCAATAATAAAACCAAGGTTCTTGAACGTTAGACTTGATGCAACCAGGCAATCACCTGCATTTAACTGCAGATCCAACTTGTTCCTTAATTTTTTGGGCCCAAGACCATCATCTCTGTTTTATCTGAATTCAAAAGCAGGAAATTTACTGTCATCCAATTCTTTATATCAGAGATACAAGCCTCTGAGTGAGTTGAAGTATTTCACCTGGTTTCATTGATATGTACAGCTGTGTATCATCTGCATAGCAAGGGAAATTCACACCATGTTTACTGTTTATTGTTACATATGTTTTTTGTCATTTTCAAGTGCTTTCCTAAACTTATACAGTGTAAAACATTGTCAATTATGAGATAAACCTAGTTTCCAGCAGATGTACTCAAAACTTTGACTGGCAAACGTCTCTCTGTGTTGATTAGATCCGTTGTTTTAGTACCTGCTCTCACAGAAGTAACTCAGAGTCCCTGGTTGCAGACTTCTCCCACAGGGGTTACAGAGAAAAGCCCAAACCCAAACTAAGCATTCCAGCCCGGTTCTGGCTATACAATAGTGAAAGAGGTATCGGTTAGCTGTATAGTCATTCGTGCTTTGCATTTAGTGGTCAGATTTTATTCAAATACAGGAATAATTGCTGTTTTGCATTGCCTAGATGGGGCTATGGAACAACCACAGAACAGTTTGGTAAATGTCACAGGCTGAAGGTTGACAGTTTGTAATACATCATAGAAATACGTACTCCCAGTACAATACTTCCTGGAAACAGATTAAACGCTTAAAACCGCTTTCATGACGTCAATGCAAAGTTGTTCCAGTTGTTGCTGTCCTCGCGATGCGAAATCTACCCCGGACACGATAATGCGCGATAGATTAAATGTGCGTTTGCGTATGTGAAGCCGCTTTCCCCTATCCCGAAACAGCATGCTGTTTCAATAACACCCATAAGCCCGTCGCATGAATCATCTGTCAAAGCTTGGTGATAAAAATCCTTCGATTAAAAAAAAAAAAAACCTTCTCACTGCCTATTATAACTAATTATTAAGTATTTTTTATGTAAGTATTTGTTTTGTCATTTTATGCACGCATGCAGTTCTTCCATCCGGCTCAAGTGTCGACAAGGTCGCAAAGCTAACGATAGTGGAAGGCAAGCGGGTGCATTCGTGAATTTAAAAACAATTCAGTGCGGTACACTACAGCTGGGGATTGGATCTTGTTCTTGTTGAAGGATATAAATAGATGTGGCCCGTGGTATGGCAGCTATGTAGGATGTGATGAAGGAAACACCACTTGCACATTCTGAGAAATCAGTACTGGCAACCCAAACATGGAGTCAGTGGTCCCAATGTTCCTGCCATTAAACCGAATGCCTTCACAGTCAATTTAAGGTCTTAGGTTTTTACAAGCCAAGGAACCACAAGATGGTGCAGGTATTTTTGGAACATCTGTGTATGTATCAGGACACTCGTTTTTAATTTCTCGCCTTTGATCGTGACTTTGTGACCTCTTTTGTGAGATTAAAAAAACAAGGCCTCTCGGGTGGTCTAGCGGTTAGAACGTTCGACGCTGGTCACTGTGACCGGGGTTCCATTCCACCGGCTGCGCCAGTATCAACTCTGGCAGTGCCACTTGGCTGGCTGTCCGCCCCAGGGAGGGGGGGAAGCCAATATGAGTTCGCTGCGTATAGGAGTGGCTCTGTGTGTACCGGAGTTACAGTCGACGGCTTGGAGAGTGCCGCCTCGGAGGAGACGATACTTCACCTTTGTCACTGCCGGTCTCAGGGCTATGGCAGCGAACTCACAATACGAGGGGGGAATTGATATGAAAAGAGAGAGGGTGTAATTGGCTACTAAATTGGGAGAAAAATGGTACAAAATCAGAAACAGAATCTTTAAAAAAAAAAAACTTAAAAAAACATTCATGGCAGAAGAAGCCCAGGTCTCTACAGGAAGGGTTTATTTTGGGCTCTGACCAATAAAGGAATGTTTCCGAGGTTCGGAAAAAAGGTCAATAAAGTGTGTAAGGAGGTGAGTTATAGACACCAAACATCTCCCTGGGGATCCAAGGAGCAATGTTTAAAAATAAAATACTATTTATGTTCGTCTGCAGTGGAGAGAAACATTTACATTAACTCCATGGGTGGGATGTCTGGTGACACATTTCTCATCATAGTTTATTGTTCCTTCATCTCTCTTTCTCTATCTCTTTTTTTCTCTCTCTCTCTCTCTCTCTCTCTCTCCCTCCCTCCCTCTCTCTCGGAGTACAGTTCACAGGGACAGAGCCAGACTTGTGGCTGGTCTGCTTCCTATTATTAAAAACAGTTCAGGAATGAACCTCATAGCATGTCTCCATTAAGAAATTGCCAAATATGGGCATTTTAGTAGTGGGTGAGGAGGGGGGCAGGGAGGGGTTGATTGGTTGAACTGCCAGGCTAGTTGCGATATAAACTGGAACATCGGATTTGACCTGCTGGGGAAGTCTTTTTGCTGGACAGCAATCTATGAGGGTGACCACAAGGAAGGAATGGACATGTCACATGATTGGTTGGGTCCTTTTAAGAAAACTTTCACTTTTCACTTTCACTTTGGGAAAAAAGTCCCAATTCAATTCCATGGTGGTCACGTAGTGGTCATTTCTGGTGGTATTTTTTAGATAGATATTAAGTAAAAATGTGTATTAATGTTGTATTTAAAAATGATTTCCCATCCCCCAAAAATTATAGGGGAAACTGAGCTTCCCTTGTTGTCTTAAAGAAATCGCCACTGCTGGGTCTAAAACCTTTAAAAAAAAAGATTATTATTATGTGTATAGGTTGTGAGTGAATATATATATTTTCCTCTAGTTCTACGTTTTCTTAACATTTATAAAAGGTGGATTAAGCAAGGGTCAAATGTGAAATACCTGGGGGGAGATGAGCCCTGCGTTAAAGAGCCGCAGCACTAACAGAGCAATACTGCACAGGTTGTTCTTTAAATAAATATGTCATTCATACTGGCTCGAAGTTCATTTCAGTATTTCTCAAACATAATTGTTTGTATTTATTTTCTATAACAGACAGTTTGGTTTGGTTTAGAAAGTAGTTAGGCTATAAAATTGCAGTTCAATGAATTGTATGGCAATCTGTAGGCCTATTATTTGAAATAAATATTCAACTGTGGAATATCCACCACAGTGAATTGTCAACATTGTGTTTGTAGCAGAATCACAGATACGTAATGTGCAACTGGAAAGGCAGAAGAACAGGAAACGGACGTCCTGAAAATATTGCAAATGGGCCTTTCAAAGATCAAATATACAGTACACCCTTTACACTTAACCAACATGTGTACTTCAATCCACTAATTTATCATTTAAAAAATACAAAATCACCATGGAAAGCAGGACATTTGTTATGTGTAAAAGTGGGTGGAATTTGAGATAAACTGGATTTCATTTGGGATTAAAAAATAAATACATTTGGGCCACCAAGTGAAGCCAGTCAGCTGTGTGATCCTTATGCTTTCAGAGAGAATTACACACTATGTGGTTCTGGGGTCCTCATATTAAGTCATTCCTTGTGTAAATGGGCTGAGTTTCACTGTTCCTAAATAACCTGAAATGGGGGGAAAAAACCCAAACATGTGCAAGCCAGCAAAAACACTAAAATAATTGAAGGATCTGAACAAATTTATTGAATCTAATTCCACCTCAATAATTACAAAGCATATTTTTATAAAAACCATGTTTACAGTAAGTAACAAAAAAAAAGTCTAGTATTGCAAGCAAAAAATATATCTTTTCGAAAAGCGATTCTCTTCAAGATACTTCAAATGAATGTGCTGTGAGATACACCATTCAGGAAATACGTGTGCTGAATACGCGTACAAAAGGTGCAAACGTTTCTTGCTACGACCATGGCCATGAGGGAATTACACAGCCACCCGTTCAGTCTTATGGTGCTCTTCCACCGCACAGTACAGCACGGTAACCAATCCGTGCTCCCACGATTGGTGAAGCGCAATCGCCACAGAATCGTCACGCTAAATCTCAGGCCATTCTTAAATATCACAATAACCGGGAGGAGATTGCGTTCCAGAACAAGAAGAATAAGAAACATGGAAAGTTCCGTTTGGTCTGTTCTTGAGGTGCAAGCCCTCATCGGTGTTTTGGTCAGAAGACCAAATTCAACAAGATCTGGAGTCTGGAGTTTTCAACGAGAAGGTCTACCAAGTCAAATCGCAGCGTTTGCTGGATATGGGGATCCAGCAGTCGGCCAAACAGTGCTGGATGCAAAAACAATAACAACAGATAACTCCTCCTATCTAACTCCTCCTATCTAACTCCTCCTATCTAACTATCTTTCCTATCTAACTTCTGTGTTGTGCGATGGAAAACGACACAGGGACTCGACCCGTGAAGGGCATAGTTACGGATTCAGATGGCTGCCGTACCGTACTGTACCGTATTGTGTGTTGGAAAAGCACCATAATTTAGTCATGAGACACAGGCTCCAAACCATGGGCTGTTTCTAATCACCCACATCTTCAGTCCAATACACAACATCTAACTCAAGTAGCTGAGTTTGAGAATGAAGTAGAATAAACTGAGAACTAAACTTGTGGAGTTGTTAAAAACCCACTTAAGAAATCCTCATCTGAAAAAAATAAGCAAAAAACTTTGAGGAAATTGCATACATACCATAATGCTACAGAAAACGAAAAAAAAGTATTTCAGCCCATCAAATTCATTCTGTTACTAGGTAGCAAAATGAACCAAAATGACCTTTGTCTCTGGAACAGGATATGGGAAATCAAAATATGGCATAAATTTGCATTGAATACGTTTTTCCATCCAGACCACACTTGGATTGAACGGAGACACACGCAGTCATAATATACACATTTCTGAAACTTTGTAAGAGAGCGACAACCCTTATCCAGCAAGAAACTGTATATTTTTAGAAGGCACGACAAGCCAAACCTCTCCCTTGAATTCCCAGCGTTACTGAAGTTCCATCCTGAGCCAATACTAATATGCTGGAATTCCAGATGTGATTTGCAGCGTAATAAATGTGCTTGAGATGTTGTACAGAGACCTGAGTCCAAATTCATAAATCGTCTCAGAGTAGGAGTGCTGATCTAGGATCAGTTTAACCTTTTAGTTCATAGTGGATAAGGTCAGGATCAACCTGATCCTAGATCAGCACTCTGACCCAGAGACGCTTAATGAATTGAGGCCTAGCCATGGTTAGAATAAACCAGACACCCCATTGTCATTTCCTGTGTGTAATACTATAAACCCAACAGCAATTTTGTGATCACGACCATACAAGAGAAGACAACCCTGTCAGGTTGTGACAGGCATTGGCCCGTAAGACGAAATGAAGGGGCGACAAAGGGCATTACACCCGCTAAGAAGGGCCAACTTACCGTGAACATTTATGGGGAACATACAGACACCCAATGTTACAGTCTGAGTTGAACAGGGTTTTTTTTTTCCATAAATGAGGGGAAATAATAAATATTTGGGTGATTCAGGCGCCTTCAGTCAACATGTGCACCTGTACCAACGGCCCGCTCCAGAATCCAGTGCAATTCAGGCCAGGGGGTGGGGGGTGGGGGCAGAGTGACCCCAAACTGGGAACACCTCCTGCCTTCCCAGCAGCCTTTGCGGTCCAGTGAGAGGGGTGCTTGTGGGGAGGGGAAGAGGGCAGACGTTCCCAATCACACACTCGCCCTTAGGGTTCCTCCTCCATGGCTGACCCAAGACTGGCAAGGCGTTAAAAAATAAAACAAGCTCAGTTTCGATCTCGAAACGTCTATGAGATGTCCGTCATCGCCATCTTCATCTTCAGCTTCCTCTTCCTCTTCCTCTACTCCATGGCTCACTCGCCCCTCCCACCCCCACCTCCATACACTTATCGTAGACGCTTTGGAACTTCCACCTGCACAGAGACAGAGAGAGAGGGGGGGGGGAGAGAGAGAGAGGAGGAGGGAGAGAGAGAGAGAGAGAGAGGGACAGGGAGAGAGAGAGAGAGAGGAGAGAGGGGGGAGGGGGAGAGGGAGGGGGAGAGAGAGAGATGGGTAGAGAGAGGGATGGAGAGGAGGGAGGGAGAGAGAGATAGAGGGAGGAGGGAGAGAGAGATAGAGGAAGGAGGGAGAGAGAGAGAGAGAGAGGGAGAGGGGGGGGGGAGAGGGAGAAAGAGGGAGAGAGAGAGAGAGGGGGCAAGGGGGAGGGGGGGAGAGGGAGGGGGAGAGGGAGGGGGAGGAGAGAGATGAGAGAGGGGGAGGGAGAGGGAGAGAGAGGGAGAGGGAGAGGAGAGAGAGAGGGAGAGAGAGGAGAGAGAGAGGGAGGGAGAGGGAGAGAGAGGGAGGGAGAGGGAGAGAGAGGGGGAGAGGGAGAGGGAGAAGGGGGAGAGGGAGAGGGAGAAGGGGGGAGAGAGAGAGGAGAGGGAGGGAGAGAGAGAGGGAGAGAGGGAGAGAGAGGGGGGGAGAGGGAGAGGGAGAAGGGGGAGAGGGAGAAGGGGGAGAGGGAGAGGGAGAAAGAGGGAGAGAGAGAGAGAGAGAGAGAGAGAGAGAGAGATGGGAAGAGAGGGGAGAGAGGAGGAGAGAGAGGGAGAGGGAGAGAGAAGAGGGAGAGAAAGAGGGAGAGAAACAGAGAAAGAGAGGCATGAACATCTGAAACTCGCGCTACATTAATTTTGGGGAATTACACAGCACTGCCAGAGTAAGGTGTGAGCAGCTTTCAGATTTCAGAAAACAAGCATTCCAGTAACTGCATGTGCTAGTTTTGAAACCCTAACCTTAATATGGATTATAGATGTTGTGGAGCGTTAAGGCTTTGTAAAGATCACGTCTGGATAATGGTCATTTGAGGGCAATCAAAGATTAATCCTGGTTTGATTCAGTTAAAGAGTAACAATATAACAAAATAAAGGGGGCAGTTTGTCCTTTTTGTAATCATCATCCTTTTTAAGCGATAAAATAAATCTAATCAGTTCAACTATTACTATTACTACTAAGGGAGAACACGCTCAACCCTAAATTACTTGCTATTTCATGTTTCCAAAAAAAAAAAAAAGAATATTGTACTCACCAAAAAGAACCATGAAGGTTTCATGGATGCATTTTAAATGAAATTGTTTGAAAGTGTTCATGGTGTTTGTCCATGAACAATTTTATTTTACACATTATTTTTTTGGGAAACATTATAATAAAACACTGATCTATTGCACTAATCATGATTGATCTTACCATGTATTAATGCACATCTTGTAAGTCGCTCTGGATAAGAGCGTTTGCTAAATGCCTAAAATGTAAAACTGTGGCCTCCCGGGTGGTCTAGCGGTTACAACATTCGACCGGCCGCACCAGAGTCGACTCTGGCCGGGAGTGCCACTAGGGGGCGGAAATTGTCTGTCCGCCCCAGGGAGGGGGGAGGGAAGCCGATACAAGCTCGCTGCGTATAGGAGTGGCTCTGGAGTACCGGAGTTACAGTCGACAGCTTAGTGAATGCTGGCTCGGAGGAGGCGGTACATTGCCTTTGTCACTGCCGGTCTCAGGGCTACGGCAGCGAACTCACAATACGAGGGGGAGGATTGACATGAATAGACAGGGTGTAATTGGCTACTAAATTGGGAGAAAATGAATCAGAAATGTATTTAAATTCTTTAAAAATAAGTAAAACTGTAATATAAATGTGGCACACTTCCCCTCCTTACCCTTTTGAGTTTCTTTATGTTGTTGCCACGAATGGAGTCCAGCAGTTGGTCCCTCGAGTTCCTCTCCCCGCCCCGCCCCGAACCCCTATCGTCCACCTTCCTCTGGGAGACGGGAGTCAGAGAATTCCGCAGGAAGTTACAGTCGAGGGCGGGGGCGGGAGGGAGGAGGTGGGGGTGGGGGAGGAGGGGGCGCTGGGGGTTCTGGAGTACCTGCTCCTACTCCTCCTCCTCCTCCTCCTCCTCCTCCTCTTCCTCTTCCTCTTCCTACCCCCTTCTTGGGGGTCACTGTGGGCGAGGGCTGGGGCGACGCTTTCGGCGTGACTTTGGGCGAGGCCTTCTCCCGCTGCTCCGGGCCTCCACTGCCCCCCTCTCGGGCCCCCCCTCGCCCCCTCTCGCCCCCTTCTCGCACCCCCCTCTCGCCCCCCCTCTCGCCCCCCCTCTCGCCCCCCCTCTCGCCCCCCCTCTCGCCGTTGGCCTGGGCCGGGTCCTGGGCCTGAGCCCGGGCCTGCCTCTGCTCCTGCAGGCGTCTCTGGCGCTGCCGGTCCACGTTGCGGCTCAGGATGTTGGTCATGGTCATGCGCGGGCCGGCCAGCTCGAAGTGGTACCCCAGCTTGAGCAGCGTGGTGTTCTCGCGGAGGACGCGCGCCATCTCCATCTCCGTCTTGCCGCCGCAGATGTGCCGCTGGTTGTGGAAGCGCAGCTCGGTGAGCGTGCCGTTGTGCTGCAGCGCCTGCACCACCGCCATGATGCCCTTGGCCGTCAGCAGGTTGGAGTCCAGGTTGAGGCTGGCGATGGTGGCGTTGGCGCGCAGCGTGGCGGCGAGGGCGTAGGCCACGTGGTCGTCGGCGCGCGTGTTGGCGAGCGCCACGGTCCTCACGCGCGTGTTGTCCCGCAGGGCCTCGGCGAACTGGATGAGCGTCGAGGTCTTGATGGCGTCCGAGTTGTTGACGTTGAGCTCGGTCAGCTCGGGGGCGTTTCGGCTCACCTGCTCCAGGAGCTCGTCGAACATGCTGGCAGCCTCTTCCTCCTCCTCCTCTTCCTCCTTCTTCTCCTCCTCCTTCTCCTCCTCCTCCTCGGACTTGTCTGCTACACAGTTGCCGGTATGTTCCTTGTGGTTGTGTTTCGTAGATTCACTGGAGACCTTCTCTTTACCCTTCTCTGTTTTGTTCCCTCTCTCCTTCTCTTTACTCTTCTCTGTTTCGTTCCCTCTCTCCTTCTCTTTCTCCTTTAATCTCTTTTTCTCTTTCTCGCTTTCTTGTGAGTCGACTCTTTCCGTTTGCGAGTCGCTCCGGCCTTTCCCAGTGCCCCTCTCCACCGCTCTGTCCTTCCTCTCCTCCTCCATCTTGTTTTCTCTCGTCTGGCTCTGCTGCTTCTTGTTCGCCAGTCCTCTGGCCTTGCCATCATCCTTTTTCCTCTCCTCCTCTTTCCTCTCCCTCTCTTTGTTGCCCTCCTTCTCCTTTTTCTCCTGCAGCCGGGAGACGAGCCCCTTCGCCTTTCCATCCTCCTTCTTTCTGCCCTCCTCCCTCTTGTCCTTGCCCTCCTCCCTCTTGTCCTTGCCCTCCTCCCTCTTGTCCTTGCCCTCCTCCCTCGTGTCCTGCAGCCTGGAGATCAGGGCCCTGGTCTTGTTGCTCTCCGCTCTCTTCCTCACGTCCGCTCTCTTCTCCGCCAGCTCTCTCTCCTCTCTTAGGACTTTCTCCTTCCATTCTTCCCAGTTGTCCTTGCCTCCGCTCCCCTCCTCCCTCCTGGGGCTGTTCGAGGGGCCTGCCTGCTCCGCCCTGGGGTCCTCTCTCTCGCTCCCCTTGGAGGTCCTGTCCTCCATCTTGTGATCCCGATGCGCGGAGCCGCTGTCGTCTCTGCGGGGCTCGGCGTTCTGGACCCCGGCTCCAGGCTGCTCTGGCTGTCTGACCGGAGAAGCTCCTCCCCAGGCTGGCCCTCCGGCTCTCGTTGTTAGGCTCCCCCTGTACGGTGAAGTCATGTGTAAGTCTGGGTCTCGGTAGCATAGGCAGTCAAACTGTATTCATCTGTATTGACTGGCCCATCATGGTCGTGCACAGGTGCGCTATGCTACCGCTATGCTATCGGAGGCCCAATGACCTAATGACTTAATGTCTTAGGGTTATGTCAAGGGTTATCACTTAATGTCATTAGGTCATTGGCTGGCAGTGTAGTGTAATGGTTAAGGAGCTGGGCTTGTAACTCAGAGGTTGCAGGTTCAATTCCCAGGTGGGACACTGCTGTTGTACCCTTGAGCTAAAGGTACTTAACCTGAATTGCTTCAGTAAAATATCCAGCTGTATAAATGGATTGTATGTAAAGAAATGTAACCTGTGTAAGTCGCCCTGGATAAGAGCGTCTGCTAAATGCCTAAAATGTAAAAATGTAAAATGTTAATGGGTAGGCCTATGGCTATATGAACTTTTACT
This sequence comes from Aldrovandia affinis, assembly GCA_029706075.1. Classification (NCBI taxonomy): domain Eukaryota; kingdom Metazoa; phylum Chordata; class Actinopteri; order Notacanthiformes; family Halosauridae; genus Aldrovandia; species Aldrovandia affinis. Next base: position 442,518 of record JAINUG010000229.1, read on the forward strand.
AACTGTGACTCACTTTTTTGTGACTGAACTAATCAAAGTGTCTTGCTTTCCTGTGGAGAGTGAATTGTTTTGGCTAACACAAGAGACAGACAGTTAAAAAAGCAGCAGATAATATAAAAACTCACACTTGCCAATCACAAGTTAGTAAGAATTGTACAACACATAGAATCCTTCCTGTTGCCTCTATCACTTATTATACTATTAGCAGCAATATTCCATATAGTCAAGGTAGACATAGGAGACAGCACCTACTCAAAATTAATAATAAAAAACAATATAAATATTTGTTTTCGATAAAAAAGCACATCAAACGAAGACTAAATAGTGTGCATGAAAGAGGGTCTGTATAATATGCTCAAATTTGTGGCCTGCTCTCCATATTGGTGCGAGATCATGTGATAGAGAAATGCTTTTTTTAATGGCTAAAACCTCTATTGCCAGAGATTTGCTTCCATCATTATTGCCACCTGAGAGTCCAGAAAGGGGCGACGCCGCCTCGAGGGCATCGCTGTCTGTTCCTGGTCCAGAGCGGAGACGATCGGGAGGCGATATCCCCCTGTCTGTTAGCCTCTGCCTCGCTCTCTCCTTCCTGAATCTACAGGTCTTTTTTTACGGTGCCTTCCTTTATTTTTAAGAAAGGGTAAATTCGTACGCATGTGTGGCGAGGCGAGCAAGTCTGTAAAAAGACTCAAATCTGCACTCAAATGATCATCAAGTATGACTAATTAGACAGTTGCATCTCTGTTGTTTAGGGTTCACTTGGTGATGAGAATATTTAACCTCGTTATGTTTCCCGTGGTAAAGTCCACATCACGCCGTTTAGAGGGAAGGACCTTTATGGACTGCAGGTTCTGGCTTCCTCTCAAATACTCAAAAAGCTGCAAAGAACCAACACTACTAACGTTTGGGTTGTGCTCCTTCTACTTTATGGTTTCATCCTTGGTTTTTATTTTCTCAGTATCAGTTCTCCTTCTCAGCCCCAGATTTGAAATAGAGGCAGCATATAGCGTAGCGGTGGATAGCGTAGCGGTCTAACGCACCGTATCTTGGCCGGTCCGATACGGTGTGCGCTGCCTGTCAGGGACGCGGTTCTAAACCCGTCTCTACCAGACCGGCCCTGGTCATCAGCCCTGATCGGGGCCGGGGGCGTTTGTCTGTCCGCCCCAGGGGAAGGGGGGAGGGTGAGCGAACTCGGGTCCGCCGTGAAGCACGTAAGGGAGTCTCCAGAACGTGGGTGGGGGCGAATTCCATCTCGAAGGAAACGGAGTTCACTGCCCTCTGAGAATTGTGGAGACGAGCGGCGGACCCATGTGGGGAGGGTAAATCTAAATAAATAGAGGGGGTAATTGGCTACCAAACTGGAAGAAAAACGGGAAACAAATCTGAAACAAATGTTTTTTTTTTTAAAGGGAAGTAGAGCAGCTGTTAGCCTGTTGACTTCCTCTTAGTTCCCTCTCTATCGACTAACCGGACCTGGCACCTCCCCACAGCAGGTTAGAAAACCAGCAAAGTGACCACTGGCAGCAGCTGGATGGATGTCATAGCGATGGTGATTTCTCCTGCTGCTGGTCCTGGCGGGAGGGTGAGAGTGCGCTATAAATAAACACAGAGCCTCTCAGCACACGGCACACGGAGGAGGCTGCGTTCATGAGCCGTTGCTCTCCGGTTTCCCTCTCTCTGAGAGCAGAGGAGAAGGGTAGTGTTCACGACCGTCTGGTTTTTAGTCTCGGACATTCGGAAATGAAGAGTTCAGTTACACACGCGTGGTCTCAGCTGTTGCCCCAGCCATATTCTTATCGGGCAGAAGCACTTTTACTTTTTTAAAAATTATTATTATTTTATTTTTTTAAGTTGTTTCTGATTTTTTCGCTGCTTTTCTCCCAATTTAGTGGCCAATTCAACCCTCTGTTTATTTAGATTCTCCCTCCCCTCACGAGCCCGCCGCCCGTCCTCCGGGTCAAGCTAATATCCCCGAGGCCGGCGATGATCCGCCTCCTCCGAGACGGAACTTCACCCACCTGCTCTTTAGGAACGCCCTTACTGATCACCTTCATCCTGTGGTGAAGCATTTCTATCCTGATGGGAGGGGTCTCTTCCAGGATGACAATGCCCCCATCCACAGGGCACGAGTGCTCACATTTGATGAGCATGAAAACAGTGTAAACCGTATGCCATGGCCGTCTCAGTCACCAGATCTCAAGCCAAAAAGCCAATATTGCACCGCCACTGAGGAGAACAACTTCCGGTTGCTAGCTAGCTACATGGACTGTTTTGGGCTGTGAAAACTCTTATGTAGCAGTCTCCCTGGTGCTTTGCAAGTGGCAAAACGTAGCTAGCTAGGTGCCCTGATGTCCCTTCTCATTAAGCAGGTCACTGTCATTGCCCAGAACGGACAATAAAGTTGTTTAAGACATTGCTAAATAAAAAGTTATTTTCCCATTCATTCCTATGGAGTGAATGACGTCCGTAGGCCACTGACATTGTACAAACGGCCTGATCACATTACATTATTAAAAAACATTTGTGTTCTAAAATGTTGGTAATATTTACAATCATTTTGAATTTATTAAAAATGTTTACTAAAAGTTGCCTTCTGTCATATCTTCTGTAAGTGTTTGTAAGACACATATCGTACAATACTGCACATCAACACATTATGCTCAGGGTAACAAGGTAAGAAGGGCAACAAGGCAGACCTCCTTAACCAACGAGATGCCTAATGATGGTCAATGGGCTAAGACTGGAACAAGAAATTCAGTTTCATAAACAGACTATTGTGAATGTTCTCAGGTTTTATTGTCGGAGTTACTGAGCCAGTTGAACTGCTGCTCATAAAAAAATTAACAGGGCTGGCAGTGGATGAGGCTCTAGCACACAGCCGGGAAAGTACTTCTCTTAACCTTTCAGATACATCGGTCCTGGTATTTAACCATCGGTCCCGGTATTTAACAGACAGCAGGTTGCCCAGATCTGGTTAACACTTCCAGCTAAACTGAGTGGTACACTAGAATCCCAGGTGTGCTATTCCTTCACTCTTCTCATTACCAGAAATGACGTTACCCAGCGGAAGGTAATTTCATTGATAGAGCCAGGAAGTTGTGAAATCAGCTTATTGAACACTTATGGGAGATTCTGGAGCGGCGCCTGAGACAGAGTTTTACACCACCATCAACAATTTCTCATGGAAGAATGGTGTTGCATCCCTCCAGTAGAGTTCCAGACACTTGTAGAATCTGTGCCGAGGGGCTGGTGGATAGCGTAGCGGTCTAACGCACCATATTTGGCTGGTCCTATACAAGTGCAAGCTGCCTATCAGGGAGACGTGGTTCAAAACCCGGCCCTGGCCATTAGCCCCGATTGGGGGGGATGGCGTTTGGCTGACTGCTCCTGAGGGAGGAGGGGGGAGGGTGGTCGGCATGAACTCGCCGTGAAGCACGTAAGGGTGTCTCCAGGAAGGGGGTCGTTGAGTTCCATCTCGAAGGAGGCGGATCATCGCCGGCCTCGGAGAGTAGCTTGCCCCGTAGAGACAGGCAGCGAGTTTGTGGGGGGAGGGTTAATCGAAATAAATAGAGGATATAATTGGCTTTCAAATTGGGGAAGAAAAACTGAGAAAAATCAGAAACAAAATTTGTAAGAACCTATGCCAGGTGAGAAATCACAGTTCTGGAAGATGTGCCTTTAAAGCAGTGGGGGTGGGAATTCCAACCAGATCACCACGATCACAATCTCTCAATTAGTTTTTGCTTTCCTTTTAAACTGTGTCTGTGACCAAATGGCGAAGCAGATTTAGAACTCCTTTCACAAACGAACGAAAAAGTGTAATGTAAAATACGCCATGAGGTCATGTCGTGTCTATTTCGCGTGTGCCCAGCTGTCTCAGTTTGCGCTGAAAGAACTCCGCACCTCAGGGACCGCGCGGACATACAGGTCCCCCGCGGTGGTCAAACGCTCCTGTTACGAACTGGGACCCATAGGTCTCTCTTCGCCACGTCGTGAAAACACTCCGCGCGCTTGGCTCTATTTGTAAGGGTCCGTCCACAGAAGCGTTTGTTTACTTAAAAAAAGGTTCCGCTGCCTAGCAACCCGCGGAGTGATTAGGCACCAGTTGCGCGGGTGACATTTTGCGCGTTTGGGTCGGACCTTTCCGTACGCCTCAAACTCATATAACGAGAGCTCTCGCAGGAGTTTCGGCAGATGGCCGCGGTGTACACACGGGTTCGCCTTTTCCATGTTTCTCAGCACCCGTCAGCAGCTGGGTAATCACAATATTGACGTGCATTCGAGGTCTAAAGATAGCGATGATTAGCCGTCCTATCTTCGCATTCCTTCTATACATCCCGAACCCGATTTGAGGGGTTTTAGCCGTATGGTTTTTACATCACCTGCACATACAAAGGTTTTAGTTTGAGTCTTATTACGGACAAAGCGAACAGGAATGTACACAAACAAGGCTGTGGTAATTTACACACATCATCTACAAAAGGTACTGTGATATTTTATCTCAAACTCTACCCGTTGTGTTCCACTCCCGTCAAATCCCTCTCGTTGTTCATTTTTTCTTTCCCAGTGTTACAGGTACGGTATGCAGCTGCCAACAATGATGTCTATCGCTGTATTACTGCACTGATCTCTTGCGCGAACTACGATTGACCTTACCATGTATTAATGCACATCCTGTAAGTCGCTCTGGATAAGAGTGTCTGCTTCATTTACATTTACATTTTAAGCATTTAGCAGACGCTCTTATCCAGAGTGACTTACAAGATGTGCATTAATACATGTAAATCACAGTTAGCGCAAGAGATCTGATAAGAGTCTGTACCATACCTGTAACACCGGGAAGGAAAAGGTATTTAAATTTTTTATTGTTTTTTTAATAAAGAGTATAATGTTGAACAAGTAAACAGTCTTGTTGCTAAATGCAGACTAAAATGTAAATGCAAAAGCACTTGTGCGGTTTCCAGGCTGGCGACAGGAGACTCATTCCCAGTTCTCAGTCGAATGACAGGAAGGCAGCTGCTCCTGTTAGCAGCGCTGAGTCAGTTAGCACACGCCGGACCTTCCTTTGAGCGCTGGGATTAATGCGGTATGACAGGACCGCGGGACTGACAGAGCAGTTAAGCGTTTGAGAGTGGCACTTAACTATTCCCAATTGCCACAAAGTGCAAAAAGGGTGGTGTCCACTGTCTCTTCGGCAGCTACACTGCGTCATCTTATTATTATTTATGAAGTTTGTATTAAAGTCAACTTCTGTGACAGGAGGAACAAACGGACTTAAAGTACGTTAGGTGGAGAGTCCTTTGAAAACATAAGCACATAAGAATACATCATGAGGAGAACGGGCCGTTCAGCCCATCTAGGCTCGTCATGTCCTAATCTAAAGAGTATCGAGTACTGCATCTAGCCTGGACTTGAACAGCCCAAGTGTTTCTGCCTCTACTACCTGACCTGGCAAGCTGTTCCAGGCATTGACAACTCTCACTGACCAACACCTGTCTGCTGTGAGGATTTCAGGCAAAGCAGAGACATATCCCCTTATCTCAGTCTCATCTCCAACGGCCGACCAGCAAAGCTCCGTTATCTTTGGCTTTTGAGTGAGATTTTTCCACCGATTTGTTTCTGGATAATAGGATATAACTGACTGAGAGGAATGGCAATGGGCCTCACTGCCAAAAACAATATATATGCGCCATTTAGCAGAGGCTTTTATCCAAAGCGACTTACAGTAGTGAATGCATACATTTTTCAGTATATGTAGTCCCAATGGGAATCGAACCCACAACCTAAGCGTTGCCAACGCCATGCTCTACCTACTGAGACACACAGAACCACGCTCTACCTACTGAGACACACAGAACCACGCTCTACCTACTGAGCCACACAGAACCATGCTCTACCTACTGAGCCATACAGAACCAGGCTATACCTACTGAGCCACACAGAACCACGCTCTACCTACTGAGCCACACAGAACCATGCTCTACCTACTGAGCCACACAGAACCACACTCTACCTACTGAGCCACACAGAACCACACTCTACCTACTTAGCCACACAGAACCATGCTCTACCTACTGAGCCACACAGAACCACGCTCTACCTACTGAGCCACACAGAACCACGCTCTACCTACTGAGCCACACAGAACCACGCTCTACCTACTGAGCCACACAGAACCACACTCTACCTACTGAGCCACACAGAACCATGCTCTACCTACTGAGACACACAGAACCACAGGAATATTAAATATGAACCACAAAATCACAGGTGACTAATAACTTATTGTTTATTATTGATACGTATATTTACATTTAAAAAATTACTAATCTTGAAGGGTGGCACCAAAATGTAAACTCAATAAAATCTGAGCAGTTTTAGGGACAAAGTTACTGCCAGTATCCTACACTTCGATTTTTGAGGGTTTCAATAATTTTGGATATAACCTCAACAATATTCCTGTTTCTTGTACTTATAATAAGCCAATATAACCCACAATGTTGCCCTGGGGATCGCATAAGATATTTAAAACCAGGCAGAGATGTTCCTCTGATTACATCAAGACATTAAATAGTTATAAGTCGCCGGGTCCTGAGGTGTACTGCAGCCGTTCGGCCCGTTAAAGATTCAGGGCGGTGAAATATAATCAGCGATTGCTATTCCTGTCTCCAGTTAACACTGAACGCAACACACCCATGGTGGCGATCTTGGTAGGTTACGCGTCAAGGAATGGTCTCCAAAAGTCTACTCTCATTGGCACGTCTTCTAAGCGGCTCCTGCACCTCTCACAGACACGGCGTTGACAGGGAAACACGCATTTCAGTGTCGCGTTTCCGATTCTCTGACCGCCGGAACCACTCCTCCTCCCTAGCCCCAGAATTGACCCAACCTCTCCCTCTAACACACACGCACCACACCGCCAGCTGTTCGCATGCAGCCTCCTGGCAACAATCATTTCGAGGGCTTGATACTCCCTCCACGCGCAGCATGTACTGACTGACAGGTGACAGATGGGGAGGCGTTTGAGACGCGCTTTCACTATCGAACCTTCTTGGCCTGTCTTTTGCGCATTTTCAACAACGAACTTGTACCCATAGTGGAGAAAAGCCCCCCCAAAATGGACTTGCATTTGCCATGCGTTTTATTGACATGTTTTAATGTTTACTTTGTGAAACATAAGAGTGAAGCATATAAGACGTTATAACCCTAACACAAAAACGTAGAGTAATTGTGTGACGCTAAAGTGATCTGTCCCGGTTCAAATACTGGAGTTTACAAGTCTGCGCTTTGCAGTCGGAACAGACGTGTCACCTGTCACTGCTCTGGCGTTTAGAACGATATGGTCATCTCCAGTAATTTGTTCGCATACCTCGAAGGACAGCTCCCTCTCGATGAGCTTCTTGGTCTCGCGCTCGCAGTAGTCCAGCATGGCCTCGCGGTTGTAGTTCCTGCACGGCTGTTTGTCCGTCTGGTTCTTCTGCCGGAGCCCCACGGGCACGCGCGGGTCGGGGTCGATGGCGGTGAGCTCGCGCTCCAGCTCCTCCAGGTCCTCGGGCGACAGGTCGGCCAGCAGGGTGTCGATGTCGGCGTCCTCGCTCACCTGCGACCGCGGTGCGCTCGCCTTCATCCGAGACATGGTTATTGCGCCCCACAAATCCGGCGAACTCCGTCGAAGGCCACTTTAAAAGTCACTGGGAGCCCAGAGTCCTGTAATCACCTCGTCGGGCACTTGCTGGGGTTTTTTCTCCCGCTACCAAATCAACAACAATCCAGGGTTAGAATCGAGTGAACCGCGGAGCCCCGGGTTTAGAAGCCGTCCGTTAAGCCTGGGTCTGTCGGGCAACTCGGGCGACGTTTTACGCATCACCGCGCGCGGTGCCCCGTGAGGACTGCGTTAGCCTATCACCGCAGCCCGCGAGGCCTGCGTTAGCCTATCACCACAGCCCGCCTGAGACGCCTCGACATTCCTCGGAATCCTGCGCAGACGGCATACCCAAATTTAGTGCGAAGCACTTTAGCCTTTTAAAGGCAATAAGGAAGGGCTATAAGAACAGAGATAAATTAAAAAGTGGGGTGGGTGTAGCCGACCATTCGGCAACGTATCACCGGGCTCAATTTAATCCACCAACAAGACGAAGGAGGTTTTCTGTACGCCCGCCTTGCAAAAGGAAATAAATAAATAGAAAGCTGAGAATATAAAAAACTGAGTTAAATTGACAGGGATTATTTTGGAAGCTTAAATTGCGGTGGTTACCGCCCCAAGTTGCTCAATTTGTCTGCGTGATAAAGTTGATAACCCAGCATATGTTTGGCAATATTGTGTTATTTACATGGAACCGTGACAATTTGGGAATCTGCCGGTAGCCTGTATCTATGCTCATCCTCCATATATGACAATACATCATTTTACACACAAAACAATGAGCTAAGGTGGATTGTGATGATGTCACAAAATGTATGGTTTCGGGAAACATCAGCGCGTGGATATATTTAGGCCAACAGTGATATGGCGCCATCTAGTGGTTTGAAATGCTAAAGCATCTTATAATTGTCAATTCAACTCACTCAAGTCCACTGTCTTGTGTTGGCGCGAATTAGCGAGACACATTTATTTCAAAAGAGCATTGTTTGTTAAAAAATAAAATAATAATCATGCTAGGTGTTAGTTTTTACTATCGTTATTTAATCATATACATTCTGCTCTTCTGCATTTTTACATTCGAATAGGTCATCGTTTATGTATAAGTAAAACTAAAAAACTAACAAAAAACAACAGCAATTTGACTACATTATCGTACTGTACAACGCATGACGTAATGGAATACCCGGTGAAACGATGTTTGACTCATAACTCGTAATCTTTACGTCTTTGCTCTAATAATAAACTCACCTGGTACTTTCCTTCCCTTGTGTTTTCATTTAAATGTCCTCAACATGGTTAATGTTGTCGACAAATAATTGCATTATAAAGGAATACATTACTTTAAACTTCTACATTTTACAGTGAAAAGGGGAGACCAAAACAAGATTAACAATTGTTATGATTGTTTTTTTATTATTATTTATTTATAAGGTTACATTTATCATGGACTTGGGGCCCATGTTTGATAGGTCATGTTAAACTGCGGAAAGCCAAAAGAGGCTACTGGTATTTTTCCTGAAGCACAGCGGTTTGTCCTCCTACACCAGTGTTTCTCAATCCATTCCTACAAGGCACACTGCCCTGGAGATCTTAACTCCAACCTCCGCTCCCAACCTATCATCTGCATCGGTCGTCTGTTAATGATCACTTGAGCGTGATTAAGTGGTGGTTGGAATGAAAACATGCAGCGCAGTGTGCCCTGTAGGAATGGGTTGAGAAACACTGCTGTATTAACATGTAGAGTTAACAGTCATAGCAAAGACACAAAACAAACTGTCTCTTACATAATGTAACCGTGCAATAAGACACACTAAACCCAGGTTCAACAGAACTGTCATATTTTTGTACGATGCTGTTTAGTGCTAAACAAAAAATAATATTTCATAACACAAGTTGTGCATCCACTCTGGCACAATCAAGTCTTTTTTTCCATTCCCACAAATATTTGTTCAAGCCCATTGTTCACTATATAAAACACTTGGACCCATTTCATTTAAAAAAAAGTGAGAATCAGGTGTATCGCCTTTATTTTTTATTTTATTTTGTTCTTTGTCATTATTTTTACATATTGCAGTTGAATGTGTTCATATTCAAAGAAGTAGCCACCAGTTCTACCCCGACCCTAGTCCTGTCATTTCGTGACGGCAAAACTGATCAACCACGCCAACAAACAAACCGTTCCCATGAGACCGGGCTGAGAACTCAGAACCAGACGGAACCTCGCCTTCTGGATTCGAACCCGAGCGCTCTATGAGCGAGCTTAGAGACCAGAGTCCCATCACTGACTCCAGACGTCTGCTGTGTGCTTGTAGTGCTGTGTGCTTGTGTGAACCTGGAGCTACAGTTTCATTTCTTTTTTAATTTTAGTGGCCAAAATTTAGTGGCCAATTACACTCTCTATTTATTTCGATTCGTCCCTCCCCCATGAACTCGCCGCCCGTCTCTACGGGGCAAGCTAATTCCCTAGAGGCCAGTGATGATCCGCTTCCTCTGAGGCAGAACTAGCCCACCTACTTTCTGGAGACACCCTTCGCGCTTCTCGACGAGTTTGTGCCGGCTCACCCTCCCCATCCCCCTTCCCCCCTCCCCCTGGGGCGGACAGCCAAACGCCGCCCCCAATCCAGGCTCCTGGCCAGGGCCCATCTGGCACAGTCGGGTTTCGAACTGCATCTGTGATAGGCAGCTCACACTCTTAAAGGACCAGTCAGTGCGAGTGCATTAGACCGCTACGCTATCAGAGGCCCCCGTTTCTATCATTTCCGATTGGAGAGGATAGATAGGACCCTATCTCTATCATTTTTGTTGCAGTCTCTGGGAATTGCATTGTTTTGACTGCAGGAACACAACCGGGGGGGAGTGGGGCGCAACAGTAAATCCGTTGGAAAACAATGGTACTATACAGTAATAATGGAACCTCCTTCCAACAGGCCCTTACATATGTGAATCACAGGATGATGCAATCAGTGATCCAATGGCGCCCCCTGGGGTTTGTTGCTGGCCAATGCTGCTGCTGGCTTTTAAAGAAGTCTGGTGCCACAGACACAAGCTAAAACACGGAACGCTGGTTTGTCAGCCATCGTCCCAGACAAGATCCTCAACTAGAATAGTTAAAACTGACATCTCAAATCTAAACAGCATGCATAATAATCTATTTGACAGTTTGAAAATGCAATGTATATTTATGATGACCGTTAAAAGTGAATGTGAATAGCACAAGTATTTATGACAAACAGTTTACACTTCAGTTTTGAGTCTGTCCCAGCCATGGTGCAATGCTTAGTACAATCTTATATCTTGCCTTAAGATGTTAAATTAATAATAAAAATGAACAGCTAAACAGTAGTTTCTTTGATGTTAGAGAAGCTGGAGTTTCTGACAGGATAAATCACCAGCGATGTTCTCCACTGGGAAGATTTTCATAAGAACACAAATGACCTTGTCCTTCCTACATGTGCATATATTTGGCAGGGAACTCCCCAAAAAAAGACGCATTGTGCCAAACCTACTCCGGCTCCCAGCTGGACGAATGTGGCACACGCACAGCCACCGGGCGCTCACACGCACAGCCACCTGGGCGCCCCAGCAGGGAGACGGAGATAAGAACAAACCTCAAATAATAATAATTATAATTATAATAATATCGCTGGGGAAATAACCACCATTCCTGTGCACTATTCGATCTAAAAACGCTGCAAACCTTGAGGATCCACCAGGGGGCGCTCTAACGTGTCGTCTCGACACGCACACTCGGGGAAGGGGAGGGGGACGGGGACGGGGGATCCTAACACGTGCAACAGGGGACTGACGGGGAAAGTGACGCAGATGAAAGTGAAGCGATGTTTTAGGGTTTATGAGTCTGGATGTGTCTCTCTGTGATGACAAAAAAAGGTTCTTCAAGCAGAGGAGGGACGGGCCGCTCGGTTGGCCAGGGGCAGCGGGCGTCGTCTCCGCCCCGCAGGGTTCTCAAGAGAAGTGGAGCGCGAGAGGAGTCAATGCTCTGTCCCAGTGACCAGGAGGAGGAAGAAAGCAAACAGACGCGAGAAAGCCAGAGAGTTCGGTGGTGAACACGGTGAGGAAAGCCAATGGAGAGATGAGAGGTTGTTAGGCCAAAAAAAAAAGTTCTCTTCTCCACCTCCTCCGCACCCCGTCCCGTCGACCTGCTGTCCCGTCAGTGGCCGGGGTACTGGGGCGGGGAGTATGGAGGGGGTGCTGAAACACACAACACCAAAAACAAAAACATCAGCTTTGATTTCCACTAAACACACAGAGGGCAAGGAACTCCGGTTCCTGAGAGGCCCTGCATCCGTTTCTGGATTTCGTGCCAACTTCTTGCTCTTGATTAGTTTAATCGTTTACAAACGTCTAGACCACAGTGAAACGTTTCATACCGGGACACGAGAACAGTCTTCAGCTGTCACGTGAGCCTATCGATAAATGTGGCTACAAGGGCCTAGGATAGCGTAGCAGTCTAACGCACTCGCATTGACTGGTGCTTTGCGAGTGTGAGCCGCCTATCATGGTCGCAGTTTGAACCCGACTGTGTCAAACTGGCCCTGGCCAACAGCCCAGATTGGAGGCAGCGTTTGGCTGTCTGCCCCAGGGGGAGGGGGGAGGGAGAGCCGGCACGAGCTCGCCGAGGAGCAGTAAGGGCATTCCTAAAGAGCAGGTGGGCGAAGTTCCGTCTCAGAGGAGGTGGATCATCGCCGGCCTCGGGGATATTAGCTTGACCTGGAGGACAGGCGGTGGGCTCGTGAGGGGAGGGAGAATCTAAATAAATAGAGGGTTGAATTGGCTACTAAATTGGGAGAAAAACGGGGGAAAAATCACCGAAACAATAAAAGAAAATGTGTCTACAATTTCAGATCACCTAAGTGATCGTGGATAACTGAATAACTGAGAGCAGAAGCAGAAATCCAGAAACAAGGTTCCCCACCTCTGCACACACACACAATTAAACACATTCACCGCAGATTAAAGCCTTTTGCACTATTTGTATAAAATTCAGCTGTTTATCACAATTACTGTATATAGCTTAATGTGCTTAACATTGAAAATGATGCCTCTGCCATTACTGAGGCTAAACCTTCTATGATTTTTCAGTCTTATGGACTTAGGACTGGCCAAACCCTGATCATCCAATCAGGTCCCATTCGGACAGTAAGGTCTGTTCTTACTGACGGGCGAATGAGGTGTCACGACAACAAAAAAGGGTGTGGCTACCCATAACTCACCGATTTTAACCAATCATTGCATTTTGTGGTTTCAGGTTTTTTTCCAGTTTTTTCTCCCAATTACAGCCAATTACACCCTCTATTTATTTAGATTTTCCCTCCCCACGAATCCGCCGCTGGCCTCTACGAGGCAAGCCAATTCTCAGAGGGCAGCGAACTCTGCTTCCTTTGAGACGGAATTCACCCCCACCCACGTTCTGGAGACTCCTTTACGCGCTTCTCAGCGAATTCATGCCAAGTGTGAACTTGGGTTGGTCCAGTCGGGTTTTGAACCGCGACCGTGATAGGCAGCTCACACTCGTGAAGGACCAGCCAAATACGGGTGCCTTAGACCGCTACGCTATCGGAGGCTCCGGACCCAATTGTTTTGATTCGGTGGAGTGGCAGATAATCATAGCTCCACCCATTTTGTGTGCCTCTCTCTCTCTCCTCCCATTCTCATCTGATCTGACACTGCTTCCTCAAATTACATGTATTCATTACACTATTTAAAACAAACAAACAAAAAAAAAATATATATACATATTATCATCTGTCTAACTAACAATATTATCCTGCAGCCGTATGTACAAAGATTCTGAGAGTAGGAGTGCTGATCTAGGATCAGTTTAGCCTTTTAGCTCATAATGGATATGGTTAGGATATGGGCAGGGGAAACCTGATCCTAGATCAGCACTCCTACTCTTAGAATCTTTGTACATACGGGCCCAGGCTGCTATTGTGAATGAGAATTTGTTCTCAGTGAACTTGCCTGGTTATGGTGATGTATGTGATGGATATTTTACTGAAGCAATTCAGGTTAAGTACCTTTAGCTCAAGGGTACAACAGCAGTATCCCCACCTGGGATTTGAACCTGCAACCTCTGAGTTACAAGCCCAGCTCCTAACCATTACACTACACTGCTGCCTAAATTACACTGCTGGTTAAGTTCTCCCGGGAGACGGGGGGTTTTTGGCTCTTACCCGACGGCCCGTAGGCGGGGTTGACGGAGGGGTAGGGGGGGTAGGGTCCGGGCCCCATCATGGGGTAGGGCTGGGGCATGCCAGGCTGGTACAGAGGGTGGGTGGGCGGGCCCGTGGGATAGGCCGGGTACTGGTAATCGGGCTGACCAATCGGCTTGCCATACGCATCATACACAGGGTCCATAGGGTAACTGGCCATCGGAAACTGCTGACCTAAAATAGAGAACACACAGAACAACAGTGCTAAAGGAGTTAAGCCTAGTCCTGGACTCAATTGTATTTTGTCTCATATTTGTTCCTGTTTTTCTCCCAATTTATTTAGGGGCCAATTATACCCTCTATTTATTTCGTGAGCCACGTGAGCCTATCAATAAATCGATTTATTTTGATTCGCCCTCCCCACATAAACTCGCCGCCCGTCACTACGGGGCAAGCTAATTCCCCCGAGGCCGGCGATGATCCGCCTCCTCCGAGACGGAACTCGCCCCCTACTTTCTGGAGACGCCCTTCCTGCTCCTCAGCGAGCTCATGCCAGCTCACCCCCCCGCCCCCCATCCTCCCCCTGGGGCGGACAGCCAAACGCCGCCCCCGATCAGGGCTCCCAGCCAGGGCCGATCTGGTACAGTCGGGTTTCGATCTGCGGCGACCGCAATAGGCAGCTCACACTCGTAAAGCACCAGTCAGTGCGAGTGCGTTAGACCGCTACGCTATCCTAGGCCCCCATTTCTATCATGTCTGAATGGTAGAGGATAGACAGGACCCTGTCTCTATCATTTCTGCTTGAGTCTCTGGGAATTGCATTCTTTCGACTGCAACACAACTGGAGGGCACAACAGTGAATCGGAACAGGAAAACAATGGTGCCATAAATTGCATTTTTATGGAGAATCTCCCCCTGTATTGGGCTCCCGGTCACGAGGTCAGGCCAGCGCAGTTTGGGGCCGGGCCAGCGGGGGGCGCTGTGTTACCTTCGCAGGGCGTGGTCTGGCTCAGGTCTCGGCGCCGGCGGTACAGGTAGCAGCAGGAGCACATGAAGCAGCACACGACCGTGCTGACGATGACGGCGAACAGCAGCACGGACGAGGCGATGCCCGCCATGGTGGTGGGGCTGCAGAGACAGCAGGGGGCCCCCGGGGGCGCTCAGCATCAGCATCAACATCAACTGTGCGTGGGCCTGCTTTCAGTTGCTTTCCCTGTTTTTCTCCCAATTTAGTAGCCAATCACACCCTCTGTTTATTTCGATTGACCCTCCACATCCACCGCCCGTTTCTACGAGGCAAGCTAATTCCCCGAGGGATTTTTCCCCTTGAGACGGAATTGGCCCCCACCCTCGTTCTGGAGACTCCCTTACGTGCTTCACGGCGGCCCCGAGCCAGCTCACCCCCCCCTCCCCCCCCCCTGGGGATCGGGGCTGAGGACCAGGGCCGCTCTGGTAGAGATGGGTTTCGAACCGCGACCGTGACAGGCAGCGCACACTCGTAAAGGTGCCACTCGTCACTTCCTTTCACTCCTCAATCCACCAGCTGAGCTGAGCAGCCTACAGCTCACCTGCAGCTCACCTGCACCTCACCTACACCTCACCTGCACCTCACCTGCACCTCACCTACACCTCACCTGCACCTCACCTGCAGCTCCCCTACAGCTCACCTGCAGCTCCCCTACAGCTCACCTGCAGCTCACCTGCACCTCACCTACACCTCACCTGCACCTCACCTGCAGCTCACCTGCACCTCACCTACACCTCACCTGCACCTCACCTGCAGCTCACCTGCAGCTCACCTGCAGCTCCCCTACAGCTCACCTGCAGCTCACCTGCACCTCACCTACACCTCACCTGCAGCTCACCTGCACCTCACCTGCAGCTCACCTGCAGCTCACCTGCACCTCACCTACAGCCCACCTACAGCTCCCCTACAGCTCACCTGCACCTCACCTACACCTCACCTGCACCTCACCTGCAGCTCCCCTACACCTCAGCTGCTGCAGCTCACCTGCACCTCACCTGCAGCTCACCTGCACCTCACCTGCAGCTCACCTGCACCTCCCCTACAGCTCACCTACAGCTCACCTACAGTAACCGCAGAGCTCAGCTGGTGGATTACAGAGTGAAGTGTTGGGGGGGCACTCATCACCAGCGCCACACTTCACTCTCTAGTAGAGCATGCATGTCTATGGTTTACCCTATAGCCACTCACACACACACACACTCACACACACACACACACACACACACACACACAGTCAGTCTCACACACTCACACACTGAGTCTCTCACTCACAAACACTCTCTCTCTCTCACTCACACACACACACCCACTCTATCTCTCTCTCTCACACACACACACACACACACTCTCTCTTCTCTCACACACACACACACCTGATCTGGAACAGCAGGCAGCGTTTCTGCTCCCTCTCTCTGATCATCTTGAAGTCGTCCAGGCAGCAGTATCTCTGCTGGCAGTTCCCGCAGCAGAAGGACACGAGCAGGCAGTCGAAGCCGTTGTGCCACGTGCCGTTCTTATCCACGTACGACAGGCAGTCCTCGTCCGCGCTCGCTGCGGGACAGGGGCGGGAGGAAGCCGGTCAGGAGATCCGCAGGACGTTCTAAAGTTACCATCAGGTGATGGGGATCAAGCCTTACGAATCCCGTGTCATTTTAACACAGCAGGGTCCACTGTGATCATTCACATTACAGGCGTTTAGCCGACACTCTTATCCAGAGCGACTCACACAGTTTACATACAATCCATTTATACAGCTGGATAAATATGAAATACTTAAAAATATATATAAAATAAATATTCAGTAGTAAAATTACTGAAGCAATTCAGGTTAAGTGCCTTTAGATCAAGGGTACAACGGCAGTGCCCCCACCTGGGAATCGAACCAGCAACCTCTGAGTTACAAGTCCAGTTCCTCTGTACTTTATATTGTTAATATAGATCATTATACTGATCTGTGGAGGATGGAGAGGCTAGACTCCAGCTGGGTGATGTGAGACACAGCAGGTCACACGCCACATTACTAAACTCCTGAAAACTATTTACCCTGTGATCAGAAATATCAGCACCGGGGGGGGCTTAAAGTATAGTTTGATTTCTGAGACCCTTTTTTAAAAAGTACCATCTTGATTTCCTGTTGCAGCTGAGCCATCTCGTTATTAAATACAGGTCTCTCAGCCACACCTGTCCTAAAGCCTCAAGCGAAAGATTATGATACAAACTGCAGTTCAAATATGATCATAATAAATCCACAGGTTATTTTCTCCCGCCTAATAACATCTGTTAATAACCATCATTTAAGACAGATTACAAACAGAGTTCTGAGACCTACTGAAATGTCCATATTTTCTTACAGGAAATTGGTGATAATCGCAGTTAAAATATTCTCACTTCCTGTTGAGTAGATTTGTTTTGTTTTGTGTTTGTCAGAGTGAGTGGTTTAATTCTTTGTTTGTTTGTTTTTCTGTTTGTCTATTACACTACACTGTGTAGTGTTATGGTTAGGGAACTGGACTTGTAACTCAGAGGTTGCAGGTTCAATTCCCAGGTAGGACACTGACGTTGTACCCTTGAGCTAAAGGTACTTAACCTGAATTGCTTTAGTAAAATATCCAGCTGTATAAATGGATTGTGTGTAAAGAAATGTCAATTGTGTAAGTCGCTCTGGATAACAGCGTCTGCTAAATGCCTAAAATGTAAAATGTAAAATGTCATGTAAATGTAAATGTCTAGGGCAGTGGTTCCCAACCTCTGTACTGGGGGCCCACTGTGTGTGCTGGTTTTCATTCAACCATAACTGCAGCCTCTCAATTGTAACTAGCTGTTCATTGTTCTTAATTCGACGCTTTTAATTTCTATTAAAGCATGATTTACTCCCTTAAAGCCATATGTCAGAAATATCTATGCATGCCATGAACAATAAACGTCCCATGTTCACATCCCAGGACTTTTAATCAGTCAGATCAACTATTGCTCTCATGTTCTGTAATGTGCTGTATGACACATGATTCCTTTAAAAAGAGGTTACATATTTTAATTGTAGACAGGTGAAATCAGTGGGGGCCTACTTTTTGAAAGTGGACAGCTGGTCACTGAAACCATTTGTAGAAAATGAAGAATTCAATGACAGAGCGATTGGCAACAAGCCAAACCTGCATTGTGTTAAAATAAGTTTGAAGAAAAAATAATGGTCGAACTTACACAGATGATTTCAACAGCCTTAATTGCTCAAGAGACTGGCAGTAACAAAAACCAGCACACAGTGGGTCCCCAGGACCGAGGTTGGGAACCACTGGTCTAGGGTCAGCTCGTGTGGGTTTACCCCGGATAATTCAGAAGGTAAACCTGGTCATTACAAAGATGTCCGGTGGTACACTATCCAGAAGTACTCAGCTTGTAAGAACATAAGAATACATAATGAGGAGAACGGGCCGTTCAGCCCATCTTGGCTCGTCATGTCCTAATCTAAAGAGTATCTAGTACTGCATCTAGCCTGGCCCAAGTGTTTCTGCCTCTACTACCCGACCTGGCAAGCTGTTCCAGGAGGGGACAAAGCAATGCACTCCACCTTTTCGATACCTTGTTCTTGCCTCTCAAGGACAGTACAGGTTACCTTCAGCAACGGGGGTGAAATGGGAGCGGGGGACCACAATTCGAGCACCTGATTAAATGCAATATTTCCGACCCGAAGTGAAAGCACACACAATTCAAAAAAGCTGACACAATCTCACGCATCTTGTGTGTGTTGGGCAGTGTTGAGGTGCTTATTTGATTATTCCCACTCTTGTGTAAAGGTCGGCTAGACGAGGGAGGGACATCAACTATTCAAGACTATACACAGAAATGTTTTAATATATATTTATATATTATTCTGGTTTTTATTCTCGCTAATCATTTTTCGCTCATTAGCCGACCACTGGCTGTGTCCTTCGGTACACGTTTTGGGACGTGTGCACATTATATTGTGAAGGGATTAGTTAAACGATCGTTAGTCCCACCGAATAAGTGGTTTAAAATATTTCGAACAACCTGTATATGGCATCGGTAAATACCGGTAATTGAAAATACCATAAATGGGCAATTCGCAGTGTCTGTGAACAGCTAACGTTAGCATTTCTCCTGTATCTGCGTCCCACGCTAGCTCTGCGCGGTTGACACACGTTATCCACACAGGTATGGATGTTTAAAGCAGGCCACTCGCTATCACAAGGTACTCTCATCACCGCTCTCAATAAAACACCTACAATACAAACACGATGTCGCAAATGATGCATTAACGGCAGATCTGTTTTAACATACCTTTGCATAGCGTGCTGATATTACACGCGTTCGATAACTGAGACAATGAGTGTGTATCACACACACTCAATATTTTAGATGCAATCCGTATGATAATCTTTTATAATTAAATGTATAACGTTAACGACGCTACGTCATGTCGCCAGGGCCTGTGTGGAGACGAAACTGTAGCAGAATGGTCTTACCCTGCCAGGCGAACAGCAGCGAGGCAAACAATCGCACAAGGATAGCGGTTGGGGACATCTTTCCTGCAACAACAACAAACAAAAAACGGAATAAAATCAAACGGAATGATCTAAGGAAGAAAGTATATCAGCCCAAAAGACTGCAACACCCGCGTTAGCGCAATCTGAGCCCACGGCTGTGGTTAAACCATTGCCCTGGTGTTGTTTCAGTGCGAGATGCGTTGGTGATGAGCACAGTGGCCGGACTGTATATCAAGTGGCGAATACCTTCAGTGACGCTGAATGTCCTGGGATGGGATGAGATCCAACGCGAACCTTCCCTTGCGCCTCCCTGGGTACACCCACTCGCCCCAGGTCTATCCACATTTATCTATTATTGATGCTTTCTAGTTTCACTGTCGATGCATTTTTTCATATGCTACAACGCGCTATTCATTACTTGGTTAAGTTTCACCAATACACCATTTTCTTGTGAAAAAACACAATTGTAGCCTACAGTCTCTGCGGGTCGGCTATTTCAGAAACAATATGATGATATTTTGCCCCCTCCCAAGAAACTGCTTCTGTTCTCTGTATTAACACGATTTAAAGATAAATAGATTATTAAATATAATCCATGATGTATTTTAAAGTATAATCGTTTTTTTTCAATAATGCATCTTTCTCCTCTGCAACATTTTAAATCTGGTTTTATGCAGAAATTTTTAGGTTAAATAAATACACCTTGAGACTGCTAAGTTGGTGCCCGTGGAGTGTAAAGCAGAGCCCAACACAAAGAGCTGTTAATATCGGACTCTGGTTCTCGCAGAACTGAAGATCTTCTGGCACCAGAATCCATAATTGCCCTGTAAACTTCCTGTTAGGTCTAGTTCTAGTTTTTTTGGTTCAATGGAAAAGGGCCCTAAAAGTAAAAGTGTAAGGAAACTTGTTTATATATATATATATATATAAAAGTTTGTCAAGTTGTAGACTATTCAATTCCTGGCCCGAGGGCCAAATGCTGAATATCATAATAGCTCCCTCCGGAATTAGTAGCACCCTTGGTGAAGATGAGCAAAAAGGCTGTTGTTCATCAGCTTGATCTTACACTCACAATATGAGAGAAATCAACCTAAAAATTTGCCCCTGGATTGGTGACCTGTCCAGGGTGTATTCCTGCCTCTCGCCCCGGAAGTAAAATTCAATTTTTCAATGGATGGAAAAAAAAATCAAAAAAAAAATAAAAAAATAAACATGAGTTTGATCATTGCTTGACAAGCAATATAAAGTGTTATAAGAAGCACCAGATATTGTGGCTGCTCAGATCTGCCTCAGCGGTGTTGGCATACCTGCCACGAGAGACAGGGTGACAGGCGATACTCGATTCTGCCGGGTGATCAGAGCTGCCCCATGTGATATACGCCCTCCCTCTCCCTCTCTCTCCCTCTCCCACCCTCTCCCCCCTCTCCCACCCTCTCCCCCTCCCTCTCTCTCTCCTCTCACCCTCTCCCCTCTCACCCCCCCCTCACCCTCTCACCCCCTCACCCCCCTCCTCTCCCTCTCCCTCTCCCTCTGCAGAGCCAACATCACACAGGTGTGAGCAGCAAGTTCTGCATATTCAAGGTTTTGATTTTCTTACCCTTGAAAAAATAAAAATAATTCTTTAACATTTCTTTCAGATTTTTTTGTTTTTCCTCCCAATTTAGTAGCCACTTATACCCTCTATTTATTTCGATTTGCCCCCCCCCCATGAACTTACCGCCCGTCACTATGGGTCAAACTGTGGCGGACACCTCCTTCCGAGACCAAATCAGAACCCAAAACCTACTTTCTGGGGACACTGCTGTAGGAGATGCTGGCTCACAGAATCTCGCTCTAAGATTCAGAGTTTGCTCTCACTGAAAGATACCACGCTTTGCCATTCAGAGACACTCTCAGAACTACGCTCTTACAGTAGTGAACACACAGAACCACATTTCTCCTACATGAGACACACAGAACTTGAACTCACAACTGAGCCACACAGAACCGTGCTCTACCTACTGAGCACACAGAACCATGCTCTACCTACTGAGACACACAGAACCACACTCTACCTACTGAGCCACACAGAACCATGCTCTACCTACTGAGACACACAGAACCACGCTCTACCTACTGAGACACACAGAACCATGCTCTACCTACTGAGACACACAGAACCATGCTCTACCTACTGAGCCACACAGAACCATGCTCTGCCTACTGAGACACACAGAACCACGCTCTACCTACTGAGACACACAGAACCACACTCTACCTACTGAGCCACACAGAACCACGCTCTACCCACTGAGCCACACAGAACAAGATGGCATCCCCCCACAAGATCCCCCCGTTTAACTTAAGGCTTAAATATACTTCACTTATGCACGCATACGCAACACGAGTGGCATTGTTTGCATACTCCACTGTGTACTTTTTGTCTGTCTGGGTGTTTAAAAGCCATGTCCACTAGGGGGCAGGTCAGAGCCATTCCTGCCATTTTTAGTTTTCTTCTTCTTTGCTTTCTTCCTGTTTCTGCCTCTTCAGTCAGTCGTAGACTGGACATCACACGTGGAATACTGCCCCCATGATTTATATCGGTATTGCACCTCGTGTACTCGTAACATTAATGTTTTGAGGACGTGCACAAAGGACGCTCCCAGCGGCCGAAGGATACGCGTGGCGGCCATCTTGCGTACGCGTATTTAAAGCGAAGTATATTTGAGCCTTTACTCAACCCTTTCCCTCCCTCTCCACCTCAGCTGGCGTTCTGGCACAAAATGGCCGAACAAAATGGCCAGGTGAGCATCTCCCAGGTGGTGGTTGAGGTGAGTTCCTCCTCCTTCACTGTAAACAGCTTTGGGATGAGATGGAAGGTGATACATACACACATTGTTATTGTTATAATTATTGCAGAATATCAATACAAGTCAATACACATTTTTTTCTTTCCGGTTATCTGTAAATTCAGTCACTCGATATCAGAATGAAACCTTTTCAAGCAAAAAAATAAAAAAATTATAATAATAATAATAAAGTCACTGAAATGCTTCATTTTGTTTTATTTAATCATATCCCAACTTTTACAAACAACTTAAACGATAAATGTTCAGTGTTCATGTGCGGTCTGAAAAAGCTCCCGATGAACCATTTCCCT
>JAINUG010000229.1:480000-485000 GCA_029706075.1 Aldrovandia affinis
TGAGCCGCCAGCTGGACCAGGCCGTCCAGAACGCTGGGCAGGAAGGGCTGCATCACGTGAGTGCTGTCCGCCATCTTCAGCTGGTCACAGTACCTGGGCCGGGGGGCACAGTCAGGGAGGGGGGCAACTTTCACCCCCAAAATAAACCCTTTGGGCCTCCCAGGCGGTGGAGCGGTAGAACGTTTGGGTCGTTCTGTGTCTCTACTTTAGGCCAGCAGTTTCCGATGGACCCAGGACCCTGTGTATGATGCGTACGGCAAGCCGATTGGTCAGCCCGATTACCAGTACCCGGCCTATCCCACGGCCCCGCCCACCCGCCCACCCACCCTCTGTACCAGCCTGGCATGCCCCAGCCCTACCCCATGATGGGGCCCGGACCCTACCCCCATAACTACCCCCCGTCAACCCCGCCTTACACGGGCCGTATTACGGGTAAGAGCCAAAAACCCCTCTCCCGGGAGAACTTAACCATCTTACATCACCATAACTGCCCATCTTACATCACCATAACTGCCCATCTTACATCACCATAACTGCCCATCTTACATCACCATAACTGCCCATCTTACATCACCATAACTGACCATCTTACATCACCATAACTGACCATCTTACATCACCATAACTGACCATCTTACATCACCATAACTGACCATCTTACATCACCATAACTGACCATCTTACATCACCATAACTGCCCATCTTACATCACCATAACTGACCATCTTACATCACCATAACTGACCATGTTACATCACCATAACTGACCATCATTAACCAGGCCTTTAACTAACCAACTTCAACCAAGTTCACTGAGAACAAATTCTCATTCACAATAGCAGCCTGGGCCCGTATGTACAAAGATTCTAAGAGTAGGAGTGCTGATCTAGGATCAGGTTTCCCCTGTCCATATCCTAACCATATCCATTATGAGCTAAAAGGCCAAACTGATCCTAGATCAGCACTCCTAATCTTAGAATCTTTGTACACACGGCCCCAGGATAATATTGTTAGTTAGACAGATGATAATATATATATTTTGTTGTTTTTAATAGTGTAATGAATACATGTAAGATGAGGAAGCAGTGTCAGGTCAGAAGGGAATGGGAGGAGAGAGAGGTGCGATGGCCTCCCGGGTGGGGTAGCGGTGAGAGCGTTTGACGCTGCCCACTGCAACCGGGGTTCGATTCCACCAGGCCGCGCCAGTTTCGGCTCCGGCCGGGAGTGCCACTTTGGCTGTCCGCCCCAGGGAGGGGGGAGGAAGCCGATATGAGCTCGCTGCGTATAGGAGTGGCCCTGTGTGTTACGGTGACCGTGGCGGGTGCCGGCTCGGAGGAGGCGGTGCAGCGCTCACTACCGGTCTCAGGACTACGGCAGCGAGCTCTCATACGAGGAGGGGGAGGGGATAATCGACGTGAAAAAGAGTGGATGTGTTTGGATACTAAATATAGGGAGAAAAATGGGGAATAAAAAGCATGTTTTGTCTATTTTTCCACAATTTATATGTACCGGAGGAAAAATATCACTGGACATAATTTCAAGGCAGCCTGCGTTTCTCAAACCTGACGTAATTTGGGAGAGCGAGCCACGGAAGAGATACTAAACTGCACGGACAGCTACATTTGTGCTCCATGTGACAAAACTATTTTAATTTCAGAGTTAAAGTTGCAGTGCTGGGTCTCATGGAATGTGCACATACATATTTTTTAAAATCATTTTGCAAACATAAGAATTATTTACAGAGTCTGCTGGTTTTTTGGTATGTTTCAGCAATAAAGTGAATAATTTATGTCTACATTAGCTAAAAAGCCCACACACCCTGTTTCCAAGACCTGAAATGGCTGCTGATTGAAAGGTAACCACAAAAAAAGCGGCACTGGCGCTCACCCCCAGATGGCTCTCACGGCGGAGATGCGGACGGACGGGGGCTGGCTGTCGTGCAGGCCGCTCACGGTGGCCTGGAGGAACTGCTGGATGAGCTCGGGAGACATGGCAGCCGTGAAGCGACTGGCGGCCCACAGCTGAAACAGAAATGTAAAAAATAAATAAATAAATACAAAATTTTTACAAATGTAAATCAGCAGGAAGGGGGAGGCTACAGGCACACAGCACACCCGGGTCACTTCCTCTAACCCACTCACACACATCACTGCACAGCGTTAAACAGAGTTCCCACTCAAATCTAACGTCCAGGAGACTTCAATTACAAATTTAAGGTTTTCAATTACTGACCCAAAATATGGACTTTACTTTCAGAACTTAACATGTTTTGTTACCAGTGCAAATACACATCTCATTGTGTGTGTGTGTGTGTGTGTGTGTGTGTGTGTGTGTGTGTGAGTGTGTGAGTGTGTGAGTGAGTGAGTGAGTGAGTGAGTGAGTGAGTGAGTGTGTGTGTGTGTGTGTGAGTGTGTGTGTGTGTGTGTGTGTGTGTGTGTGTGTGTGTGTGTGTGTGTGTGTTGTGTGTGTGTGTAACAGCCGTGGCAGGTGGCAACAACGGTGGCAGGGGAACAGACATTTTGTGGTAACGTTATTGGAAAAGAAGGAAAATATATATATAGCATTACATGGAATCAGAAATGTCCGTGACAGAATAATTTTCTATGATTTTCAAGGTTTTTTCCTGACGTGTGGGAACCCTGTTTAAAAAAACAGGAACATCCATCTCCAACAATTCAAAACAAACAAAACAAAGATTGTTCTTTGGTACGATCGTATGCATGTTTTGGTTGGAGATTTCTGAGGGACGAGTGTTTTCACATTTCACTGGTGTTCTGAGGAGGTTAAAGTAATAATTAAAGTTAAAGTACTGGCTGGCAGTGTAGTGTAATGGTTAGGGAGCTGGGCAGAGGTTGCAGGTTCAATCCCCAGGTGGGACACTGCCGTTGTACCCTTGAGCTAAAGGTACTTAACCTGAATTGCTCCAGTAAAATATCCAGCTGTATAAATGGATTGTATGTAAAGAAATGTAAACTGTGTAAGTCGCTCTGGATAAGAGCATCTGCTAAATGCCTAAAATGTAAAATGTAAGTATTTCAGATCTGTATTTTAGCACAGAGGGGCGTGGTCACACCACACCAGGGTTCGACATTAACCCCGCCCGCCCAACAATGCTTCTCAAACAGCAGAGTGGGGAGGCTTTCCTGGGTGCAGGCATACATACAGAAACGTAGATCCTCATTCTCCCTGTTCAGACGCGTCTGCACGGCTGCCATATTGAGGCGGGTAAGATCCGCGTCTAAACAAACGCGTGTGTATGGAGAGATGCAGACTTCTGATAAAATCTACTGGAACTCCCTTATTTCTCAACCAATTCTCGTGACATTGGGCTTGTTATAAACGTGAGAAGTGAGGTTACTCGATTCCCTGTCTCACCTGCCAGGTTGAGGTCGGCCAGGATGACGTTGGCGAGGAAGCCGTGCATGTCGAAGTGCACACGGCCGCACTTCACACTCTCCGTGATGATGCTCTTCACCGAGCCCAGAGCCAGCATGCACGCCTCATGCACCTTCCACCTGCACACACACACAACCAACTCCGTTTTACAGGATAACATCTTTTAAACATGTTTAGAGCATACAATATAGCTCATTTCCTGCGTTGTATATTTTATACAGCCTTCTTTGCTCATCTTTGTCAAGGCTGCGAGTAATTTTGGAGGGTACTGTACAGCATAGAGACACTGTTACGCCCACGGTGTGTGTGTGTGTGTGTGTGTGTGTGTGAGAGAGTGTGAGAACAGCCGTGGCGGTGGCAACAAAGGTGGCAGAGGAACAGACATTTTGTGGTCAAGTTATCGAAAAAAAACACAAAAAAACCTATAACGTTACATGGAATCAGAACTTTTCATGACAGAATAATGTTCAATGATTCTCACGGTTTTTCCATGATGGTGGGAGCCCTGGATGTGCTTGCCGAACAGCTTCAGCACAATCTGCAGCTGTATAAATGGATCATATCTAAAGCAGGGGCCCATCGAGGGCCGAGTGCATCAGGCAGGTTTCTACACCGGGTGATTTCAATCAGGTCCCCTCCTCGGTTGATAGCATAATGGTTAGGGGAGCTGGGCTTGTAACTCAGAGGTTGCTGGTTCGATTCCCAGGTGGGGCACTGCCGTTGTACCCTTGAGCTAAAGGTACTTAACCTGAATTGCTTCAGTTAATATCCAGCTGTATAAATGGATTGTATGTAAAGAAATGTAAACTGTGTAAGTCGCTCTGGATAAGAGTGTCTGCTAAATGCTTGTAATGTAATGTTTCAGTAAAAACCTGCGAACATTCGGCCATCGACGTAACGAGTTTGAAGCCTGTGATGCGAAGAAATGAAAACTGTAAATCGCTCTGGATAAAAATGCCTGTAAGGTAAAGAAGTAATGAGACTGCTACTGGTGCAGATTAACACCGGGCGTATATGTATATATATATTTTTGGGGGTTTCAGATTTTTTTCAGTTTTTCCTCCCAATTAAGTGGCCAGATATCCTTTTTTATTTCGATTTGCCAGTCTGGTACAGTCGGGTTTTGATCCGCGACCGTGATAGGCAGCTCACACTAGTGAACGAGTGCATTAGACCACTAATCTAGAGGCCCAACACCGAGTATTTCACCCCAAAAACGGAGTGGAGGAGACCAGACTCTGCAGGCAGGGACGGTGCTGCATCAGCTCCTGTTTTTAAGTCTCTGATCGTGGACATTCTCACAGACTCACGCTCCTGCTACAGTTGACGCATGAGTACTGTGTCTCGTTTATCTCTAATGCCTGTGTGTGTGTGTGTGTGTGTGTGTGTGTGTGTGTGTGTGTGTGTGTGTGTGTGTGTGTGTGTGTGTGTGTTTTGCTGTGTTTGGCCTCTAAGGCCAGGCCGTTAGTGTGAATGAGAATTTGTTCTCAATTAACGTATTGCCTGGTTAAAGATTGGTTAAATAAAATAATAAAATAAACAGGCAGTTATCGCCCCCATCCCCACGCCCCTCCCTCACCCCGCCCCTCCCTCACCCCCACGCC
>JAINUG010000229.1:492500-515000 GCA_029706075.1 Aldrovandia affinis
TGACTATTCATCCCAATTCATCCCCGGGCCAGGCGCACATGGTACTCTGGGGTTTGGCAGCGCACCTGTCGAATGGCGAGGGCTCCCTGGGGATCGACGGTCAGCTCCGCCAGGTGAACTCCGAACTCTGGACCAAAAAAATGCACCAATCAGAAGACAAGGACCCAACCGAGCAGGAAACAGAACCACTGTTTACATCGTCTCGTCGGTAAAAACATATATAACAAACTGGCACATTTCATTTCACTGCACACACGTACAGCTTAAACACACGAAACACACAGAAATATCCTGCCGTTTCCACAGAGTGCCTAATCCAGGGGCTCCAGTCCTGGTTTTCATTCCAACCGCAGTCGCAGCCTCTTGGATTCTAACAAGCCGTTAATTGTTCTTAATTAAACCCTAAAATTAGACTCTAAACGTTTGTTGAGTAATGATTCGAGGCCCCTTACAACCTCTGAATTGTAATAAGCTGTTAATTATTCTTAATAAGACACTTTTGATGTCTAATGAGGGATAATTTACCCTCTGAAGGCCACATTGTGTCAGACATAGCTGTTCATGCCCTGAACAATATACGTCCCATATTCACATCCCAGGACTTTTAATCAGTCAGGTTAATACATTTTACATTTTACATTTTAAGCATTTAGCAGACGCTCTTATCCAGAGCGACTTACAAGATCAGTGCAGTAGTACAGTGATAGACATCATTGTTAGCAGCTGCGATCAGTGCCTGTAACCCTGGGAAGGAATAAGAATGAATAATGCTCTCACGTTCTGACACGTGGTTCCTTCAGAAAGAGAAGTGGAATGATTTCTGATTTGGTCACATCTTTGGCAGCGTTGGGAGAATGAGGCGTCATGAGAGAGAGTGGAATGATTTCTGATTTGAGTCACATCTTTGGCAGCGTTGAGAGAATGAGGCATCATGAGATGCTCTTCAGAAGGAGAAAGGGGGACAGAGAGAGAGAGAGAAGAGAGAGAGAGAGAGAGAGAGAGAGAGAGAGAGAGAGAGAGACAGAGGCCATCTCTCGACCTCACAAGCCAGGACACAATGTTACTGCTGACACCTCTACAGTGGACCCCCCTCTGAGCTCACTCCCCGCCACCCTGCCCAACACCACACAGCCAGCACAATCCGGCCTTTTAGACCCAGAGTACGGCTATACGCAGAGAGGGGAGAGTTTCTGTGCCCCCTCTGTCTGTGATAATGATGTCCACAATCAATTAGCCTTTTAATATACGCCATTTAGCGGACGCTTTTATCCAAAGTGATTTACAGTAAGTAACGCATACATTTTTCAGTATGTGTGGTCCCAGTGGCAATCAAACCCACAACCTAAGTGTTGTCAGTGCCATGCTCTACCTACTGAGCCACACAGAACCACACTCTACCTACTGAGCCACACAGAACCACACTCTACCTACTGAGGCACACAGAACCACGCTCTACCTACTGAGCCACACAGAACCACACTCTACCTACTGAGCCGCACAGAACCACGCTCCTACTGAGCGACCCACTGAGCCACACAGAACCACGCTCTACCTACTGAGCCGCACAGAACCACGCTCTACCTACTGAGCCACACAGAACCACGCTCTACCTACTGAGCCACACAGAACCACGCTCTACCTACTGAGACACACAGAACCACACTCTACCTACTAGCCACACAGAACCACACTCTACCTACTGAGCCACACAGAACCACGCTCTACCTACTGAGCCCCACAGAACCACGCTCTACCTACTGAGCCACACAGAACCACGCTCTACCTACTGAGCCACACAGAACCACGCTCTACCTACTGAGACACACAGAACCACACTCTACCTACTGAGCCACACAGAACCACACTCTACCTACTGAGACACACAGAACCACGCTCTACCTACTGAGCCACACAGAACCATGCTCTACCTACTGAGCCACACAGAACCATGCTCTACCTACTGAGCCACACAGAACCATGCTCTACCTACTGAGACACACAGAACCACACTCTACCTACTGAGACACACAGAACCACGCTCTACCTACTGAGCCACACAGAACCACGCTCTACCTACTGAGCCACAAAACAACCTTTTCGTTTTTCAAAGTAACAAAGAGGCAAGTTTTGGACTAATAAGACACATTTACAGATACACAATGCACGTGGCAGGAACAAAATAAGTCTCAAAACGTTTTTATGAGACTTATTTTAAAAACAACGTCCCCTGGTGTACTTCAAATGATTATATCAAAGCGTCAAGCGGTATTTAACTCCACAACCGTTTCAGAACATTTTTTACAGAATAGGAAACAGCCTATATTTGAATGGGAATCACAATTTCCTGGGATTTTCACAATGCTTCTGGCGACCCTGATGTATTTATATCAGAGAAAATGGACCGTAATCTATTACGCAAATGACTGCGTGGCCGGGAAAATGTTTCTTTCAGAGTGACGTCGACAGTAATATCATAACAAGATATCAATTACCGCTCACTTCCGCACAAAATTGTTAAATCTAGGTCGTTAAGCAAAAAGCAAACAGCGGTTGACTGGACTGCACGATCCCAAAAGTGTTAACTTACCCGACAAAGCGGGTTTGGGTGACCGGATATTCAAGGCTTGTCCACACATTGTGCGAAACCGAGAGAATTCTTCATCGCTGCCGACAATGTCCCGCTAGCTATGTCAATCTGGTGTCCTGTGTATTCCGAACATAAAAGCTTCAACAGACATACATGGCCACAGCCAGCCAATACGCTACTAAACTAACACCAGCAAACTGTTATAACGTCTGATGAAAAGGATGCAATTGGCATGTCATCATTATTCATTTATGTAACGGTTCAAATCAAAGCGCTGTCACTCGGCTATCTTCCGCAAGAGACTCAAAACCACCTCTTCAGACTCCACTACCACCGACTCTGTACATTAATTAACTTCCATCACCACTGTTTACATGTTTAAAACTGTAATAAATAAATTCAAAAACGAACTTTTCCTTCCCAGTGTTACAGGTATGGTACGCAGCTGCCTGCAACGATGTCTATCGCTGTATTACTGCACTGATCTCTTGCGCGAACTATGATTGTTCTTACCATGTATTAATGCACATCTTACCATGTATTAATGCACATCTTGTAAGTCGGATAAGAGTGTCTGCTGAATGCAGACTAAAATGTAAAACGTCTGGCATGTGGTTATATCGCCATCATCTTTAAGGTAGGAGTCAAGTTAAGTATTGTCCAAATTACTGAAGTAGTGCGATATTAACGGTGTTGGCCTGTGTATCAAAAGATATTCAAAATCAAACCATGACGGATTGAAAATGTTGCCAGCTCGGTTCTGTAGCTTGTTAATGTATACACCACCAGCTACAGCTAGCTCCCTATCTACTAGTTACATGGCTGAACACTAACGGGAACTTAACTTAATTATTAACATAATAATTAGCCAGCTAGCAAGCAAGTTATACGGACAATCGGAGTCGTGAGAAAAGCTTTTAAAAGGTAAATTAGACTCTGTCCCTCGGAGCTCGCGGCGGGCCCGGGCCGTGTTCGCACGGGGTGTCTCAGTGCACCTCCCGCTAGCCGGGCGGGCAGCAGCCTCGCTCCGGCCGGACTCACCCTCCGTCACCTCCAGCACCTTGATCTGCTCCTCCGCCGCAGCGCGCACCTCCTGCACCGGGGACAGGATGGCGGTCAGCGTGTCTATAAGCGCCTCCTTGAGGCCCTGCTGGACCGGGCCAGCGGACGAGGCCGACCCGGGTCCCGAAGCGTTCGCACCCGCCATACTTCCGCACACAACACGCCTGCCTGGAGCTGCCCGGAGCGCGCCAACGCGCGGACCAGTCAGGAGGGGGGCGGAGCGGGCGCGTCACGGGCACACTTCCGGTCCGGTGACGCGCGCTTCCGGTGGGGGGGGGAGAACCTCTGCTGTGTGGAGTCGCCCAGATCTCGCGCGTGCGCATTTGTGCGCGATCTGGCGAGGCATAGCGGCATAAAGTTTCAGTTCTTTGATAGAGCTTTATTATTTACACGAAACAATACGAAGAGCGAACAAAAAAGCTCCGTATATTAAGAACATTTGAGTTGAGCACGTTCTTACAAAGCCTTTTGAGCAACTCCCAGTGTACAGATATAACTGGAATGAGGGTTAAACGTGATAGGGTGTTCCCAATCGATAGGCTTAAGGTTCGTTGTGAATGCAGCTGTGAGTAAGATAGCTAGCTAGCTAACGTTAGCTAAGGTTACTTGCAGGTACGTTAAGTTCGTCATAGAAATTCGCAAGATAAAGTATAATCTTGTGATGACGACAGCAGGAAAATAAAAACATATTCAAAGTGTCGGGGACCGGAGTTAGGCGAATTGTTTCGCGGTGCTAGTGGGTTTAAGACAGTTGGAGTGAAGGTTGGACGCTTTCCGTCGTTACTATGGGGACTCAGTCAAACCTCGCGAGAATTGGACAAAATAGAGTTACCATCTAGCCATGATCCTTAGCCAGAGCGCCCTCTAGCGGACGGGATGAGACACCACTTGGTCCGAGCCACGATGCATGAAACGATCCTCTCTTCCCCGCGAGGTGGCGCTAAAACACTCAGACGAAAATTTCACCATTTTCCCCCAGACAAACGATTTCTTTCTGCGTCGCCATTTTAATTATTTTTGCGCTATTAGATGACTTCTTGAGATTTTAACAGGTGTGTAACTCAAGAAACAACCAAAATAGCCCCCAAATATACTGTCATTGAACGTTGAAAATCCTTAGCAGCATGCTAGCCATTTTAATAGTTTGTAGTCAAACTTCAATAATAGGGAGACGGAAAGAGCTACGTTCTGGTTAAAACCATTTTGCTACGATTCTGCCTTGAATGTTACGTTTTCTGTATGGGGTTTTCAGGCGCTTTGCAACGATCTTTGAGATTTCGGGGTTCTAACCAGACCAGAAGCAATATAAAAAAGTACAATATTATGCAGTTGAATTGGGAGGGGAGAGGACAAACATTCGGTTTGATAAGTTCGATTTTTCTATTGGAAATAGTTTGGACGGAGGGGATTTAATGAGGAGAAATGACAGCCATTCGGTTTAAGAACTTAAATCTGTTTTGGTTGAGCGTTGAGTTGTGACTATCGGGAAAATGGAAAACAAATAATGGCGTTTCCCGGAGCTAGGCCTAAATCAGTTTTGTTTCATTAAACGTTTTGTGTATGTTTTGGCCCTGCTAGCATCCCTATTAAAAGGGATGAACAAAGTGAACTACCAAATATGTTTTAAGATAAGTGGGGTCAGCAGAACAAGAGGTCACAGGTGGAAATTAGTTAAAGTCTAATTCTACAGGGATATTAGGAAGTTTTTCTTCACACATAGAGTTGTCAGTGCCTGGAACAGCTTGCCAGGTCGGGTAGTAGAGGCAGAAACGCTCGGGCTATTCAAGTCCAGGCTAGATGCAGTAGTAGATACTCTTTAGATTAGGACATGACGAGCCTACATGGGCTGAACGGCCCATTCTCCTCATGTGTTATGTTCTTACCAACAAGGTTTTTTTCTTTCTTGTATAACAGATGTGTACCTGAACATCGGCTTTTCTTCTCATGGATTGACCCCACAAGCCAGGGGCGATTCTAGGATTGAACCTTTAGGGGGGCTCAGCCCCCAATGAGAATGTGAGATGTGCACATGCAAAGCACAAGCCTACATTTGTAATTCATTTAGTTACATTCCGCAATTCTTAAAATTGAAATACCACTCTCTCTCCATCTGTGGTATTTTAAAAATAGACATTAAATAAAAATGTTTTTTTAGAAAAGAATGACTAAACATTTTCAGGGGGGCTGAGATGAGACAGTCAGGGATACAGCCCCCCTAAATAGGGTCTAAAGTCGCCACTGCCAAAAGCAGAGAGGGGAATTTGGGAGTATTGATTCCTGAGAGCAGTGTGAATTGATCCTCAAGGTGTGGAGCAGGTCCAGGCCTCACCTGGCCGTCCCCCAGAGAGCAGCTTTCTGCCATCTCACCTTCAGAAGAGCGGCTTTGATCCCTTTCATCCCTCGCCTGCTTCAAACAGACAGGAACGAACTGACAGGACATTGAGAAATCTGTCACATAATACTGCACAAGACTCCAGCACTCATTGCCCCACTCATCCCCACTGGGGCCACATACACTGAAAAATGTATGCATTCACTACTGTAAGTCGCTTTGGATAAAAGCATCTGCTAAATGGCATGTACATTTTTGCTGCTCACTGCTATTAGACTGTACAAATTGACACAAGTAATGTCCTCACTCCATATTTTACTTTTTTTCTTTTCTTTTTAGATTACTTGAACTTGATGAATTCTTTTGTTTTGAATTAGTCCAATATTTTTACTTGCACAATTAGTTGTAATTGAGATGGTTGGTTAAAATCACACCAATGTGAGATTATGACTTTTGCCTGGTGATCAAGTGTTGCTACTAGACTAGATTTGATTGCGGTTTCTTCCCAGTGCTGAATATTTCACAGGTCTATGACTTTCAATTAAAACGTTTCCAGGGAGGCTGGCGGATGGCGGAGCACCACGGTTTGGAGCGGTGTGCGCTGCCCGTCAGAGACACGGATCGAAACCCGCGTCTCTACCAGACCGGCCCTGGTCGTCAGCCCCGATCGGAGGCGGCGTTTGGCTGTCCACCTCCGGGGGAGGGGGGAGGGAGAGCCGGCACGGGTCCGTCGAGGAGAAGGTTGGGGCGTCCGTGGAAGAGTTTCCGTCTGGGAAGAGGCGGCTAGCAATCGACCAGGAATGAGTGTCTCGCTCCCGGAGGACGGGCGGCGGACTTGTGGGGGTGGGGAATTGAAATAAATAGAGGGTTTAATTGGCAACCAAATTGGGAGAAAAACGGGAAAAAATTTGAAATAAGTGTATAAAAAATAAAAAGTTTCCAGGGTTCAAATAGGGTCAATATGTGGTGGATATCGATGGATTGCGGATCTCAATTTTCAAGCAATGGCCATATATGGATGAACCTGTGGTCCAAATTGAAAGTCAAACATTTTTCCAGGTCAAACGTCACTTAGTTCACAAGAAAATGGAAATGTAGAGTATGCACCATGACCAGAAACGGATTATTAAAAGCCAGTTTTAAGATTGTGTCTCATTAAGAAACCAGTGGCAAGGCTAAGTACTAGCATGAGTGCTATTCATTGTTAGTGGGTGTGAGCAGATGTGTCACAGTTAATCTAACCCTCTTCTTTTGGCAGTTTTGTTTAACCTTACCATGTATGAATGCACATCTTGTAAATTGCTCTGGATAAGAGCATCTGCTAAATGTTAAATGCTTAAAATGTCAATGTAAAATGTAAATGTAAACAGGTGGTTTAATCTCAGAAAATCTATGTTTTGTGAGGCCAAATCACAAGTTTCCTTACAGAACAACTTCAGCAAGCAGGAGTAACTGTTCGTACGCTTGAGGGCACCAAGCAACATGCCAGTGGTTTTCAGCAGATCACCAGTGAACTCTGGCTGGGAGCCCCGACTGGGAGCGGTGTTTGGCTGTCCACCCCGGGGAGGGAGTGAGCCGGCGCAAGCTCGCCGAGGAGCACAGAGGACTTCCCTGTGGACAAAGTAACAGGCGAGGGAGGAAGCGGTTCACTGCCGGCCTCGGGGAAGTGGCTTGTCCTGAAAATGTGTGCATTCACTACCGTACGTCGCTTTGGATAAAAGCGTCTGCTAAATGGCGTATATTACATTACTATATTAATATTATACAACTTATGACCACAAAACACACAATTGGCTGTACCTACTACGGACATGAATCTGTGGGAAGACCTTTGGTTGAACCGCAGCTGATAAGACAGTTTTCAACACCCATATATTGACGTGCTTGCAACATTCCTGCTGTGAGACAACAATAGACGCAGTTCTACAATTAGTGAAATAAACCACATTTCTGATTGTATGGATTGAAGTATAAAAGGAACAGACAGCCAAGATGGAACAAAAGAAAAAGAAAAAACTAAAGCAGAAGAATTTGATATCAGAACAAAGGGTTTTATTCCACAATATAAACTGCAACATCTTAAACAAGCTCCTGTCCTCCCCATCCCCCCCAAAAGCCCAGCACAGCCGTGTGCAGCGCACTTTACACTGTCCTTCTGTCTGTCTGCTACATCGCTAGTCCACCACTTTGACCCCACAGTCTAATCGTGAGCATTCTGTACACCAAACCATCGCTAAAGCACCAACACACTGTTCAGAAGAGATCTCAAGCCAATTAACTCAAACATAGACAATTATTGCTCAGATAAATAAACCTAAATCTACAAATAAAGAAAAAAAAAAATCATTTTTTTATTTTATATTATCCAGATGCTTGTACTAAACAGCGGGTTTCCAAAAAAAATAAGTTTCTCTTGAATTTTTGTTTTTGTTTTTTGGTGAAAAAGTAGTCCCTGCACCCGCCAGCGTCTCTGGTTTCACATGCAGGAAGGGGCCAGAGAACGGAGGAACGAATCCGCTTGGTTTTTGTTGTTTGTTATTTATTTTTTTTGTGTGACTTTTTCCCCTCGAAAAAAGGTGCTTCATCGGTCGACTCTGGGACGGAAACCCTCTGCGGCGCGGTCCACATCCTGGGACTCGTTACACAACCACAACACAGCTCATGGGAGGGGCGGGACCAGTACAAAACGAGTGACCAAACAGTCTAGTTAAAGTTCTGGAAAACGATCCCGTAAGGAGGAAGTAGCACCGTTGTAACAAAAGGGAAGGAGGGAGTAAGAGGAAGAGGAGGAGGAAGAGGAGGAGAAGGTTGTGGGCGGCGGTCAGAACATTGAGGATGGGGGGGGGGCAGTTACATACCCAGAACTGTGGCTTTCAAGGGAAAAACTAAAAAATTATTCAACAAAACAAACAACGGGAAAAAACAAAAACTCTAACTGGTATCCCTCCAGTCTTCCGTCCAGCCCTCCTGCTCCTCACTTCCGCGGGCGGACATCTTGGAGAGCACAGCGGACACAGACATAGTCCTCCTTCTCAGCCAGCTCGGGGGTCACTCCCACACACACCTGGTGAAACCACTGGTTACAGCTGCCGTCACACTGGACCCAGTCCACCTGAGAGAGGAGAGGAGGAGAGAGGAGAGGAGAGGAGAGGAGAGGAGGGGAGAGGAGAGGGGAGGAGGAGAGGGGAGGGTAGGAGAGGAGGAGAGCCACACCGTCAGTCACGCTCTGTCCCCTGATGCTCGTTTCTTTCCCGTTTTTCTCCCAATTTAGTAGCCAATTCAACCCTCTATTTATTTAGATTCTCCCTCCCCTCACGAGCCCACCGCATGTCCTCTGGGTCAAGCTAATATCCCAGAGGTCAGCGATAATCCACCTCCTCTGAGACGGAACTTCACCCACCTGCTCTTTAGGAACGCCCTACTGCTCCTCGGCGAGCTCGTGCCGGCTCACCCTCCCCCTCCCCCTGGGGCGGACAGCCAAACACCCCCCCGATTGGGGCTCCCGGCCAGGGCTGGTCTGGCACAGTCGGGTTTCGAACCGCGACCGCGATAGGCAGCTCACACTCATAAAGCACCAGTCAATGTGAGTGCGTTAGACCGCTACGCTATCCGAGGCCCCTCCTCAGTCCCTATTGTTGAGTTGAAGCAGAAACATTCAGTTTGATGATCTCCTGAAAATGTATTAAGGGGCCAAGGACAATCTGCACTGGACAAAGCTCCAGAAACTCTTGTCTGGAGCAGGAACCTGGCGTATTTAAGCAGAGAGGACGGGAGGAGTGTCTGGTGAGTCTATAAAGTCTACAGGAGCAGAGTTCATCACGACCGAGTTGCTTTCCAGCTCTTTCCCAAACGCCAATACTCCTGGTGCCTCCAGGGACAGCGAGTTTGATTAAATCAGGACGGTTTTTTAAAGCTGCATTAGGTGTTTAAAGTGCTCTCGGCTGAAAGTCTGCAGCACTCAGGAACAGGGCTTGTGTAGCTGGACTGTAGTGAATATGCTGGAAATAAGGTGTCACATTAACGTGATGAATATCAGCACGCATGAGAGCACTCGTGTGAAGCGCAGCTTCGATGGGCTCAGGGAGCTTTACCCCCCAACACAACATCTCACCATCAAACCAAAACAGGTTTGAGCTCCACACACACGTCAAATACACACACGCAATATTTTACTCTTTAACAAACACAGGAACATTTGAAACACTCCCTGCAGATCCCGGAGCCGTTTTAAGGAAACGTTTTATTTAACAAAACGTACAAAGGAAGAAATTTGTTCTTGAGATTGTTGAAAATGTGTAATC
The DNA here is from genome assembly GCA_029706075.1 of Aldrovandia affinis. Taxonomy (NCBI): domain Eukaryota; kingdom Metazoa; phylum Chordata; class Actinopteri; order Notacanthiformes; family Halosauridae; genus Aldrovandia; species Aldrovandia affinis. The sequence continues at coordinate 502,783 of JAINUG010000229.1, forward strand.
AGTAATTAGTAATCTGCAGGAACGTTACTGGTGTCTCTTAAGGATTAAAGTAGTACAGTTAAAGACAAATAACTGAAGAGTGTTTTTCCAAAACTCACTCAAATCCCTCGACCAAAAGGGAAAAATACTCTTAAATTATTTGAAGCAGATCTGTTGAGCCTGGGGCCTTGGATAGCATAGCGGTCTAACGCACTCGTACGGACCGGTGCTTTACGAGTGTGAGCTGCCTATTGCGGTCGCGGTTTGAAACCTGACTGTGCCAGACCGGCCTTGGCCGCAGCGATTGGCTGTCCGCCCCGGGGGAGGGTGAGCCGGCACGAGCTCGTCGAGAAGCGCGAGGTGTGTCTACAGACAGTGGGTGGGCGAATTCCGTCTCAGAGGAGGCGGATCATCGCCGGCCTCGGAGAATTAGATTGCCCCGTAGAGACGGGCGGTGAGTTCGTGGGGGGAGGGCGAATCGGAATAAATAGAGGGTATAACTGGCCACAAAATTGGGAGAAAAATGGGAAAAAATCTGAAACAAAACTATAAAAACACGCACACACACACACACACACACCCACACCCACGCACACACACCCACACCCACACCCACACACACACACACACACACACACACACACACACACACGTGTAGTTAGCGGCAGGTCTGTTGAGCCCCGGACACTGACCTCGTCTCCCTCGGGGTCTGTTGGCAGCTCTGACCTCGTCTCCTCGGGCCATGTCCAGCTCTCTGCGGGACAGAGGGCCATGTCTTCCCCCGACTCGTCCGAGGGGGAGGAGTCTGAGCGCGGGGAGGAGGAGGGCGAGCGGGGGTGCAGGCCTTGCCGTCCCGGCTCGCTCCTCCTTCAGTTTGGGCTTCTTCTTCTGGGGTTTCTTGGCGCGATCCCAGCACTCTCCGTCGGGACCCTGGCGGTCCAGGCGGCGCTTGGTCTTCCTGTCCACCCCGTTCACGGCCTCCTTCTTCAGACCGGAGACGCCGTCCTGGGACACAAACAAACAAACAAACAAACGCATAAATAAAAACATAAAAACGTATCCACAACTGGGGCCTCCCCGGTGGTCTAGCGGTCACAATGTTGGACGCTGGCCACTGTGACCGGGGTTTGACACCAGTATCGGCTCTGGCCGGGAGTGCCACTAGGGGGCGGCAATTGTCTATCCGCCCCAGGGAGGGGGGAGGGAAGCCAACATGAGTTTGCTGCGTATAGGAGTGTATATATTGCCTTTGTCGCTGCTGTAGCCCTGAGGCCGAGGGGGGGATTGACATGAAAAGAGAGGGTATAATTTGCTACTAAATTGGGAGAAAATGGGGGAAAAAAACCTAACAAAATCTTTTAAAAAACTATAATAATAATAATTTCAAGTGAATAGCAAATTTAAGCAAAGTGTTAATTTCTTTCATTACGTGACACTGATGCGATTTCAGTCACCCACTAAAATAAACAATGGCAATAAAATGAACCAAAGTCACATTGCAGTAGATTGTGTGGAGAGTGTCACACTGGGTTATACTGATGAACAGAACTGAGCCCCCCCCCCCCAGGCTCGAACCCTGAGCCGCTCACCTCGCTGTGGGCCGGGCTCCCCTGCCGGGGGGGCTTGGTGCCGGTGTGAGTCACAGTCCGGGCCCGGGGGCGGGGGAGGCAGGGGTCCGGGGGGGGGCCAGGCCGTTCAGCAGCACGTGGTACAGCGGCTGGATCTCAGGCAGAGTCACCTGCAGCAGGAGCCCCTCCACCATCAGCTCCTCCAGCTCCGGGCTCAATCCTGCAGCGCACACACACATCATCACACACACACACATCATCACACATCATCAGCATGCACTAGCATCACCACACACACACATCACCAGCATTACACTAGCATCACCACACACTGACATCATCACACTCAATCCTGCAGCGCACACACACACATCATCACACTCAATCCTGCAGCGCACACACATCATCACACACACACACATCATCACATCATCACACACACACACACACACACATCATCACACACACATCATCACACTCAAACCTGCAGCATCGTCACACACACTGACATCATCAGCATTACACTAGCATCATCACACTCAATCCTGCAGCACGCACACACACTGACATCATCAGCATTACACTAGCATCGTCACGCTCAAACCTGCAGCACGCACAGTAGCATTAGCACTAGCATCATCACACACACACACACACACACACGCACACGCACACGCACACAAGCATCATCACGCACAGTAGCATTAGCATCATCACGCACAGTAGCATTAGCATCATCACACTCAAATCAAATCTCCATTTTCCATGACATTTCAATGACAAATTTAAGGTTTTCAATGACATTTTGTTTTACGACTGACGCAAAAATTGACTTTACTTTCATAACACGTTTTGTTGCCAGTGCAAATACACATCTCACTGTGTGTGTGTGTGTGTGTGTGTGTGTGTGTGTGTGTGTGTGAGGTGGCAACAGCAGTGGCAGGGGAACAGACATTTTGCAGCAACGCACAGGGGACCTGCAGTACGCTCACGATGAAAACTGTTTCGCCACGTTTAGCAACATGTGTGGTGTTGGAATGCGAGGTTTCACCCAGTTCACTGTGAAACGCTTTGAGATCAAGAGACGAAAAGCATTATATCAATGCAATCATTATTATGATTATTATTACTGTTCATTTCAAAAGTGAATTTTGTCTGTTCACATATGAAAGTGAGCTTTGATTTTCTGTGGGAAGAGACAAGAGAACTGTCCAACGGTCTGTGGGCTTTCGGTTTGAGTCTCTCAAATTATTTTATGGCTTTACAAGGACCTCCTGTTGGGAGAGTGAGGGGGACAGTAAAATGATGATGCGCTATAAGAGGCAGGGTTAGGGTTATGATGCGCTATAAGAGGCAGGGTTAGGGTTATGAGGCGCTATAGGAGGCAGGGTTAGGGTTATAGGGTTATGAGGCGCTGTAAGAGGCAGGGTTAGGGTTATAGGGTTATGATGCGCTGTAAGAGGCAGGGTTAGGGTTATGATGCTTTATAAGAGGCAGGGTTAGGGTTATGAGGCGCTATAGGAGGCAGGGTTAGGGTTATAGGGTTATGAGGCGCTGTAAGAGGCAGGGTTAGGGTTATAGGGTTATGAGGCGCTATAAAAGGCAGGGTTAGGGTTATGATGCGCTGTAAGAGGCAGGGTTAGGGTTATAGGGTTATGATGCACTATAAGAGGCGGGGTTAGGGTTATAGGGTTATGAGGCGCTATAAGAGGCAGTACGGACCCTGGAGAGGAATGCAGCGCTGCTCTGTGTAGAAGTGGGTCTGTGACGGGCCGGTCCTGTTCCACTCCTGAGCAGCACAGGGAGCGGATCCTGGGCACGACATCGCCTGCTACAGAGAGAGAGAGAGAGAGAGAGAGAGAGAGGGAGGGAGAGAGAGAGAGAGAGGGAGGGAGGGAGGGAGGGAGGGAGGGAGAGAGAGAGAGAGAGAGAGAGAGAGAGAGAGAGAGAGAGAGAGAGAGAGAGAGAGAGAGGAGGGAGGGAGGAGAGAGAGAGAGAGAGAGGGAGGGAGGGAGAGAGAGAGAGGAGAGAGAGAGAGAGAGAGAGAGAGAGAGAGAGAGAGGGAGGAGAGAGAGAGAGGGAGAGAGCGAGAGAGAGGGAGAGAGGGAGAGAGGGAGAGAGAGAGAGAGAGAGAGAGAGAGAGGGAGGAGAGAGAGAGAACACACAGAGAGAGAGGGAGGGAAAGAGAGAGAGAAGACACACACAGACGGGTCAATAACCAGCTGGGGAAAGGACACCCATGTCCCTGGCAGCATAACAGCAATTCTCACCAATATTCAGAACAAAATGTGTGCGTACGATTGTACATTTGGGGAGCATGTCTCATTGTAAATTCTCATGAGATCTAGAGGAGTGTTTTCACATTTTTACAAGCATCTACAGAGTATCAAGTAAGTAATAAGTAGGTGGCAGTGTAGTGTAATGGTTAGGGAGCTGGGCTTGTAACTCAGAGGTTGCAGGTTCAATTCCCAGGTGGGGGCACTGCCGTTGTACCCTTGAGCTAAAGGTACTTAACCTGAATTGCTTCAGTAAAATATCCAGCTGTATAAATGGATTGTATGTAAAGAAATGTGAAACGGTGTAAGTTGCTCTGGATGAGAGCGTCTGCTAAATGCCTGTGATGTAAATCAGATACGCATGTGACCCAGGTCTGAAATAAACACAGGGAGGGGGCGGGGTCTAACCTTTGTGTTGCTGCCATTGGTGTCGGCGGTGGGGTGGGCGGAGCCCCGGCGCCCGGAGGAGGAGGAGGAGGAGGAGACGCGGCGCGCCCGGTGCTGCCAGCTCACGGTGCGCTCGATCAGGTAGCGCAGGGCGTCGCCCTCGGGGAGTCGAACCCGCAGCCTCTGCAGCGAGGCCAGCAGCGGCAGCACCCTGTCCAGGGGGGGTCTCTCCGAGCGCTGGCACAGCGGGCACAGCCAGGCGCGGGCAGGGGGGCCCCGGGGGGGGCGGGCACGCAGGCGCTGTGGAAGGCGTCGCGGCACAGCTCGCACTGCAGCATGGCGCCCACCGGGGGGCGCTGGCACACGCACACGCGCAGGGAGGAGCAGTCCCCCCCGGCCGGGGCGAGGCGCGCCTCGTTAGCCACGCGCAGCGCACACAGCGCCTCCATCTCCCTCAGACGCACCTCGGCCAGAGTGGACATCTGAGCGCAGGGGAACACGGGGAGGGGCAACGTTAGCGTCTCACCTGGAGCCGGAGCAAACCCTCTCACCCTTTAGCACACCGCTAAACCTGCAGCACACTATTCACCTGGGGCCGGGGCAAACCCTCTCACCCCTAAACCTAACACACCTGGGGCCGGGGCAAACCCTCACCCCCTTAACACACTGCTAAACCTGCAGCACACTATTCACCTGGAGCCAGGGCAAACCCTCTCACCCCTTAACACCGCTAAACCTGCAGAGCCGGGGCAAACCCTCTCACCCCTTAACACACCGCTAAACCCTCTCACCCCTTAACACACCGCTAAACCTGCAGCCGGGGCAAACCCTCTCACCCTTTAGCACACCGCTAAACCTGCAGCCCGGGCAAACCCTCTCACCCCTTAACACACCGCTAAACCCTCTCACCCCTTAACACACCGCTAAACCCTCTCACCCCACCCCTTAACACACCGCTAAACCTGGAGCCGGGCAAACCCCCTCTCACCCCTTAACACCGCTAAACCTGCAGCACACTATTCACCTGGAGCCGGGCAAACCCTCTCACCCTTTAGCACACCGCTAAACCTGCAGCACACTATTCACCTGGAGCCGGGGCAAACCCTCTCACCCTTTAACACACCGCTAAACCTGCAGCACACTATTCACCTGGAGCCGGGCAAACCCTCTCACCCCTTAACACACCGCTAAACCCTCTCACCCCTTAACACACCGCTAAACCTGCAGCACACTATTCACCTGGAGCTGGGGCAAACCCTCTCACCCTTTAACACACCGCTAAACCTGCAGCACACTATTCACCTGGAGCTGGGGCAAACCCTCTCACCCTTTAACACACCGCTAAACCTGCAGCACACTATTCACCTGGAGCTGGGGCAAACCCTCTCACCCTTTAGCACACCGCTAAACCTCCCCTTTAACACACACCTGCTAAAACTCCCCTTTAGCACACCGCTAAACCTCCCCTTTAACACACCGCTAAACCTCCCCTTTAACACACCGCTAAAACTCCCCTTTAGCACACCGCTAAACCTCCCCTTTAGCACACCGCTAAACCTCCCCTTTAACACACCGCTAAACTCCCCTTTAACACACCGCTAAAACTGCAGCAGACTACTTTAAAAAGCAACATACATTTTTACACAATATTTCTGAACAATTTTTAACTTTGTTTTGTACAATTTTGTTTCTGATTTTATCACATTTTCTCCCGATTACACCCTCTCTTTTTCATGTCAATCCCCCCCCCTCATATTGTGAGCTCGCTGCCGTAGTCCTGAGACCGGCAGTGACAAAGGCGATGTATCACCTTTCTCCATCTCCGGAATTTGCCAAGCCGTCGACTGTAACTCCTGGCTCCTGTAACAGAGCCACTCCTATACGCAGCGAGCTCATATCGGCTTCCCTCCCCCCTCCCTGGGGCGGACAGCCAATTGCCGCCCCCTAGTGGCACTCCCGGCCAGAGCCGACTCTGGCGCGGCCGGTGGAATCGAACCCCAGCCGCAGTGGCCAGCGTCGAACGTTGTAACCGCTAGACCACCCGGGAGGCCCGTCCAGCAGACAATTTTAAAAGAAACATCCGTTTTCACCAATATTTCTGAACAAAACTGTTCTTTTTATACGTTTCAGTTGACAAACATGTTTCAGTAAACATTTTCAGGGATGTGCAAAATCTCTCAGATTTGACTGGGCGTCTCAGCGCTAAAGCAGGGGGCCTCGGATAGCGTAGCAGTCTAATGCACCCGCACTGCCCAGTGAAAGCGTGCGAGAGACACGTTTGACTCTGATTGGTCTGATTACATTGGGCTGCGCCTTCGTAAGACGAGACGGTCTCGTAAACACAGGCGAGCCCTCGTTTTCTCAGCGCCCTGAGGGAAAGGGGCGAGGCCCTGAGGGAAAAGGTGGGCGGGGGAAAGTGCTCACTGCAGAGGCGGAGTCCTTGCTCTCGGACAGCGCTCTCTCCACGTCGCTCAGGCAGTCGAGCTTCTTCTTCCCGTGCGACGGCCCCCCCGCCTCCTTCGCCTTCTTGGGCTTCCTGCGCAGAGTCCCGGCCCCCACCTCACACCTGGGGCACAGCACCTGCAGGTCACACGGTCAGGGTCACGATCAGGATCACAGGGTCACAGGGTCACGGGGTCACAGGGTCACGGTCAGGGTCACAGGGTCACGGGGTCACAGGGTCACGGTCAGGGTCACAGGGTGACAGGGTCACGGGGTCACAGGGTCACTCCCACGCTGTCCCCCGGGTCAGATCTGCACATCGGCCCACAAGGCCTGGGGCCCAAACATCGCATGAGGCCCGGAGTTATGGGGGAAATATTAATCTTCCGCAAGAGACTAAAAACCCACCTCTTCAGACTCCACTGCCACTGAACTCTGTACATCTAGCTAATTTTCATCACCACTGCCTACTTGCTCAACACTTCTTGTATCCCTGCTTACTCCATTTAATAAAAGGAAATAATTACTTCCTTCCCAGTGTTACAGGTATGGTAAGCAGCTGCCTGCAATGATGTCTATCGCTGTATTACTGCACTGATCTCTTGCGCGAACAATGATTGTTCCTACCATGTATTAATGCACATCTTGTAAGTCGCTCTGGATAAGCTAAATGCTTAAAATGTAAATGTAAAAATGTAATGTTGATATTATTTTTTTATTTCTATTTTACATACTTCATATTACACCTACACGCCTAATAAATACATGTTCGTCACACAGGGTCATTATTATTATTAGCAGTAGTACTCATAAAAAATAAATAACGCAAATGAAGTCATATCTCTAATCCAACGTTAAATCTAAGAACTCCATCTCCCAGAATGCCATGCTGAGGTGTTGATGCGATTGGGCGTTCCAAACCGGGAGAAGGGGGAGGAGCATTAAAGGAGGAAACAGAATGCTCCTCGCTCACAGGGATGTTTTAGGGGCAGCGGGCTGTTACCTCCAGCAGGGTGTAGGGGCAGCTCTTGGGGCAGAAGGTTTTAGGGGCAGCTCTTGGGGCAGAAGGTTTTAGGGGCAGCTCTTGGGGCAGAAGGTTTTAGGGGCAGCTCTTGGGGCAGAAGGTTTTAGGGGCAGCTCTTGGGGCAGAAGGTTTTAGGGGCAGTGGGCTGTTACCTCCAGCAGGGAGTAGGGGCAGCTCTTGGGGCAGAAGGTTTTAGGGGCAGTGGGCTGTTACCTCCAGCAGGGTGTAGGGGCAGCTCTTGGGGCAGAAGGTTTTAGGGGCAGCTCCTGGGGCAGAAGGTTTTAGGGGCAGCAGGCTGTTACCTCCAGCAGGGTGTAGGGGCAGCTCTTGGGGAGGAAGGTTTTGGCTGCGCTCTCTTTCCAGGCCTGCACCTCCGACACCAGGCTCTCCAGGCGGGCCAGGGGGCCCAGCTGCACCGGGACGCCCCGCCCACGCAGAACCAGGTCAGAGAGAGAGTCCAGCACCGGGACACGGCCACCCAGCTGCAGCAGAGCACACACACATGATCAACACACACACACACACACACACACACACACACACACACACACACACACACACACACACACACACACACACACACACACACACACACACCATGATCAATACACACACACACACACACACACACACACACCATGATCAACACACACACCATGATCAATACACACACACACACACACACACACACACACACACACACACCATGATCAACACACATTTCAAACACACACACACACACACACACACACACACACACACACACACACACACACACACACACACACACACACACACACACACACACACACACACACACACACACACACACACACACACGATCAACATACACATGACAGAATTAAAAGCATTTCAAACATGCGTTGGAGCCAGACTGTCGCCACTGCATCTAAACCCACAGCTTCTCTTCCTCGCCAAAAACCTCCAAACAGCTCAACACAGGGCGGAGAGGGCTCAGCCAATCAGGATTCAAATAACAGACCAGCTCACTGGTGCAGGTACCCAAATAAAGGGGGAGGGGGGGCCTCGGACAGCGCACCGGTCTAACGCACCCGTATTGGCTGGTGGAGTGTGAGCTGCCTGTCAGGGACGCGGTTCTAAACCCGTCTCTCTGACCCGGCCCTGGTCGGCCCCGAGGGGGGCGGGTGAGCTGTCTGTCCGCCCCAGGGGGAGGGGGGAGGGTGAGCTGGAGTGCTGATCTAGGATCAGGTTTCCCCCTGTCCATATCCTAACCTTATCCATTATGTGATAAAAGGCTAAACTGATCCTAGGTTTTGGCCCCGTGTTCATGAAGAGTCTTAAAGAGTTATGGTGGGACCCACACTCTGAGATGCTTTATGAATAGTGGCCTGGTCTTATGCGACGGTCACACCAGGAAAAGATTCTTCACTCGTGACGTTGTTGTCATACGTGGAGTCAAGAAACAAACAAATAAATAAATAAATAAATAAATAAATAAATAAATAAATAAATAAGAGAGAGGGGAGAGAGGAGAGAGGGAGAGAGAGAGGGAGAGAGAGAGAGAGAGAGAGAGAGAGAGAGGGAGAGAGAGGGAGAGAGAGGGAGAGAGAGGGAGAGAGAGGGAGAGGGGGAGAGAGAGAGAGAGAGAGAGACAGAGAGAGAGAGGAGAGAGAGAGAGAGAGAGGAGAGAGAGGGAGAGAGAGGGAGAGAGGGAGAGGGGAGAGAGGGAGAGAGGAGGGAGAGGAGGAGGGAGAGAGAGAGAGAGAGAGAGAGAGAGAGAGAGAGGGAGAGAGAGGAGAGAGAGAGGGAGAGAGAGGGAGAGAGAGAGAGAGAGGGAGAGAGGAGAGAGAGGGAGACGTACCTGCAGGCCTTCAGCCTCCTGGAGCCACTCTCGCGCGCGGCGGACTGAGTCCCGGAGCAGCAGGCAGTTGGGTAAATACGCAGGGATGCTCTCCACCTCCTGGGCGGCCGTTGCCATGGTCTCCAGACAGTGCGGGGGCCTGGGGGAGGAGGGGGGGGGGAGGATGGGGGCGTTAGCGTGCGAGACAGGGGACTGGCACTCCACTGACACTGGGTGGAAAAGAAGATGATAAATAACAAGGCCCCTGTTTCACATCTTCCAGGAGCCAGGTCGCACACACAGCTCACATCTCCCCACTGAGGACCTGGAACCTGCATTTGTGTTACTGTGCGTTTATTAACCCTGCCCCCGGCCCCCTGCCCCCGCACACGCACACTGGAGTCCATTTCAACACGTGCTGCTGGATTCGTCAGAGCAACAGGCTGCAGTGACTAAGGAGGATCCTGTAGGTGTTCAAATCCAGGCCTCGAGGGCCGCAGTGTCTGCGGGTATTCTCTCCCACCCACGCTCTACCCCACCTGATTTCACTCATTACTTTACCTCCTTGGTCCAGGAAGCGAGCTAATGAGTGAAATCAGGTGGTGTAGAGCGTGGGTTGGAGTAAATACCTGCACACTGCGGCCCTCGAGGCCTGGATTTGAACACCCCTGATGTAGGAAGCGCAACAAAGGCCTACAGCCAATCGCAGCGCTCCTATACACAAACCAAAGGCCATTCGGTTGAGGTGGGGCCGGTGAACACCTCCACTGGTGAACAGTGTGCGGGTTAATGGTGCGGGGTTAAGCTCCCAGGAAGTGGCTCTGAACGCAAACCGCTGCACATTTCTCTCTCTGTACATCGACGGGCCAGATTCACTTCTATACAGGCAGCTTGTTTTTGTGTCGTCGCCTCCTCCTCGAACCCGTATCGCTACAGTTCTGCTTTTAAAAACACCTCTGGAGCATTGTCACAGACCGTCACATGGCCTTCATGCAGCAAAACGTCCCAGAGCGATTCCCCACCGCACACTGAAGGACTCCTCACTCAAGATAATCATAATCACTAAAGATAATCATAATCATAATCACTAAAGAGCTGTGCATCGGATGCAGACGTCAAAGATGGCTGCAAGCTGGTTCATCTCAGAGAAACCCCCAAACGGGAGATCACTTAGCGCTGTACTACACCATCGCCAGTCACAACTCCTTTGGGTGGCAAAGACAAAACCAGTATGCAATGAAGCTCTGGGAAGATGGAGACCAGCTGTGTTTAAAACCTAAAAGATGAAACAGTGAGCAGGTATATATGGAGGCAGCAGGATGGGCAGCATTTTATGCCTTTAGAAGCTTGAATTCTGAAGATAAAAAAAGGTGACACTGCGTTATCGATGCGTTTGGGCGCCAATGGAAGGAGGAAAAAATAGAAAAATCAAATAGACAAAACTGTGGTGACATGCTCACTTTTTCTGTTGCTCTTGTGGATAATTGTACAGCAGCATTGTGCACTAGCTGTAATCGAAATGAAGCATCGTCAGGAACAGAGCAAACACACTACTGTGAATAAAACGTTCACATGAGCGGTCTTCCCCCCGGGACAAACAAGCTCGCGATGGTCTGACGCACAGACACACATGGACATCGCAGGCAGGACATGCAACACGGTGTCTGTAGAACTCAAAAACTATTTTGGGGGTTTTTTGGGGGGTCGCTACGGACACAGGGAGGCAAGCGCGGAGCCATGGGTATGCGTGGCGCTGCATTCACGCTGTGTGTGTGTGTGTGTGTGTGTGTCTGCCTGGAGCAGCGGATTACAAAAACGGCAAACTAAATAAATAAATAATCCAGTTTCACAAGTTTGACAAAAAAAACGTCACAGGTGAATGCACATTGAAAGAAGACATTTTTAGGTGGACGATTGCAGAAGATGATAGAAAGCAAAAAAGCCCCAAAACAGCACACAGCACACTCATAAGCAGCACACACTGAACACACTAATGTATGTGTATGACACCATGTATTATGGCACATCTTGTCAGTTGCTCTGGATAAGAGTGTTTGCTAAATGCTGTAAATGTGAAATGTACGTGAAATTGAGCTGGGAAAGGGCTCTAACCAGTGTGCATGTATTCACATGAGCCCGTCTTAACAAAACCATCACCGACCATGAGAATGAGGGGTGGGCATGGTTCTTCCTCTCGTGGTCCCAGTAGGTAGAGGTGGTTCTGTGTGGCTCAGTAGGTAGAGCATGGTTCTGTGTGTCTCAGTAGGTAGAGTGTGGTTCTGTGTGTCTCAGTAGGTAGAGTGTGGTTCTGTGTGTCTCAGTAGGTAGAGCATGGTTCTGTGTGTCTCAGTAGGTAGAGCATGGTTCTGTGTGGCTCAGTAGGTAGAGTGTGGTTCTGTGTGTCTCAGTAGGTAGAGTGTGGTTCTGTGTGTCTCAGTAGGTAGAGCGTGGTTCTGTGTGGCTCAGTAGGTAGAGTGTGGTTCTGTGTGTCTCAGTAGGTAGGTAGAGTGTGGTTCTGTGTGTCTCAGTAGGTAGAGTGTGGTTCTGTGTGGCTCAGTAGGTAGAGCATGGTTCTGTGTGGCTCAGTAGGTAGAGCGTGGTTCTGTGTGTCTCAGTAGGTAGAGTGTGGTTCTGTGTGGCTCAGTAGGTAGAGCGTGGTTCTGTGTGGCTCAGTAGGTAGAGTGTGGTTCTGTGTGGCTCAGTAGGTAGAGCGTGGTTCT
>JAINUG010000229.1:520000-595000 GCA_029706075.1 Aldrovandia affinis
GGCTTTCTGGGTTTTTTTGGAAGAATTCTTATTGACGGTTTACCCGAAAGGGATAAATGTAGTTTTAGTCTACTGTGTCTGTTTATGTGTGTATATATATATATATATATATATAAACCATCCCCTCACCAGACTCTAATGTATGGCTTCTAATTTTGCCTGTTTTTCTCCCAACTTGGCTGCCAATTATCGCCTCTTTTGACCTCAGTTCACTGGAGCCGGCACGAGCTCGCTGAGGAGCACGGAGGATTTCCCTGTGGGCCGTCCCGGAGGGAGAGGACCATCACCACCAGGGGAGTGGCCTGTCCCACAGAGACACAGCGAGTTTGTGGGGGAGGGGGAGCCGAAAGAAAATAATGTAATTGGCCACTAAATTGGGAGGAAAAATGGGGGAAAAAACCGAAAACAAAAAAAAAAATAATAATAATTTTTAAAACTTTGGGACGTCTGCAAACAGGCCAGTCCTGGACCCAGGGAGCCGGGACTCAACCAGCCACCCCTGCAGACGCCTCATGGAGTGGCAGACACAACGCCCTTGTTCTGGCTTGTGTTCAAGCTGAAACCACACTTAATTAGGATTCAGACATTGTCCAATGAGCAAGGAGGACTGCAACACGAACACCGGCACTGGGGCCTCGGATAGCGTAGCGGTCTAACACACTCGCACTGACCGGTGCTTTATGAGTGCGAGATGCTTATTGCGGTCGCGGTTTGAAACCTGACTGCGTCAGTCGGACTCTTGCAGGGAGCCCTGATCAGGGGGGGACGTTTGGCTGTCTGCCCCAGGGGAGGGGAGGTGAGCCGGGACGAGCTTGCCGAGCAGTAGGGCGTTCCTAAAGAGCAGGTGGGCGAAAGTTCTGTCTCAGAGGAGGCGGATCATCGCCGGCCTCGGGGGATATTAGCTTGACCCGGAGGACGGGCGGCGGGCTCGTGAGGGGAGGGAGAATCTAAATAAATAGAGGGTTGAACTGGCCACTAAATTGGGAGAAATGAGAAACTGGATGGGGCTGAGACTCACTTGAGGGTGTAGTTGGAGAGGGGCAGGAGCAGAGCTCCTCTGCGTGGTGCAGACACACCAGAGTCCCGGGACAGCAGGGGCAGGTCAGCGCAGACAGGTAGCACGTGGTCCTGCACTTTGCACACTGCCTGTCATCGTCCTGCAGGAGATCATACTCCGTCTGCTCACTGTGTACCACGCCCTGAGAGAGAGGGAGGGAGAGGGAGAGGGAGAGGGAGAGAGAGGGAGAGAGGGGGAGGGAGAGAGAGAGAGAGGGGGAGAGAGAGGGAGAGGGAGGGAGAGGGAGAGGGAGAGAGAGGGAGAGAGGGGGAGGGAGAGAGAGAGAGAGAGGAGAGAGAGAGGGGGGAGAGGGAGAGAGGGAGGGGGAGGGAGAGAGAGGGAGAGAGAGAGAGAGAGAGAGGAGGGGGGAGAGGGAGAGGGAGAGGGAGGGGGAGGGGGAGAGAGAGAGGGAGGGGGGGGAGAGGGAGGGAGGGAGGGAGAGAGGGCGAGAGGGAGAGAGAGAGAGAGAGGGAGAGAGAGAGGGGGAGGGAGAGAGGGGGAGGGAGAGAGGGGGAGGGAGAGAGGGGGAGGGAGAGAGGGGAGGAGAGAGGGGGAGGGGGAGGGAGGGAGGGAGGGGGAGAGAGAGAGAGAGGGAGAGAGAGGGGGAGAGAGAGGGAGGGGGAGAGAGAGAGAGAGAGAGAGGGAGAGAGAGAGAGAGAGTGTGTAAAAATGGCTACTGTCCACACACTTGATGCCTAATGGAATGGTAAAGACAGGGCTCTTGCTCTGGCTTGTGTTTAAGCGAACACCACAAGTCATTACCAACCCAAAATCACCCCTACAATGAAGGTGAGCGGACAGGTGACAGGTGACAGGTGACAGGTGACAGGTGAGTGGACAGGTGAGTGGACAGGTAGCAGGTGATGGGTAAGGGAGACTCACCATCTTGCGCACTCGGTCTCTGAGCTCCCTCTCCTGGCGGATCATGGCGGCCATGTCCTTCTGCACGGCCGAGGCCAGCACAACGTCCAGAGAGGCCGCCTTTAACGCCATCTTGCACACCATCTCATCATGAGAGAACACGCAGTAACGGTGCAGCAGCCGGTAGTGATCCACACACTGGCGCCCCAGCGGCATCTGAGAGAGAGGGAGAGAGGGGGAGGGGGAGAGAGAGAGAGGGAGAGGGAGAGAGAGACAGAGACAGAGACAGAGACAGAGACAGACGCACAGACGCAGACACACAGACACGAGATTAATCAAGAGAGATCATTAATCCCTTTTAGGAATTTTAAAACCTCAATCAAATCCCCCTAAGTCTCCGTTTGCTAAACTGAAATAGATTGAGTGCCTTAAATCTATCCTTATAACTTTTACCTTTACATTTTAGGCATTTAGCAGACGCTCTTATCCAGAGCGACTTACACAGTTTACATTTCTTTGCATACAATCCATCTATACGGCTGGATAATTTAACTGAAGCAATTCAGAGTTAAGTACCTTTTGCTCAAGGGTACAACAGCAGTGCCCCACCTGGGGATTGAACCTGCAACCTCTGAGTTACAAGCCCAGCTCCCTAACCATTACACTACACTGCCATTTCATACCAGGTACCAATTTAACTGCCCTTCTTTGAACTTTTTCAAGAGCGTCTACATCTTCCTTGTATTGCGGTGCCCAGAACTGCACACAGTATTCTAAGTGAGATGAGACTCACCTAGTTAAATAACCGTTAATAAAATAATACACCCTCCACCCCCCATCCTTTGCACACGGTACCAGCTCCCTGTGTGACAGAACCAGAAGGACCCCCGCGAGCAGGCACAGGCAGGTTACCCAGTCGACGGTGCAGAAGTTCACCGCCTCGGCGAAGTTGAATCCCTGGTTGAATCCGCTGTGATAGGCTCGGGGGAAGGTAATGACAAACTCTCCAGCACACTGATTGGTTCGGTAAATCTGAAGAGAAAATACACATATATATATATATATATAAATGCAAAAAAACAGGAAGCATTGCAGATTGCAGAATGTGGGCCAGACTAGACTGACCCAGACGTGGACAGAATCCGCTCAGGGACACTTTGTGCTTTGTGTCACACAGAAACAACGTTACACGTGAAAACACCAACGTTGCTTCATTTACTGTGTTCTGTATCCGTTCATCGATATAAATCTAGCAATAATGATAATAGCAATAAATGTCAGGGTTATGAGACGAAAGCGGTTTCCTTTAACTGAATGAAATCGGCAATATTACATTCACTCGTTAACTTTTGATCTAATAAAACAAGAAATAAACTTGTGACTGGCATTGTTAATCACGTCCATCTCACATTTCTTCTGAACATAGTTCTTCTACAATCCGTTTCCAGAGCAAAGCATTATGGTCTGTGTATTCTTAATCAAACTATCAGTAATGAATAATTACACATAATGCATTGCACTTTACATCTGCATGTAATTAAATGACAGCAATCGAATAATAATATGCTGTACAGTAATACTGCATCAATACAAATCACAACAATGAGTCTGCAGTACTGCGGCTGCTTTACTCTAAAGCGCATGATCACAGGGAACCAGGGCTTTTAACTCAAGAGGTTGCAGGCTCGAATCCCAGGTGGGGGCACTGCCGTTGTACCCTTGAGCTAAAGGTACTTAAACTGCAGTTGCTCCAGCAAAACTAGCTGTATAAATAACAGAGTTGCTCTGGATAAGGGCTTCTGCTAAACATAGTATTAAGTACAGATTAAAAAGTCATATTAGATACAGATTAAAGTTATATTTGTGTCTGTGCTGTGTTGAGCCCGGACACAAGAACCAGGATGTAACAACAAGCAGCACAATGTAAATAAGTCCTGCGACTTTTCTCTGTCATCGTTGATATGTCTTTTTAAAATGTACATCGGGATGTAACCATTACATTTTACATTTTAGGCTTAAAGCAGACGCTCTTATCCAGAGCGACTTAGACAGTTTACATTTCTTTAAATACAATCCATTTATACAGCTGGATATTTTACTGAAGCAATTCAGGTTAAGTACCTTTAGCTCAAGGGTACAACGGCAGTGTCCCCACCTGGGAATTGAACCTGCAACCTCTGAGTTACAAGCCCAGCTCCCCTAACCACTACACTACACTGCCAGCCCGCTGCCAGCCATGTACTGCGCTCTCTTAAAGTGAAATGTGAAGTAAGCGGAGGTGAAATGCGGAGCCACGCACCGGCACTCCGTGGGACATGAGCGTGTTGGGGTTCATGATGGTGACCAGCTGGTGCAGGAGGTCGGGCTGGGCCTCGAACAGCTCTGGGGCCAGCTTCTTCATCACGTTCTCCAGCTGCCCCGCCGCGTAGCCGGGCGCTCCGTACCACGTCTTGGGCTCGCCCCTGGAGGAGGACCGCAGCAAGGACGAGACTCAGCGCGCTTCACTTCACTTAACGGAACTTCTGTTACCCTTTTACATTTGACATAAAATTTTACATTGTGGTTCTCTGTGGCTCAGTTGGTAGAGCACAGGTTGTGGGTTCAATCCCCACTGGGGCCACACATACTGAAAAATAAAAATGTATGCATTCACTACTGTAAGTCGCTTTGGCTAAAAGCGTCTGCTAAATGGCGTATATTATTATTATATTATATATTTTTTTATTTATTTAAACATTTATTTATTATTTTAAACATTTTCCCTGTTTTTCTAATGGCTAATGGCCAGGGCTGGTCTGGCAGAGATGGGTTTTGAACCGCGTCCCTGAAAGGCAGCTCACACTCATACAGGACAGGCTAAATACGGGTGCGTCAGACCCAGAGGGACATACCAGTGCAGGTAGTTGATGGAGTAGCTCCAGTGGTCCTCGATGTGCCAGCAGAAGGAGGAGAAGCACATGCCCACGTACAGCCAGGGCAGCTTCATGCCGCAGATATCGGCCGTGACGTGGGTCAGCACCGACGGCTCCATCATCGCCATGTTGTTCAGGTTCCAGCCGCAGCTCAGGTAACTCTGCCACAGAGAACACCGGGCTAGCACCGCTCTCCAGCGCTAGCATCTCCACCGCTAGCATCTCCCTCCCTCTCTCCACCGCTAGCATCTCCACTAGCCTCCACCGCTAGCATCTCCCTCCCTACTCTCCACCGCTAGCATCTCCCTCCCTCCCTCCACCGCTAGCATCTCCCTCCCTCTCTCCACAGCTAGCATCTCCTCCCACTCTCCCCGCTAGCATGCTGATGCTTGTGTTTCTAACATTGTGACAGCGCTCTTTGCCAGGTCCCTGACAGAGGAACAGATGAAATGGGGAGGTGGGGTTGTGGGAATGGGGAGGTGGGGAGGTGGGGTTGTGGGATGGGGAGGTGGGGTGGGATGGGGAGGTGGGGTTGTGGGATGGGGAGGTGGGGTTGTGGGATGGGGAGGTGGGGTTGTGGGATGGGGAGGTGGGGTTGTGGGATGGGGTGATGGTGGAATGGGGAGGTGGGGTTGTGGGATGGGGAGGTGGGGTTGTGGGATGGGGAGGTGGGGCTGTGGGATGGGGAGGTGGGGTTGTGGGATGGGGAGGTGGGGTTGTGGGATGGGGAGGTGGTGGAATGGGGAGGTGGGGTTGTGGGGTGGGGAGGTGGGGAGGTGGGATGGGGAGGTGGGGTTGGGATGGGGAGGTGGGGAGGTGGGATGGGGAGGTGGGGTTGTGGAATGGGGAGGTGGGGTTGTGGGATGGGGAGGTGGGGTTGTGGGATGGGGAGGTGGTGGGGATGGGGAGGTGGTGGGGTGGTGGGATGGGGAGGTGGGGTGGGATGGGGAGGTGGGGTTGTGGGATGGGAGGTGGGGCTGTGGGATGGGGAGGTGGGGTTGTGGGATGGGGTGGTGGTGGGATGGGGAGGTGGGGTTGTGGGATGGGGAGGTGGGGTTGTGGGATGGCGAGGTGGGGTTGTGGGATGGGGAGGGGTTGTGGGATGGGGAATGGGGAGGTGGGGTTGTGGGATGGGGAGGGGTGGGGATGGGGAGGTTGTGGGATGGGGTTGTGGGATGGGAGGTGGGGTGGTGGGGTTGTGGGGTGGGGAGGTGGGGTGGTGGAATGGGGAGGTGGGGTTGTGGAATGGGGAGGTGGGGTGGGGTTGTGGGATGGGGAGGTGGGGTTGTGGAATGGGGAGGTGGGGTTGTGGGATGGGAGGTGGGGTTGTGGGGTGGGGAGTGGGGTGGGGGGGGGGGGAGGTGGGGTTGTGGGATGGGGAGGTGGGGTTGTGGGATGGCCGGGGCAGGTCCTCACCTGGTCCTGAGGGGACACTTTGAAGCGCCCGTTCCTGATGGGGAAGCCGCTCCCAAACTCCTTGGAGGCGATGTCGGCCCCGTACTCCACCGTCACGTCCTCCTCGATGGTGCTCACCAGACGCCAGAACTCCTTCTCCACCAGCTCAGTGGGGACCATCTGAGAGACACACACACACACACACACAGACACACACACACACGCACACACACACACACACACACACACACACACACACACACACACAGACACACACACACAGACACACACGCAGAGACACACACACACACACACACACACACACACAGACACACACACACACACACACACACAGACACACACGCAGAGACACACACACACACACGCACACGCACACACACACACACACACGCACGCACACGCACACACACACAGACACACACACACACACACACACACACACACACAGAGACACACAGAGAGACACACAGAGAGAGACACACACACACACACACACACACACACACACACAGAGAGACACACAGACACACACACACACACACGCACACGCACACACAGACACACACACACACACAGAGAGACACACAGACACACAGACACACACACACACACGCACACACACACACGCACACACACGCACACACACGCACGCACACGCACACACACACAGTTCAGTGATGTGCCCAGCAGAAGATCTGGCTCCCGTGAGTGAGCATGGAGCCAAGGCGTTAGCGCTCAGATGCTGCTCATACTCAGATGGACCGGCATGTTGAAGTAATCGGATTTAAAGGAGTCGGCCATCTCTCCAAACGCGCAGGGAGTAGTCTCTGTAGGCCTGCTCGAACCCGAACGCCTCCGGAGGTTTGCTGCACTCCTGTCAACAAACACGACCAAACGGTCTCTGAATGACTGCAAGGACACCTCCAAAGGGTCACCTCAAAAACATTTTTTTTTCTAAATTTTTTTATAGATTAATTTCACATTTTTCAAAGTTTTTCTCCCAATTTGGTTGCCAATTATACCCTCTATTTATTTCAATTCCCCCTCCCCACGAGTCCACCGCCCGTCCTCCGGGGCAAGACATTATTTCCAGGCCGATTTACAGCCTCTTCTACCACGGAATTCTACCACGGACTGCTTTACCTTCTCCTCGACAGACCCTCCCCCTCCCTCGGAGGCGGACAGCCAAACGCCGACTCTGATCGGGCTGACGACCAGGGCTGGTCTGGTAGAGACGCGGGTTTCGATCCGCGTCCCTGACAGGCAGCGCACACCACACCGGACCAGCCAAAGTGTGGTGCATTAGACCGCTACGCCATCCGCCAGCCCTAAAAAACTATTATTTTATGACACTATTAACCCTTCTTTCCGCCCAATCGTATTTGCAAGCCGTGTGGGCGTCCCTAGAAAGTAGGGGGGCGAGTTCCATCTCGGAGGAGGCGGGTCATCACCGGCCTTGGGGAACTAGCTTGCCCCATAGTGACGGGCGGTGAGTCTGTGGGGGAGGGCGAATAATATAAAGTATAATTGGCCACTAAATCGGGAAAAAACTCAGAAACAAATTTATTATGAAAATTGTTTTTTTAAAGACTGGTAGAGATTTACGTCTAATCCAAATATGGCTGAAGTGCATCGCATCACTGGCAGCCAGTCCCCAGGAGGTCTGTGGTACCGTGGAGACACAGTGCCTCGCCCTTCATTAAGCGCAGTGTCTGTGTCTGAGCCCTGTGGCCCTGTGGGGGTACCTGAGCCAGGCACTTGGGGCGGGGTGGGTACCTGAGCCAGGCACTTGGGGCGGGGTGGGGGGTACCTGAGCCAGGCACTTGGGGCACCTCCAGTCCCCCTTGGGCACGTCCTGGAGGGGCGGGATCAGACAGAACGTGTGGTAACTGTCATCACAGCCGTCACACAGGAGGAGACGTTCCTCTTCACTGCCGCTCCCGCACACCAGACACACGTACAGATCCACCTGAGAGAGAGAGGGGCAAACACACACACACTACTGTAAACACACTACTGTAAACACACCACCTACTCACACACTCACACACTCCCGCACACCAGACACACGTACAGATCCACCTGAGAACACACACACACACTACTGTAAACACACTACTGCAAACACACTACTGTAAACACACCACCTACTCACACACACTCACACACACCAGACACACGTACAGATCCACCTGAGAGAGAGAGAGGAAACACACACACTACTGTAAACACACTACTGTAAACACACTACTGTAAACACACCACCTACTCACACACACTACTGTAAACACACCTCACACTCACACACACACACACACACCACACACGCAGATCCACCTGAGAGAGAGAGGGGCAAACACACAAACACTACTGTAAACACACTACTGTAAACACACCACCTACTCACACACACTCACACACACCAGACACACGTACAGATCCACCTGAGAGAGAGAGGGGCAAACACACACACACTACTGTAATCTCACACTCTCACACTCTCACACTCTCACACTCTCACACTCTCACACTCTCACACAGAGACACACAAACACACACACACTACTGTAAACACACTACTGTAAACACACCTCACACTCTCACACTCTCACACTCTCACACTCTCACACAGAGAGACAGAGACACAGAGACACATGTACAGATCCACCTGAGAGAGGAAACACACACACACTACTGTAAACACACTACTGTAAACACACTACTGTAAACACACTACTGTAAACACACTCTCACACTCTCACACTCACACACTCACACACACAGAGACACAGAGACACACAGAGACACACAGAGACACACAGAGACACACAGACACACACAGACACACAGACACACAGACACACAGAGACACACAGAGACACAGAGACACAGAGACACAGAGACACAGAGACACAGAGACACAGAGACACAGAGACACAGAGACACAGGCCCTGTAATAAGCCCAGAGCGTTTGTTTACTCGTACCGTTTCACAAAAGGGGCCTTGCTCCGTGGGGGGTGTATAACATAAATAACATGATATTCCCCAGAGAGCAGGGCGAGGCCCACAGAGCAGGGCGAGGCCCACAGAGCAGGGTGTGTTAGGAGGCCATTAGAGTGGCCCAGCCTGACTCTCATGTTCCCTCCCCTGCCCCAGCGAGGGAGGGGGGGGGCCCGGGGGGGCCCAGGCTCCGTAACAACAACCATCGCAGTCACGAGGCTCCTGCCCCACGCTGAGACCCAGCCCGACTCCATCAGCCCCCCCTCCTTACACACTCACCACTCCATCAGCCCCCTCCTTACACTCACCACTCCATCAGCCCCCCTCCTTACACACTCACCACTCCATCAGCCCCCTCCTTACACACTCACCTCACCACTCCATCAGCCCCCCTCCTTACACACTCACCACTCCATCAGCCCCCTCCTTACACACTCACCACTCCATCAGCCCCCCTCCTTACACACTCACGACTCCATCAGCCCCCTCCTTACACACTCACCACTCCATCAGCCCCTCCTTACACACTCACCACTCCATCAGCGCCCCCTCCTTACACACTCACTACTCCATCAGCCCCCTCCTTACACACTCACCACTCCATCAGCCCCCCCTCCTTACACACTCACCACTCCATCAGCCCCCTCCTTACACACTCACCACTCCATCAGCCTCCCCTCCTTACACACTCACCACTCCATCAGCCTCCCCTCCTTACACACTCACCACTCCATCAGCCTCCCCTCCACTACACACTCACCACTCCATCAGCCCCCTCCTTACACACTCACCACTCCATCAGCCTCCCCTCCTTACACACTCACTACTCCATCAGCCCCTCCTTCACAACTCCATCAGCCCCCCTCCTTACACACCCCTCCTTACACACTCACTCCATCAGCCCCCTCCTTACACACTCACCACTCCATCAGCCTCCCCTCCTTACACACTCACTACTCCATCAGCCTCCCCTCCTTACACACTCACTACTCCATCAGCCTCCCCTCCTTACACACTCACCACTCCATCAGCCTCCCCTCCTTTACACACTCACTCACTCCATCAGCCCCCTCCTTACACACTCACTACTCCATCAGCCCCCTCCTTACACACTCACCACTCCATCAGCCTCCCCTCCTTACACACTCACTACTCCATCAGCCCCCCTCCTTACACACTCACCACTCCATCAGCCCCCTCCTTACACACTCACCACTCCATCAGCCCCCTCCTTACACACTCACCACTCCATCAGCCCCCCCCTCCTTACACACTCACCACTCCATCAGCCCCCTCCTTACACACTCACCACTCCATCAGCCTCCCCTCCTTACACACTCACTACTCCATCAGCCTCCCCTCCTTACACACTCACCACTCCATCAGCCTCCCCTCCTTACACACTCACAACTCCATCAGCCCCCCTCCTTACACACTCACCACTCCATCAGCCCCCCTCCTTACACACTCACTACTCCATCAGCCTCCCCTCCTTACACACTCACCACTCACGGACACAGCCACGCACACACACTGGAGGCGTAACGCTACTCGTGTTGGCACCAAACCGTTCGGTACAGGACTTCACCCTCACCCTCACCCTCACAGTGCTCTCACACACACTCACTCACACACTCTCACACTCACACACTCACAGTGCTCTCTCTCTCTCTCTCTCAGACTCACACACTCACACACACACACACACTGCTCTCTCTCTCTCTCTCTCTCTCTCTCTCTCTCTCTCTCTCAGACTCACGCTCACACCCTCACAGTGCTCTCTCTCTCTCACTCAGACTCACACACACACACACACACACACACACACACAGTGCTCTCTCTCTCTCTCTCTCTCTCTCTCTCTCTCTCTCCTCTCGACTCAGACTCACACTCACACACACAGTGCTCTCTCACTCTCTCACTCTCTCACTCTCTCACACACACACACACACAGTGCTCTCTCACTCTCTCACTCTCTCACTCTCTCACTCTCTCACACACACACACACAGTGCTCTCTCACTCTCTCTCTCTCTCACTCTCTCACTCACACTCACACTCACACAGTGCTCTCTCTCTCTCTCTCTCTCTCTCAGACTCTCTCAGACTCACGCTCACACAGTGCTCTCTCGCTCCCTCTCTCTCAGACTCACGCTCAGACTCACGCTCACCGCGCTGACGGCGGGGCTGCTCTTCCTGTAGCGCAGTTTGCTCTTCTCCAGGTCGCTCAGCAGGTCCTTCAGCTCCGGCGGCTCCTGCTTCAGCGGGACGGGGAGCTCTTTCTCTGCAAGGGGACGGCTCCGTTAAACTGGGGAGGCGTGGGGAGGCGGCGTGGGGGGGGCGGCGGGCCAACGCTACCCACTTACCTGCACTGGACTCAGTCATGGGGTCAGTCATGGGGCTGGGTGTGGTGTAGTGCGGTGTGGTGCACGTGTAGGTGTGGTGTGGTGTGGTATAGGTGTGTGGTGTGGTGTGGTACAGGTGTGGCGTGGTATAGGTGCAGGTGTGTGTGGTGTGGGTGCAGGTGCAGGATCAGGTGTGGTGCGGTATAGGTGCAGGTGTGGTGTGGTGTGGTGTGGTGTGGTGTGGTGTGTGTGTGTGGTGTGGTGCAGGTGGATGGTGTGGCGTGGTGATCAGGTGTGCGTGTTCTCACCTGGCTCAGGCTTGGCCACCAGCGAGCCCATCCTCCTCCTCAGATTGGGCCGGTTCTCGCAGGGCTCCGGGGGCTCAGACGGGTCCGAGGGCTCGCTCTTCACACAGCCAGCCTGCCGGGGCGAGACCGGGCCGGGTCAGAACCACACCTCCCTCTTTAAGAGCGCTCATAACTGGGGCTCCGCGGGGGTGCAGCGGGAAGAGCATCGAAGCTGCGCCCGGGGAGGGGGAGCGGCACGAACTCTCTGAGAAGCACGTAAGGGAGTCTCCAGAACGTGGGTGGGGTGGGGGTGAATTCCGTCTCTAAGGAAGCGGAGTTCGCTGCCCCTCGGAGAATTAGCTTGCCTCGTAGAGACGAGCGGCGAACTCGTGTGGGAGGTGAATCGAAATAAATAGAGGGAGTACTTGGCCACTAAATTGGGAGAAAAACTGAAAAAATCTGAAACTAATTTGAGAAAAAACAAAAACGTCTTTCCTGCGGAGAACGGTGTCCTTCCCAGTTCCGTTGGACTCCGTGGCATATGGTACGCCTGGCACCTTGTTTTAAGAGACTTCACAACGGTCTCATTGCAGTTTCCATCTTTTTTGTTCACCGCCTGCATTTGGCCCTCCTCTCACCTCCAGGGTTGACGGGACGTAATCTCTCCGGCAGGAACAGTGGGCAGACCTCATTACCGGGGGGTCTGACGCGACACACACACACAGACCCAGGGGGGACCCAGGAGCGCGCGTTTCACTGCGGCGTGATGCTTCACAAGAGTGCGCCGTGAAAACAGACGTGGAACCGCGTGTGAAACCCAGGGCCTTACGCTTTAAGTGGAGCCACTGGCCATCTCCCGCAAGAGACTCAAAACCCACCTCTTCAGACTCCACTACCACGGACTCTGTACATCTAGCCTATTGTCATCGCCACTGCCTACTGTCTGCTTTTTGCGATGTTCATGACTGTCCAAAATTAAATACATAAATAAATAAATAATAATATTAATAGACCAACTTTTCCTTCCCAGTGTTACAGGTACGATGTGCAGCTGCCAACAACGATGTCTATCGCTGTATTACTGCACTGATCTCTTGCACAAACTATGATTGTTCTTACCATGTATTAATGCACATCTTGTAAGTCTCTCTGGATAAGAGCGTCTGCTAAATGCCTCCAGTGTAAGTGTAAGTGTGTGGGGCTGTGGGGCGGAGCGGGGCACTCACCTCTGCCCTCATGCGCTTGGCTCGGCGCGCGGGGGGGCAGGCCTCCGCTGGCTGCAGACACTGCCTCTGGAGCAGGTCGTGAGGCTTGTACTCCTGGTCCTTGCTGTGGTTGGTCAGAACGGGCTTCTGGGTGCACTGGGGACCAGGGGGGGACAGATCGCTCAAGTCAGGTCGAGTTCCGGCGTTTTAAACACGTTCCACAAAATCAGGGGCCCGTGTGTACACAGACTCTAAGAGCAGGAGTGCTGATCTAGGATCAGGTTTCCCCTGTCCATATCCTAACCATATCCATTATGAGCTAAAAGGCTAAACTGATCCGAGATCAGCACTCCTGCTCTTAGAATCTTTGTACGTACGGGCCCAGACCTCGGCCATAGGCTCATCTGAAGCGCTTTAGATGGGCGGGGGAAATGTAAAACACTCCTGCAGACCAGAGTTGTGACACTGTTGTGCAAGTCATAAGTAAGTCTCAAGTCTTAGCCAACTTCTAAACTAAACCAAAATGTACAATCATACGAAAGGAGAACTGTGTTCTGATATATTGGTGAACATGTTTTTTTAATTTTATTATTATTACGATTTAAAAAAAATCTAAAATGGCTTTTCTAATTATTATCTGACCCCAGGGTGTGGACACAACAGGCTCTGAACACAATTGCTTACGGGTTTCCAAATAAAATGGCCAAATGTCTCATCTACACCAAAATGTTGCGTCAAAAATGTCAACAACTACAAAGGGCTGGAGGCGGATAGAGCGACACATTTAGACATTTCACACAACGTAGAACAGGCCTCATTGCCTCAGTGAAAGCGTTGCTGAAAATGCGCACACACATTCCGGGAACTGATATCGATACGGGCAAAAACATGCATGTCAAAATGCAACAAACAAAGGCATTCTGAAACGCATCTAAATTCTGAAAAGTAAATCGACTGGAAACTTTTATTTACACTGAAGAAACAAAATAAACAAAATGTTAAAAAAAGGACTGACAATAGTTCCAAGGTGGGAGAATTTTTGTAACATAAAAAAAAAAAAAAAATTTTTTTTTTTAAAGATTTTGTTTGATTGTATCCAAATTTCTCCCAATTTAGTAGCCAATCACACCCTCTCTTTTTCATGTCAATCCGTCCCCCCCTCGTATTGCGTGAGTTTGCTGCCGTAGCCCTGAGACCGGCAGTGACAAAGCCAAAGTATCGCCTCCTCTGAGTCGGCACTCACCAAGCCCTCGACTGTAACTCCGGGACTACAGGGCCACTCCTATACGCAGCGAGCTCATATCGGCTTCCTCCCCCTCCGTGGGGCGGACAGCCAATTGCCGCCCCCCTAGTGGCACTCCTGGCCAGAGCCGATACTGGCGCAGGAGAAATATGTTTTCTGATATGACATTCCATCCCAAGACCAAGTATTAACCTGGGAGTAACCTGGGAGTAGACCTACCTTATCCATGGCGGGAGCCGCCATTAAATGCATCAGTTTGGAAGAGAGATCAGGCACCTAGTGCAAGAGAGAGTCAGCTGAGTTACAGCTGCACAGTTACACAGTCATGCACAGGGCACATATACCCATATCATCAGTGTGCCTCAAACTGAATCTAAAATTACTGCATGATTAAGGTTTCCTGCAACGTACAGGTAACTGCCAGAATAAAGGCAACAGTTTGGTAACCTGGAGAGAGAGACACACAGACAGACACACAGACACACACACAGACAGACACAC
This sequence comes from Aldrovandia affinis, assembly GCA_029706075.1. Classification (NCBI taxonomy): domain Eukaryota; kingdom Metazoa; phylum Chordata; class Actinopteri; order Notacanthiformes; family Halosauridae; genus Aldrovandia; species Aldrovandia affinis. Next base: position 534,827 of record JAINUG010000229.1, read on the forward strand.
ACAGACACACAGACACACACAGACACACACATACACACACATACACACACATACACACACAGACACACATACACACACAGACACACACAGACACACACAGACACACACAGACACACACATACACACATACACACATACAGGCTAGGAGTGGCACCCTCTGACAGACACTGGCGATACTGGACCCATTTAAAAGATCCTTTATTTTGGCAGTTACTTGCATTTCTGAACATTACATTACATGCATTTAGGAGACGCTCAGTTTACATTTCTTCACAATCCATTTATACAGCTGGATATTAACTGAAGCAATTCAGGTTAAGTACCTTGCTCAAGGGTACAACAGCAGTGTCACAGCTGGGGATTGAACTTGCAACCTTAACGTTACAAGCCCAGCTCCCTAACCATTACACCACACTGCCTGCATAACATAGAACAATCTATAAAAAAAAGACTAGATTTTCTCAACATCCTATCAAATCCACATTCTTTCATTCAGCATTTAGGAACATTCGCATTTTCCATAATATTCTGGTTAAGGCACATTATATGGGTTAGAACCTTTTTTAGTTTTATAGATTTATAAAAATTAAAAAAAGTACAAAAATAAAAAAATGTTTTTGTTGCAAAACTAGCACAACAAGCACAACAAGCAAATAAAACAAACAAACACAAACATCTTCTCAGGCTACTGTCAAAGAGTTGCAAAAAAAACCCCAAGCTTTTCAATAAAAATAAAGCACAGAATTAGGCCAGGCTTTTTGCACTCGTCAGCACAACGTGAGCGCAGTGTCCTTCACCTGCCAGTGAAGGTGGGCGGGCGTGACTCAAGGCGCCGCGGCGAGTGAGAGTGAGCGAGCGAGTGAGCGAGCGAGGCGGGAACGGGAGGCCCAGAGCGCCATCTGCTTGTGCGTCAGGACGCCAGGCCATCACGAGGCCAGGGGAGGGGGCGGCCAGCTCACACACACTCACACACTCTCTCACACACGCTCTCACACACGCTCTCACACACGCTCTCACACACACACACACACACACACACGCACACACACACGCACGCACACACGCTCTCACTCACGCTCTCACACACACACACACGCACGCTCTCACACACACGCGCTCGCACGCTCTCACCAGAAGGTTGGCTCCGGACTGGAACAGGTTGTAGGGGTACAGGATGCGCTCATAGTGCGCCCGCAGATGCGACCCCACCGCCTTGCCGGGGGCGAAGCCCATCTTCAGAGCGATCCTCGTCCATCGCCGCTCTCGACAAACGATGTCAAAGCCGCCTTCGTCTGCCACCAGCTGGGGAACAGAGGGGGGCGGCGGTCAGCGGTCAGAGCAACCAGCGGCAAGCTCCCGTCCAATCGGTCCGGAAACATCAGAACATTGGTGTTGCGCAAAAACTAAACTACAAAAACTTGCATACCCCCCCACTCACCCTCTCACCCTCTCACCCTCCCACCCTCCCACCCTCCCACCCTCTAAAAAATTTAATTCTCGTGGACAACAACAGACCGTTTCTTCCTACCCCCTCTACCAGACCTAACATAGCTTTATTGCATCGGGTCTGTGTCTGTTTTTACCAAGCCCAAAATCGAATTGCCCCTCGGGGTAAGTTGTGTTGTATTGTGGTGTGGTGTGGGTGTAGTCACATGGGAGTTTTGAGACAAGTTCATCAGTTGTCGGTTGTGAGACAACTCCCCTTACATTTCAGCTCAATGACAACTTTCAATGCGTGTGTGAAAATAATGTGTGACAAAACAAAGTAGTCATAATTTACACTATTTGAAATGCAAGGTTTTAGCGTCGCACACCGGCAGGCCGTTTTATTCATGATTCTCCTGTGAACACTATTAGTTAATGTCCTTTTCCCCACTTCTGTATGCGAATATGGGCGGCATGTAGTGTAATGGTTAGGGAGCTGGGCTTGTAACTCAGAGGTTGCAGGTTCAATTCCCAGGTGGGGGCACTGCCGTTGTACCCTTGAGCTAAAGGTGCTTAACCTGAATTGCTTCAGTAAAATATCCAGCTGTATAAATGGATTGTATGTAAAGAAATGTAAACTGCGTAAGTCGCCCTGGATAAGAGCGCCTGCTAAATGCCTAAAATGTAACTGTAAATGTAAATGAATACAGAGCTAAAAAGATGTTGAGGTATCCAGCAGGAGCCCAGGCCTGGTGCTGAAGAGGCTCCCACCTTGTTCAGCTGGTACAGGTCCAGAATCTTCCGCTCCACGTGCGGAATCTTAAGCGTGCAGCCCTGCAGCTCCCAGAACTTTGCGATCTGGTCGAGGAAGTTCAGCTTGACTCTGGTCTGGGCCTACACAGGATGGGAGGGAGAAACAAAACAAAAAAACAAAACAAAACATGAGGACAAACTAAAACAAATTCAGAAACCCCCATCACTGGAGAGAGAAGTGATGAACTCGACTCCGTGTCATTGTCAAGCTCCTTGCGTGTTGAGACACAAGCCGTGAGCTGCTGACCGATCCACCCTCTGGTGACCTCTGACCTGACTCTGTTGACACCAGGGCCAAGTATTACAGCAGGGGGACAATGGAGCCCCTGCAGCCCAGCGCTGACGACACCGCTTCAGCAGCGGCTCCGTCGACAAGGAGAACGGGCCCTATTGAGACACTGTGACCCCACACACACACACACACACACTTAAACAAACACACAACACACACACACACACACACACACACACACACACACACACACACACACACACGCAAACACACACACACGCTTAAACACACACACACACACACACACCCACACACACACCCACACACACACACCACACACACACACACACACGCACACACACACACTTAAATAAACAAACACACACCCACACTTAAATAAACAAACACACACACACACAAACACACACAAAATGTATGCACTACTGTAAGTCGCTTTGGATAAAAGCGTCTGCTAAACAATACAAACACACAAACACACAGACTTAAACACACACACACACACACACACACACGTAAACAAACACACACCTCTAATTCGTTGAGCCTCTGGATGCGGGGAGTGAAGTGCAGCCGGTCGACATCGCACGCAAACGGAGGCTGCCAGTCCTGGAAGAAAAGGAAAAGCACATTCACTCATTTATTGTATATTATATATATTGTGGCAGCCCAAGGGGCTGCACAAGGAAATGGCTGCCTGGCCTCCAACACATGGGAGCCAGAAACTACATTTCCCAGAAGGTCACAGTCCAACACCTGAAAGAAGTCAAGGGATTGGGACTAACACCAGCTAAAAGGCCCCATCACACGTGTGGAGGCCTATTTAAAGGGCTGATTCCCATCACGCGTTGAGAGGAGTAGGAACGTGTTTTGAAAGGAGTTGGTGAGTGTGTAGAGAGTGTAGAGTGTGTAGAGTGTGTAGAGAACCTGTGAAGTCATTTTGACCAGCCAGGATTTAGAAAGAGTGTTTTGGAGTGTTTTGTGTATGAAATTGGATTGTTTGATGAGCCCCCTTTGGATATCGACTACGGACTGGATTGCAGAACGGAACTGGAATTGGATTTTGGACATTGACAACAAGCTAAGGATTGCAGACTTTGTGTGTTTGTATTCCCCTGAAGACCCCACCCTTTGTTTTGTGTTTGTCAGTATTAGAGTAATAAATTATCATTTTGCTTATATTACTGCCTCCTCCGTGTTCTTAAACTTGCCTACGGCAAGGTCCGTGTGTGTCGCCCATATATATATATATATATCCAGAAAATTGAAGTAGATATATTGGGTCTTCCTGAAAATCATACAATAAGAAGTTAATCGATACAGAAGGGCTCCCTTCTCCCAATCCAGCTTCCATTTCGTTTCTCATCTCACGCGTTTACTGTGCAGTGGGCCATGGCGAGGCCCTGATTGAGCCTGCCTGCCTGCTGGGATGTTTAGACGCGGAGCGGTGGACAGGGGAGGCACAGATCGACACCGCTAGCTCGGCGGGCGGGCGTGGAAAACACGTGACAGCGACAAGGTCGCCAGAGGCCCCCGTCACGTTCCAGAAACCGTGGCCCCCAAAGTTAGACGTGACCTTGCACAGCGGCAGGTCGTGATGTAACATCCCGGCGTACCACATGCGAGGGGTCAGTCCTAACGATCCAACAACTCAAAAACGTTTAGAAATCAATCACATCCTGGTTCAAACCCGCCCGTGTCGCGAGGAAGGCAGCCTGGTGATTTCTGCAGGCGCAACGGAACGCTGGCTTATTTTCACTGGGACTGCGGTAGTGCTGGCCTCCTCAGGATCGAGACTGAAACTTATCTGGCTCTTGCAGAGCTCTGTAGCCTAGAAGGTCAAACAAACGTTTGACCTTCGGAGAGGCCATTCCATATACAATGTACCAGCAAACTAACATTTCATATCCGGAAGATAGTCGAGAAGGGGAGTCTGGGATATCAAGTTTAGACGCAGCGCATTCCATTAGCATTTCTTAAATGACAATGAATGACACCATGTCGTGCTGGAAAAAAAACGTGAGGTTTCCATTTCTCAAGGCTCAACCAGAAGAGTTTCCTCACCGCACAACCCAAAGCCCCCAAAAACGCAACTGAAAAGAGATGCATTACAGGCGCCTCAAAATCATGAATACAAATGAGGAATGGATGAACATGCCCAAAACACTGTGTGCCATCACGTGCCTTCACACGCACCCTGATACTGCGTACCGATTTCAAACTTTATGAGACGTATGAAGCAAACCTTTCCACAGCAAAACACACAAACAATGGACTATGTTACAATTCAATTTACAGTTAAACTTTTTTTTTTTTAAAAAAACACACGACACGAACACTAACCAATGTACAACAAGCTCTGATACTAAATGAAATGCAGACGCTGAAAATCATCACATCATGGGCCTCCCGGGTGGTCTATCGGTTACAACGTTCAACGCTGGCCACTGCGACTGGGGTTCGATTCCACCGGCCGTGCCAGTATCAGCTCTGGCCGGGAGTGCCACTAGGGGACGGCGATTGGCTGTCCGCCCCAGGGAAGGGGGAGGGAAGCTGATATGAGCTCACTGCGTATAGGAGTGGCTCTGTGAGTACCTGAGTTACAGTCGAGGGCTTGGCGAGTGCCGACTCAGAGGAGACGACATTTCCTTTGTCACTGCCGGTCTCAGGGCCACGGCAGCAAACTCACAATACGAGGGGGGGATTGACATGAAAAGAGAGTGTAATTGGATACTAAATTGGGAGAAAATTGGGGGAAATATCAGAAACAATAGATAAAAAATAAAAAAATAAAAAATAAAAAAGATCTATTGTCTATCCTAGCAATCAACACCTCTCCCAACTGCAGAATCCTGCAGATCCGGCTCCACAAACGCGTGCCTCGATACGCAGGAAGAACGAGACTCACATTAAGCCTCATGCAAACATAAGAGCAAAACGCAACACGCTACACAGGCCTATTCACACACAGAGAGAGAAGGGCAAGCACTCAACTCCTTTCAAATTGGTAACGGCTGTCGCAAAAGCTTATCTACATGAAAACGGTAAGAGCGTTTTCAAGGGCGTTTGCCATTTTATCTGAAAGAGTTTGCCTACATCCGTGCAAAGGGACACCTTGGGGTTTTTGTTCATGAAAGCAGACGGCAAAGGATGGGGGGGGAGCTTTGCCCCTCCAAAAAAACGCGGCAAGAAAACATTTCCTTCGGTTCGACCACCTGGGTACGCGTCTCAACGCCGACCCGGCCACTTGGCCACATCTCAAAACACAAAACACAGGCCTTCTGCGCTTGTGATGGAGAGGCCAAGACACAGGCGGGAATGCCCAAAGCTTCCAAGGACACAGGTACACTTGCAGGTAGAGGCACGATGTTAAACGCCGGAGCCAAACACACTGCCCAACAGGACGCTCACCAGCAGAGGGCACGCTCACCAGCAGACACACCAGCAGAGGGCACGCTGCTGGGCTTCAGGTCTGCCTCGCCTACTTTCACCTTTTTTTTGTTGTTGTTGTCGTTCTTTTTCATTTTGTTTCGGATATTTTTTCCCGTTTTCTCTCCCAATTTAGTGTCCAATTTCACCCTCTATGTATTTCGATTCGCCCTCCCCCCGAAACTCGCCACCCGTCCTGTGGGCCAAGCTATTCCCCGAGGCCGGCGATGATCCGCCTCCTCCGAGACGGAACTCGCCTATTATTTTGTCCACAGGGAAGTTCTCCATGCTCCTCGGCGAGTTTGTGCCAGCCTTTTTCCCCCTTTCAAACACTCCTGTTCTTCAGGTCGACACTTTGCTTCCTGAAGACAAACGTCCATCAATGTCAAAGCTCCCAGGAATGTTCCATTTGAGGAAGGACTTCCGATGGAAAACTCACAACCCCGTCCCACTGAGGCTGAAAGAGGCCTCAGTGGGAATCCGCCGTGTGTGTGTGTGTGTGTGTGTGTGTGTGTGTGTGTGTGTGTGTGTGTGTGCAGTGTGTGTGCAGTGTGTGTGTGCAGTGTGTGTGCATGTGTGTGTGCGTGTACATGTAGTGTGTGTGTAGTGTGTGCAGTGCGTGCAGTGCAGTGTGTGTGTGTGTGTGTGTGTGTGTGTGTAGAGTTATGAGAAGGGTCCAGGGCTCGTCTTCAAACCATAGGCCTAAAGGCCGTCATTAAAACTCCTGTAAAATTGCTGCACTGTTAGCAGTCACGCAAACAACATCAGGTTCAGGGGCTGCTGGATAGCGTAGCGGTCTAACGCACCGTATCTTGGCTGGTCTGATACGGTGTGCGCTGTCTGTCAGGGACGCGGTTCGAAACCCGTCTCTATCAGACCGGCCCTGGAGTTCGCTGCCATCTGAGAATTAGCTTGCCTCGTAGAGACTCCCGTGTGGGGAGGGCAAATCTAAATAAATAGAGGGTGTGATTGGCTACTAAATTGGGATAAAAACAAATTTATAAAAATATTTTAAAAAACAACGCATACAAAATGAGCGTTCCTTCAGCATTAAAAATATCTGACAATAACATGATGACTCAGCCGTTATAGCGGAGTATAATTTCTCGAGCGATGATTCGAGCTTGATGCCGTAAAAAGGAAGTAATCCAGTTTGTTCTTCCGGGTCACGCTCTCCACAAACCACGGCCAACACCTACTGCGGCCTGAGGGACTTCTTTGTTGTTTTGTTTGTTTCTGGCACAAATGCACTGCCTCTCCAGTTCAACTTCCCTCTCCCCTCCTACTGCGAGTTTTCTGCCGCAACTCTGGGACAAAGACTGAACTGAAGCGCATCCCTCCGAGACGGACCTCGCCAAGCCGTCGACCATAACACACACGAGCTGCTTGCACGCAGAACACTCAAGCCTGCTTCCCTCCCCCCACCCTCTCCTCCCTCCCCCCACCCTCTCCTCCCTCCCCGATCGGAGCTCCTGGGCAGAGCCAGGCTGCCAGAGCCCTGGGCTCGAACCCAGGCTGCCGTCGGCAACCTGCACTTACAACAAGTGGCCATTTGTACCGCTTGGGGGCACAAGTTTTGTTTTTTGTTTTTGCTGTTGATCTGAGAGTGGGGTTGAACCGTGGGGCCTCAGGCCAAGTCCGTTAACATAGCTGTCACGCAAAACAAGAGGCAGGGTGTCACTCGGGGGGAGGGGGGGGGGCAGCTGTTTATCTGGCCCTTACGGACGGACGGACCCTCTGGCTCCGATGGCTCTTCTTCCTGTGCACGCGCCAGATGGAGGAACGGTTTATACAACAGCAGACCTCCCGAGACACGCTCTTTGTAGTGCATGTGCGGCTACCAAAGAGGCAACTCACACTCACACTCACACTCACACACACACACACACACACACACACTCTCACGCACATACACACACTCACACGCACCCACGCTCACACACACACTCACTCACCCACGCTCACACACACACACACACACACACACACACACACACACACACACACACACACACACACACACACACACACACACACACATACACACACGCACTCACGCTCACACACACACTCACACACACTCACTCTCACTCACTCTCACTCTCACACACTCACACACACACACACTCTCACGCACCCACGCACACTCACACACACACACTCTCACGCACCCACGCACACACACACACACACACACACTCACACACTCGCTGACACTATCGCGCACACACACTCTCACACACGCACGCACGCACTCAGAAAAAGCAACACAAACACACACAAAAATTATAATTTGTACGCAAAGGGGGCAAATCAATCAAATGTATGGTAGGGGTGTTCAGCACACTAAGCTCAGGAAACAAATTAAAAAGGAACGTGATCGTGTTTCGAATAAACACACAAAATCAAGAGCACTAAAAAAGTTGTATAAATTATTAAGAACAAGCAAATGTTCCAGCGTTGTCTAAATGGCCCTTTGAGCCACCATCCTTCCAAGGACGAGCAACTCAGCCAGAGGCTCCTTTGACCTTGGCAGCGTCTGCAGGCTGCCAAATGGATGACCTTGAAAGGGAGGACGTTAAGAGCAGCTAAGTGCCATGTCTGCAGGTGCTTCAAGATTAGCACGGACTTCAGCTGTGAAGAATGTTGCTTCATTTGCAAACAGTGTGAACTTCTTAACATCTGCTTCTTGCCGGACCATGCCAAATGGCCAAAAAGCAACAACCGTTACGCTAATGATGGCAAAACAATCCGCGGGGTTACCCCTAACACCCCCGTTACTAGACAAGCGTTACGCTACGTTACTATGCTAACCGTTACGCTAATGATGGCAAAACAATCCCGGCAAAGGAACAAATAGTGGGGGAAGGGGAGGGACCCCAACACACACACACACACCCCTACAGACACACACACACACACACACACACACACACACACACACACACACACACACACACACACACACACACACACACACACACACACACACACACACACACACACACACACACACACACACCCCCTACAGACAAGCGTGCGCGCACACACACACACCCTACAGACAAGCGTGCGCACACACACACACAAACACCCCCTACAGACACACACACACACACACACACACACCCCCCCTACAGACAAGCGTGCACACACACTCACACTCACACACACCCCCTACAGACACCCCTACAGACAAGCGTGCGCGTACACACACACACACATACACACACACACACACACACACACACACACACACCCCCTACAGACAAGCGTGCACACGCACACGCACTCACACTCACGCAGACGCACACACTCACACACACGCACGCGCACAAGCACGCACGCACGCACTCACACACGCACACGCACGCACACACACTTCCTGAAAAGCGGTTCGGGCAGATCATCGCTGTATTAGCCTCTGTCCTTTGCAAAGTCTCTTATTTCTGCTTAACGAGTGGACCACATTGTTATTTACAAGATATGGCGGTTTCTTTTTGTATTTGTTGAATGCCACTGTTCACCGTTGAGTGGAAAAAACAAGATAGGGGGGAAAAGCGAACGGTTTGTGATTTTATCGACTCCCTGCCTCAGAGGAGAGGCATGGGGAGCCCCAAACGTTCAAACCAAAGGCTGCTTATCAACAGGAAACTGTGCGTCTAATTCTTACACGAGAAGGTAGCGAGCGTCGCTCAGATATAACATAATAGTGCTCACTGTATCACTATTGCCATCCAGTTAGCTAGCGTACGATAAGGGTGGTAAGACTATTAGCTAGCTGGTTAGCTGGTTAAAGTTGAAACTGAATAAAGTCTTGGTTATTATATTAGTATATTGTTTTAAATATCTTTATATTACCACTTCAGACATGTCATCTTAAGACAATTATCTGTGATGATCAAACAAAAACATTCAAAATACAAAGTAATGCATATTTTGGCTCATACTTTTTCTATTTATTGCAAACATATGTTGTGTACTTTTCCCCAAGAGGGCGTCCCAGCTAGTATGCACATCGGATGAAACACACACTGGCAGTTGTCATCTTTTCACCATAGAATCTACCATCTGATTCGCGTAGGTACTGTGGGGTCCAGTGCAGAACTCTAATATGGCCAACATTTCCCCAAAAACACTAAATCAAGGGGAACACAAATAGCTTTAATGAGGTATTTTTATAACTAGGTGAACAAAACAAAAACAAAAAAACCCATGGACTGAAAAAACTAGATTGCATAAAATGCATTTAACAAGGTATGTGCTCACTTGCTACATAATCACAGGGCTTTGGACAGCAGCCAGCGTTTACGTGCACACTTCTTAAAGGGAGCTCGATAGTAATGGTTCGTCCCAACGCCAAAATGGCTCCTTATTAGGTCCCGCCCCACGATCCACAGAAATCGAGTAACCATATAAAGCTTAACGGACAACGGCATCATTATCAAGTTGTGTTAATGAACTTCACTAAAGCACATAACGGCCACTTCTTAATGAGCAATATCAATAAAGGTAGGCCCATTTCCCCAGTAATATCGCCCTTTATAAAACCATTACCGAGACCATAGGCCTGTTAACACCTATTCACATTCTGTACCATCTTCTGTTCCCCTGAAAGATTCCTTGGGCTGGTAAGACTGTCAGAGTAGGCAGAAGAACAGGATCCGTTCTTGTGACCACGCCTCGAAGACAAAAGGTGTGACTAATACACTTTAACATTTTGGCATTTAAGCGCAGACGCTCTTATCCAGAGGGACTCGCACAGTTTCACATTTATTTTTACATTACAATCCATTCACACAGCTGGATATTTACTGAAATTCAGGTCAGGTGCCTTTAGCTCAAGACTACAGCAGCAGTGCCCCACCTGGGAATCGAACCTGCAACCTCTTCAGTTACGAGCCCAGTTCCCTAACCATTACACCAAACTGCTGCCTCTTATAGAGTTTACCTTGTATGAATCACCTGGGTGCAAATTAGTAGCTTTATTGGAAGAGTGCGTAGGCCGTAAACCAAATATTTCGCCAATTTACATCGACCAACAATTCCTGGGTTTTTCTGGGCCAAACATTTTACAGCCAACGGTTAAGAGGGATGGACAAACTGCTCACCTACAAATCCTTTCCACACCGGGTCTGAAAATACACTCCAAGGCATGTTTTTGTGCTTATAACTTCGACATGGGGGGGGGCTTCTTTCTGGCTCCTGATTGGACCACAATCAGCATGACCCTGTTCGACTGGTATTGTGACTTTGGTCTCGAAAAACCCAGCATCAAGTTAAACTATTCTGACGTTTACGCTATAACCTGCGCTTCATCGTCAAATAAATGCCATAAAGTGACAACATTGTAGTCTGCCAGTGCCTGCCCCAAGCGACCACACAGCTGCTGGCCCTATTTCCCCCCAAATGTGAGCTGCTTGCCTTGAAGCTTGCACCACACCAAGCACATATTTGGATATTTAATTTCCATTCTTATTCGATGTAAATGATACTTGCTAGGGTTGAATTCACATTACCCAAGAGCAGGAACGACGCTTAGCATAACTCGTCAGTCAAGGTTACTCAAACTACCAAAAGAAAACTGCTTTGAATGCTAGAATCAGTTTCTCTAATTTGACCTAATTTAGTCGATGGAGACCGCTACAAAAGATAGGAAATAAAACTTGAAAAAAAATGAATGAACGCATATTTATTATTATTATATTATATGTGCTAAATCAGTACTCCACTACAAAAAATATGTATGAAAACTGTAATCCCTGCACATCAGGATATATATGTCAATATATCTCAGATGTAATAAATTACATCACACCGAATATAATTAGCTGCATTGATACAGATCCACGTTGGTTTGCAACCAGGATTTGCATTATGCAAAGCATGACTCAGGTTAGGCAGAAGCCGAAACAGCCAGCGAAGAAACTAAATCACCATAATTCTGTACAATCAGCAATCAAATCCAAGTTCACGGAATGCCCTTTCTGCGTGTTATGACATCGCCTACATCACTTATTTTGGATTCCGCCATATCTCCAGTTGTATCAAACTGCACATGCAAATTATGCAAGCAGGCTCCAAAACACAAACGGCCAAAATAGGCGAACAAAACGAAAAGGACAAATACCTCGATTCTAAACCTATACGCGAGTGTACAAACAAAAGAGAGGTGGCGATATCGTCTCCCCGTTGTACGCACCCTTGCTTAAATTAAAAGCACAATCTCATAATCCTCCTTTGGCATTGCTCGTGCAAGACATGCAAGAATTATTTATTTTTTTACAGTGGCCATGTTTGCAAGCACATCACCAGTTCTGCTCCCCAATTCAAAGGAAGAGTCAATTCAAGAGTGGAACTCTGCAGTCTTTCTGACGGACTTTGTGGTGGGAACGGGACACGGTGGGAAACAATAAAGTATCGTCTATGATCGAGCCCTAACCCAGTCTCAACATCGGCCCACTACAGCCCCAGTATAGACGCACAAAATGGCCAGATGGAAGACTCCACAGCCCTACAAACCACAAAGGCAACATGGACGTCAACACCCAAGAACCGGCCTGTTTTGGTGCGTTTCCTCAAGTCAACTTTGTTCGGTTCTCCGTTTGAAAGTTGTTACTGAAGACCCGTTATGACAGGGACGACCTTAATGGCCCCTTTTTAGAAGGCTTTATCATAAGAGCCGAAGGAATTCAAAACTACCAAACGTCGGCCAATGTATTTTCAACAAGCCGGCCGACATTAAGCTATAGGTTGTAATTAAACCATGACAAATGGACGTCGCAGCCAAAAGAAAGATAATCACCATTACGACACTCATAAATAATTTAAAACGTAATTTAATAGGTTTTTAACAAAAAAACATTTTATTCGAAAACGATTCACAAACAAATGCGGCGCATCGTTTTTGTAGTTATAATTTAAGATGGACCTTACGGCGTCAGTGTTAAAATAATGCAAAGTGCCGTATTTAAATGATGATTGTTGTTATAAAGCAAGCTTGCGGTATTGATTATGTAGCTGCTCAGATGTGTGCGCTTAACATCGCACGTACGAGGGAGCCACGTCGCTAGCCTGCTAGTTGTTAGCTTTCGCAACTTAGTTCGTTGTTGCAAAACAGGTAAAGCGTACTTAAATGTCCATATAGCATATTAATGACATTTAGTTAAAATACGGCCACGGCTCATAACAAAAAAATGCTATTAAGAGTATCGAAAAACGCAAGCGCTTGAGGCATACATTAATGTGGCACACCGTATTCTTTGCAAAGATATGGCTAGCGTTACACTGCCAGGATTCAGGGTGCCTTTAAGTGCAAAATCCGTAAATAAAGAGAAAAGTGTCTCATTTACAGGCGAGCTGGTTTTAAAGGTTTTGAGTTACACCTCCATCCCTCCTCCCGTGCCATTTGGAAAGATATTGTTGCAAAGTGCCACTGTTCGTGTGCGAATGATCCAGTCTCGACCCCACTTTACAGACTGCTCTTTGGTATCTTTAATAATGTGGCTTACGTAATGCTTAAGACATGATTTACTTTCGTCCCACTCTCAATAACCGTTTTAAATTCTGGAGGTAAAAAAACAATTCCCACTAAAGACGTATCAAGTGGCCCAGCAGGGACGCAAGCCGCCCCGCAGCTATTGAGCAAAACCATTCCTCTGACGTCTCCTTCTGAACACTTCACGTTCGCTGTTCTCACACCAGCAAAGTCTTACTTATACCCCGCTGTTAATTTAACACCTCGCCTGCTTTGTGGCCGAATTTGTTAGCTATCCGCAGTTAACGTTTGTTAAATATTACACATTTTAATCGGACAGGCCACTCGAAGCTCACTTTAAAGTTTGCTCCGGTCTTGTGTACAGCTGGTAGCTTAGCTAGCAGCGTCACATGGCACGAGAGCGAGATAGCCACGCTAGCATTATAGAACAGGACACACACTTTAGCGTAATAATAATAATAATAACTTAATAACCTTTAAGCCAATGTCGGCTTAAATTCATCACGTGCAGCACTGAGTTGCCAAATAACGTTGTATAATAATAATAATAATAATAATACCATGTTAGTCTCGGACATTAAACGTGTCCTTATCGATGACGGTTTGGCTAGCTTGGGGGTTGCTAGGGGGCCAAATAAGATCTTTAGCAACCATTTAGTTAGCAAGTTACCCCACTACCGAGACAGAAGCGCGATAAACTATGACAACAAAGTTAGGGTTAGCTAGCTAGCCCGGCAGGATGAATACATCGGCTGTCATTTGAGCAAACTAAAAGCATATTGCACTCATTGTCAACATGTCATGTAAGCGTGCCAATATTGTGGCTCACATAATATTTGTTTCCGCATTGCGTTGACCAAGTTAAGGTGAAGTAACTCATCTCGTACTAGCTGTAGTAGTGTATAGTAGGTTATTGTGATCACGATCCAGTTCCGTGCTGTACTTTCGTCTGATTCTTTGCGGTTGTCGAGACGAAAGGGTTTTGATGTTGACGAAAGGGCTAGTTATAGCCAACAATCTGTACCAAAACAGTATTATTCACATCTTATGCCATTAATAAGACAACGAGGCACCCCTTCCACTGGCTGGCTATCTTTCTACTTCGATATGTTCAGCTTTTTAAATAATCATTTAAATTAAAACAAGCAGTTTCACAATGCCAACGGTGACCAACGTTAGCTTCTTCTGGGGATGACGTTTCCAACGGTGCAAACAGAGCAGGTCGTAAAACAAGAGCACAAATGTCCCCGAACTACAGTGAAGAGCAGCTAAGATATCATTTCCCATAGTTTTATGCGCCGGGTAAGTAGTTGACCAGCTTAGCAAACAAGCTCACTTTTCCGTTTCGGAGGCTAGCTTGCGAGATCGGAGCTCGTTCGCAAAGCGCACACACACACACAAAAAGAGGACTGCTCTCCTAAGCCCCCGAGCCGCCATATTGAAAACTTTTGCATTTAAAAAGCGATAAAAAAAATACATGTAAAGATTTCCCCATCAAGTCCTAAAATAATTAAGGAGCTCAATAAACGTCGCTGTCCCCTCGGGGTGCCCCGGCTGTCCGCGCACTCACCGGGGGCGGCCGGACCTTGCAGATGCCCGTTTTCTCCGCGATAGGCCGGATTTTGTTGATAAACGCAAAAGGGTCGGAAAATTCCTCCCAGCTCGGCTCGAAGACCGGGCACTCAGGCGGCGGCATGAACTCGTCCGGCCGGGGCTGGGTCATCGTGGGGGTCGGACTCCGAAGGGGGGGAATAAATGACGGGGTCCGCTCGGGTAGGTAACCGGGTCAAAACCTCGCTGGTGTCGGCTCGGCAGTCCGGGGTTTCCTCGCCTCCGCTGTGTGTGTATTCCTCCGACTCTGAGCGCGACGCTTCCCTTTAAACTCAAACAATCGGCATCAACATCCTCCGTCCCAGCCAAGCGCACACACGCGGCGTGCTGAGGCCCGGGCTGCGTCCGCCGCGCGAACTAGACCCCCGCGCTGGAACACATTACAAAGATGTTTGGCTTTAATTCTTTTAACTTTATTTTTTTAAACTTAAGAACTCCAGCTCCTCTCGCCTGTGTTACTTAGTGCAGTAATGTCCAAGGGCATTTTTTTAAATTCGGGTGGGGGAGGGAGATATAAATAATTATTGTTATTGAAACTTTCAGAACCTCTGTCAAGTTCACCAGAGAGGCTCCTGTGTGCTAGTTATTTCTCTCCCTCTTTCTCTCTTTTGTGTGTATCACATGAATTACGTGCTCAAATTGATTGTCAATACAGATAACGGATGAGTGACTTTGCCCGATGGAGATACTTAACAACCTGCACGATTCGGCGCAACGTAGCCTATCGTGTGTACACTTACATATCCCTTATTACAAATAAACCTTACAAGAATCACCAAATTTACTATAATAACTGTCCCATTTGTCATTCGCTTTTTGGCCATGGTGTGTAGCTACGTAAGTTGTGATGACGTTGAAGTGCTGCGGTCGGCAACGTGCCAGACTGCACGCGATTCACAACAAAAATGGACGCCAGGGCCGTCTTTCCGAGACGCGGAGAACTGGATTATTTACATAGTTTATCAGTTTGCAGGCGCCTTCAGTATCTCACCATGTTTCTGTAAAAAACTGTATATTTTTAGGTTTAGAAATTGGTCGGTTTTCCTTAACATGTTAATATTTCTTAAATGAGACAACTTGTGCTTTAAATGATCTTTACAAGAAGTCGTGGACAGATTGCACACACACACACACACACACGATGCAATTCGACGGAACAAAACAATAACAAAAACTCGAAGTTTTCATTTTTCAAACTAAAACGTGCCTCTTTGTGACGCTGTCCGTCATCTTGGGAGGATCTTGTCACAAAAAAATCAAAAATGAATTAAAATTCATTCTACAAACTTCAGTTGTGAATACATAGCATATTTTATTATGTCTAAAATCGTGCAAATTGCCATTCTAGTTCGTCTGACATAGAGGATTTTATTCGAGACGATCAAGAAACGCTTCGATATGCTATTTAATAATGTTTACTTGCGCGGATGGATACGGTTCAGGTGACAGCCCCCACGGTGACCGGCACTTGTTCTTTAAATAGACTGTGCGGAGCCGCTGATTGGATGTCGCTCCTGTGATCAGAAAGGAGGGGTCCGCTGATTGGATATCGCTCCTGTGAGCAGAAAGGAGGGGTCCGCTGATTGGATGTCGCTCCTGTGAGCAGAAAGGAGGGGTTTTGCAAAGAAAGGCATTGTTAAACCCAGGAGTGGACACGTTAAGTGTCCAATAAACTAATCATTCTGCTAGTTATGAAAGTGTGACATAAACGACCTGTTTATGAGTTTTTGTTTCGGTTTTTTCCCCCTTAATATAAACAAACGTGAGCTTTCTGGGAAGGCACACTGCCTTTATGGAAAGTAGGTCACGCCTCCCGATAGCATCGCTGGCTAACTTAAGCCAATTTAGCAATCTTCGCTAACGTTAGCCCCATCTGCCACAAATAGAAGCCAGCTCTTCTGCAGCGTCCGGGGAAGTAATTAACACGTTTTTGCCGTTTTATCTTCGTTTTTTGTTAAATATTTGGCCAATCAAACCTGTTCTCAAATACGAACGTGTGCGAAAACCGGAAGAAGACACCAGGCAAATGTAGCCGACTATGTTAAATAGCTCGAGATTCACACACACACACACACACCCGGCCGTCCTCCATTATCCGGAGATAGGGCGGAGATCGCGTCTGTGTTCATTGGGCCCGATGACTTCAGATGACAGCTCAGTCGTCAGTCGTGAAAAGGACTTTCAACCCCCCACGACAAAAGATCATATTAATGACCAACTATGTGCCACTGTGTTATCAGACTATGGCAGGAAATGTCACAATTGAATAATTTACGTTGATCAGGTAAAATATCTAACCTATAAATGAGCGTTTAGCCTGCTTTACATCACGTAAATCCAGTAATTTTACTTAAACTTGTGTCAAAGCCGGCTAATTTCCGTTGAACTGCTCAATCTTCACATTACAATGTTTATTGAAAGCAAGGAGGCTTACAGAGGCTTTGAAGTTCAACAATGAAAATACTGAGCCAAACCTTTTGTCGGCAAATAATATCGGTTCTGAATCGTTATGAACCAAAAGCCGTGCATAAAATAAGTAGCCTAAGTTTTGACACTATGTCGTTTTAACCACACGCATTTAAATCCACAATCCAAAAGAAAAGCCTTACTGCAGTCTCAACTTAACTTCCATTATAAAAGGACCAAACAATCTACCAGGCGATCCTTGTTATATGTATTTGTTTATGAGTTTATTATCGCCCTATCTGGATTCGTTAGTGTACAGTCAACCTTTTTATGGCGATGGTGTATAGGCCCACGCATCGGGTTATTCATTTATTGATAACGTGCAGCATACTTTGGGAATACAACGGGACAGAAACAAAAGACACGGTAAAAAATTAAAACACTGAAATTGTGTTGCAGTAATTCACCCCTACAGGCCACGCGCCTTTCCTTTAATAAATCGTGTTCCGTCTATGGTGCGAAACGTATTCCCAAGCATTTAGCTGACTGCAGGCGTGTTCCTGCAAATAAACTGCAATAAATTAACTTCCACCGACGAAATGACGGGCACCAGGGGGTAGAAAATACGCACGCGGTACATGTTTTGAGTCGCCGAAACAATATCGGCTTTACAGCGCCTTTCTGTCGCCCCCTGCTCCGGAATAAACCATCGGAAGGACGGACATTTTAAATATGCGCAATGAGCAAACTTGCTCATAACCCGATTTGAAATCGAGTGGCAACGAAACACCCTGCCTTGTAGGTAGGCTAGATAGTGGCGATTTTAGACCCCATTTACATTTAGCTTTAGCCCCCCCTGAAAATGTTTATTCTTTTCTAAAAACATTTAATATCACATTCTAATCCTAAAGTAGACGAAGCACCGATTTTAAAGGCCATTCGAGTTACTTCTCCAGACATTTTGCACTTTTTGAAGACACGTCATTTAACGCTAGGCCAATTGGGCACATTTCATTATACAGGCCACATATTTCCAAAGGTATATACAAAATGTAGGGTAATTTAGCTGCTATTAACTGGTAGGCTTGTTGCTACAGCATCTGTAAGATATTTCAAATTGTGGTTATAAACTTAAATACGACTGCAATAAGTGCGAATCATTTCGAGGAAATGGTTATTCTTAGAGGTGGTTACCTACGAAAGGACTACTCCATAACCAATGGGTTGAAACCGGACTTTCAGAAGAGATCCCACAAATGAGTTTACGCCATGCGATTTAGTAAACCGGTATGCGATGTCACATTAGAGCGGTGGAACCGTGTAAACCTGCATGCAATAGCGGAGCCGTCGAGGCCCCACCTTTGAGATACAGGATTGCAAGACTGAGTTAATGAATAATCATATTGCGGAAACTCTGGCAGAGGATCCTGCAGGCTATCCACGTGGGAGAAGAGACATTTACAGATTTTAATAACTCTTTTAAGTGTTAGGTTTTTGCATTAGCCTATATTTCAGCAATAGCGCAGTCCGTTTTGTGGAACAGCGTTCACAGCGGGTTTTCTACCAACCATTATCAGTTTCATTGTTTCCAAATGTACAATTGCTTCCACTGGCGAACACAAGGGGTCTCAAAACGTAATCCTAACCAGGAAAATAAATTGATCCGATTTTGAAAATGTGTGCCATCCAATAAACTAGGACAGCGTCCTAACACGCTTCTGTGGATACACATACTTTTATAAAGTGAAGCAAATTCAGATTTTCCAGTGAAAACTTACACTTCGATATCCATGCGATTGGTTCAGGCTTGCCAAGATCGTAGGGAAGTATGCAAGAGGAGAAATGAAGAAATAAAATATAAACCGGTTGAGGGTTTACGCACAGGCTTTATTCAAAAAGTAAAACACAACAGAGGGTCAATCGCAAAGTACAGAGAGAGGAGGAGAGGATCGGAACGACTCCCGGGCGATCCGATTTTGGCACAGACAAACGCGTGTTCGAAACTGCAAACAAAAGTGACTGCTGCAGTCGAATGGGGGGGGGGGCAGGCACACCACAGGTCAAAGAGGACTCATGTACCCCCCCCCCCAGCATGGCCACCTCAAGATGGCCGACAACTCTGCCCACTCTCCCTGCAACTGACCCTTGAAGCAAGACAGTATAAGACGTTTTAGTGGACAGGTTTCAGAAGACAGACAGGACAGATAGGACAGACAGGACAGACAGGACAGACAGGACAGATCCCTTGTTTTGGGGCGGGCGAGGCGTGGGGAGGGCGAGGTGTGGCGAGGGCGATGCCCTAGTACTCTTCTCCCTCTCCGTCCTCCACAGTGTCCGTGCCCACCTCCTCGTAGTCCTTCTCCAGGGCCGCCAGGTCCTCCCGCGCCTCAGAGAACTCGCCCTCCTCCATGCCCTCGCCCACGTACCAGTGCACGAAGGCCCGCTTGGCGTACATCAGGTCGAACTTGTGGTCCAGGCGGGCCCAGGCCTCGGCGATGGCCGTGGTGTTGCTCAGCATGCACACGGCCCTCTGGACCTTGGCCAGGTCTCCGCCGGGCACCACGGTGGGGGGCTGGTAGTTTATGCCCACCTGAGAGAGAAAGAGACGAGAGACAGAGACAGAGGGAGAGAGAGAGAGGGCGTTAAACTGGGGAGTCAAGGGCCTCGGATAGCATAGCGGTGAAACGCTCACACCGACTGATGCTTTACAAGTGCGAGTTGCCTATTGCGGTCCGAAAGCCGGCTGCGTCAGACCGACTCTGGCCGGGAGCCCTGATCGGGGGAGACGTTTGGCTGTCGCCAGGGTGGAGGGGGGAGGGAAAGTCGGCACGAAGCTCGCCGAGCAGTAAGGGTTCCTAAAGCAGGTGGGTGAAGTTCCGTCTCAGAGGAGGTGGATCATCGCCAGCCTCGGGGATATTAGCTTGACCCGGAGGACGGGCGGCGGGCTCGTGAGGGGAGGGAGAATCTAAATAAATAGAGGGTTCAATTGGCCACTAAATTGGGGAGAAAAACGGGGGGAAAAGCCATATCCACAGGCTGAACCCTGTCGAGGCCGCTCACCTTGAAGCCGGTGGGACACCAGTCCACAAACTGGATGGAGCGCTTGGTCTTGATGTTGGCGATGGCGGCGTTGACGTCCTTGGGCACCACGTCGCCGCGGTACAGCATGCAGCACGCCATGTACTTCCCGTGGCGGGGGTCGCACTTCACCATCTGATTGGCCGGCTCGAAGCAGGCGCTGGTGATCTCCGACACCGACAGCTGCTCGTGGTAGGCCTTCTCCGCGGAGATGATGGGCGAGTAGGTGACCAGGGGGAAGTGGATGCGGGGGTAGGGCACCAGGTTGGTCTGGAACTCGGTCAGGTCGACGTTGAGCGCCCCGTCGAAGCGCAGCGAGGCCGTGATGGACGAGACGATCTGCCCGATGAGCCGGTTGAGGTTGGTGTACGACGGACGCTCGATGTCCAGGTTACGGCGGCAGATGTCGTAGATGGCCTCGTTGTCCACCATGAAGGCGCAGTCGGAGTGCTCCAGGGTGGTGTGCGTGGTCAGGATGGAGTTGTAGGGCTCCACCACCGCCGTGGACACCTGGGGCGCCGGGTAGATGGCGAACTCCAGCTTGGACTTCTTGCCGTAGTCAACGGAGAGGCGCTCCATCAGCAGGGAGGTGAAGCCGGAGCCCGTGCCCCCGCCGAAGCTGTGGAAGATCAGGAAGCCCTGGAGCCCTGTGCACTGGTCTGACTGGGAGGGGGGGAGAGAACAGGGGGCCTTAAACCAGCGGCTCCCCAAACCTTGAGCCCATGACCCAAGTGGTTTTTTCTCCCAACTAGTGTAGTATGTTATACTTATATGTTATGTTTTAAATGCTAGTAGTGGAGGCAATGTAGTGTAATGGTTAGGGAGCTGGGCTTGTAACTCAGAGGTTGCTGGTTCGATTCCCAGGTGGGGCACTGCTGTTGTTGTACCCTTGAGCTAAAGGTACTTAACCTGAATTGCTTCAGTAAAATATCCAGCTGTATAAATGGATTGTGTGTAAAGAAATGTAAACTGTGTGAGTCACTCTGGATAAGAGCGTCTGCTAAATGCCTAAAATATTAATGTAAAATGTAGTGCATGTGATTTGGGAATCCCTGCTTTAACCCCATTGAGGACCCACACCATGTTTAACCCCATTTAGGGGCCCACACCATGTTTAACCCCATTTAGGGGCCCACACCATGTTTAACCCCATTTAGGGGCCCACACCATGTTTAACCCCATTTAGGGACCCACACCATGTTTAACCCCATTTAGGGACCCACACCATGTTTAACCCCATTTGTTTAACCCCATTTAGGGACACCATGTTTAACACCATGTTTAAAGCCTTTTAACCAGTGTTTAACCCCATTTGGGATGATTCAGTGTTTAACCCCAGCCCACACCATGTTTAAAGCCTTCCAGTGCTTTGGGATGATTCAGTGCAGTGACACGAGGCCAGGCCTCTAGGACACCCTGCAGAATTATGGTGCATGTACTAGACCTGCCTTTAGGACCTGATGCGGATATAGATTTGGAGTGATCGAGACACACGCACGCTGAAAAATTCTAAATGCTCTTAACTCTTGTTTAATATCTGAACATTATGTTCTCTAAAACATTCAATTAAAGTCACACAAAGACAAGCACACCCAAATTAAGTACATGTGTATATAGAGTGCCCCTTTAAAGTCTACACCCGGTCTCAAATTTGACCTTCTGTTGCCTTACAACCTGAAATTAAAACATTAAATCAGACTTCCCACCTGTACCATACAAGGTGAAAAAATTCTCAATTTCTGAACCTAGAATAACTAGGATTGATAAGTCTACACCCTGCTGAGTTAGTGCTTGGTAGAAGCACTCTTATGAATTACAGCCATGAGTCTGTTTGGATATGTCTCTACCAGCTTTGCACACCTAGATTGGGCAACGTTTGCCCATTCTCCCTTACAGAACTGTTCAAGCTCAGTCAGGCTGCGTGGGGACTGTCGATGGACTCCGCTCTTAAAGTTTCCAATAGGATTTAGGTCAGGGCTCTGGCTAGGCTACCTTCAACATGTTGTGCTTTGGGTCATTGTCATGCTGAAGTTTTTAGCCACTCCACTGTTGCTTTAGCTGTGTGCTTTGAGTCATTGTCATGCTGAAAGGTGACCCTCCTTCCAGCAGGTTTTCCTCAAGAATCATTCTGTATTTTGCTCCATCCATTTTGCCTTCTCTCCTGACCAGTGTCCCAGTCCCTGCTGATGAGAAACACCCCCATAACAGAATGCTGCACCACCATGCCCTACAGTGGGGATGCTGTTCTTTGGGTGATGTGCTGTATTGGGATCTTGCGAAACAAAGTTTTGCATTTAGGCCAAATAGTACCACCTTGGTTTCATCCGACCACAACACGTTTTTTAATTTCTTAATTAATGTTCCTCAATTCTGAGAAAGTCTCACTTGTACGTTGTGTAAATAAAGGTGGAGAGATTCTGATTTCACACATTTTAATTCCAGGCTGTAAAGCAATGAAAGGTGATATTTTTGAGACGGGGCATAGACTTTTTAAAGGGGAACTGTATACATTTTACACACGCATAAATTAGAACACACCCGTGTCATAAATGCAGACACCGACTGATTTTTCAAAGCCAAATTATCGGCCATATATATCAGGGCTCCCACTCAAATCAAATGTCCATTTTCCATGACATTTCAATGACTTTTTGGCGACTGATGCAAAAATTGACTACTTTCATAACTTTGTTTCAACACGTTTTGTTGCCAGTGCAAATACACATCTCTTGTGTGTGTGTGTGTGTGTGTGTGTGTGTGTGTGTGTGTGTGTGTGTGTGTGTGTGAGAACAGCCGTGGCAGGTGGCAACAGTGGCAGGGGAACAGACATTTTGCGGTAACGTTCTTGGAAAAGAAGAAATATATAACGTTACATGGAATCAGAAATGTACATGACAGAATAACTTAATGATCTTCAAGGTTACCATGACGTGTGGGAACGCCGATGCGTGTGTGTAAACGATCAATCTGTCGAGCTCAGGTTCATAGGACCAATCTGTTGAAACCTGAAAGGGAATTCTCCAAATTGTCCACAAACACTGGATCTGGCGAAGCAACAGTGATCCGCACGTACCAGTTTGCGAACGCGCTCCAGCACGATGTCGATGATCTCCTTGCCCACGGTGTAGTGACCGCGGGCGTAGTTGTTGGCGGCGTCCTCTTTGCCAGAGATGAGCTGCTCGGGGTGGAAGAGCTGGCGATAGATCCCTGACCTGACCTCGTCTGGAGACAGGGAGAAACATCGTTCAACCAAAACAACCCTGCAAGCCACGACCTCCCCACTTGTGCAGGGATGCAGGCAAGCGCTCGGGTGCAGGGATGGAGGCAAGCGCTCGGGTGCTCTTCAGGAAAACCCCTTCAGACGTCGGCGCTGCTCGCGAGAAAAGGGCCGAGCTGTGAGACGCACTGCGTCGCGGACCTTCGCTCCGATTCACTGCGGATTCCGGAAACGCTCGTGTTAACCGGTCATTCACAGCGGAAACTGCTGCGCAACCGATTTATGCTCTGAGCCATAAAGGCAGCAAACGGGTCTTTCAAAGGAAGGGCTTCTAAAGAGGTCTCCAAAACCCGGCCGTACAGCAATCCCGGGCCAATCTAGAGCACAAAACAACATGTATATGTGTATATATATATATATATATATATATATAGACGGTTGTAAATGCACAAATACTAAGGTAGTGTAGGGTCATGCCACCTCTTTGAAAACGAGGCAGGCTGAACCTACAGCATCTCGAGCTGCTTTGCGTAAACCTTTGCATGGCAGCATATACAAATCGACAGCAGAGCGGTACCTCAGATGGCCACCCACTGCAGAGAAATCCCACAAGAGGAGAGTCGATTTACCACACCGCCATGAACTGCCCACGGCTGAGCAGGCAGAGACCTCAATGCATACAGGAAAGGGGCAATTTGGCTTTGGAGGTTTGGTAGCTGAAACATGTATGCATTCACTGCTGTAAGTCGCTTTGGATAAAAGCGTCTGCTAAATGGCGTACATTATATACATTACATTAATATCCGAATTGAGCACACATGCGTGCGCCCCTTTGGAATATACAAAACACGTTTTGGCGTGGGCCCCGGATAGCGTAGCGGTCTAAAGCACTCGCATCGACTGGTGCTTCGCGAGTGAGAGTTGCCTATAGCGGTCGCGGTTCAAAACCCAACTGTACCAGACCAGCCCTGGTCGTCAGCCCCAGGGGAAGGGGGGAGGAGGGGGGGGGAAAGCAAGAGCCGGCACAAACTTGCCAAGAAGCGCAAGAAGGTGTCTCCGGAAAGTAGGTGGACGAGTCCCGTTTCAGAGGAGTTCCGAGGAGGGAACGTCCCCCACACGATGTTAGTAGTCGTACGGCCTTGGGTCTGGCTGGCATGGTGTTGATGTGGAGATTAAATTATGCCCCACCCCTTCCCCTCCCTTCCCCCCACCCCTCCCTCGTTTTCCGTCTCAACACACTTACCGATGACAGCCGGCTCCAGATCCACAAACACCGCCCTGGGCACATGCTTCCCCGAGCCCGTCTCACTGAAGAAAGTGTTAAAGGAGTCGTCCCCGCCACCAGCGATCTTGTCACTCGGCATATTGCCGTCGGGCTGGATGCCATGCTCCAGGCAGTAGAGCTCCCAGCATGCATTGCCAATTTGAACTCCTGCCTGGCCCACGTGGATGGAGATGCACTCTCGCTACACCAGCGAACACACACGATGCAGGGAGGAGGAGGAGGGAGGGAGGGGAGGGAGGAGGAGGAGGAAGAGAGGAAGAGGGGGGAAGGGAGAGAAGAGAAACACAAACCGTTAAAATGGAGGGAGTGTGCTTACCCACCACCGTTGGCTCCAGGTCCACGAATATGGCCCTGGGAATGTGGCGGCCCGAACTCCCGGTGTTGAAGAAGGTGTTGAAGGGGTCCTGACGGGAGTTCACCCCCACGGCCCCCTCCTGCACCACCCCGTCCGGCCCCACCCCGTGCTCCAGACAGAAGAGCTCCCAGCATGCATTGCCAGTCTGCACGCCGGCCTGCCCCACGTGGATGGAGATACACTCTCGCTGTGGGCCAACAACAACATGGTCACAGCGCCCCCCACGCCCGCGGAGGGCCAACAACAACATGGTCACAGCTTCCCCCATGCCCGCAGAGGGGTGGTGGGGGTGGGGTGGGGTGGGAGGAGGGCCTTGTCTTGTGTAGGGCATTCTCTCAACAAAAACATTTTCAACATTTAAAAAAAAAGGGGGCGGCAGATAGTGTGGCGGTCTAACGCACCGTATCTTGGCTGGTCTGATACGAGTGTGCGCTGCCTGTCAGGGTCGCGGTTCTAAACCCATCTCTACCAGACCGGCCCTGGTCATCAGCCCCGATCAGGGGCGGGGGCGTTTGGCTGTCCGCCCCAGGGGAAGGGGGGAGGTGAGCCGGCTCGGGTCCGCCGTGAAGCACGTAAGGGAGTCTCCAGAACGTGGGTGGGGTCGAATTCCATCTCGAAGGAAGCGTAGTTCGCTGCCCTCTGAGAATTAGCTTGCCTCGTAGAGACGAGTGATGGACTCGTGTGGGGAGGGCAAATCTAAATAAATATAATTGGCCACTAAATTGGGGAGAAATCAGAAACAAATTTAGAAGGGAAAAAAACTTTTTTTTTTTTTTTTTTTTTTTACTTTGCATACCTGCCACCCCAATACAAAATCAAGTCAAAATGGATACTGCAACGCCGAGTCAGGATTGCAGGTAGAAAGTGAAAATATGATTTATGATTAATGATTTATGATCAACTATGTGGGAGGGACACTGGGTTCAACGATCACCTGATTTTGGGTACAATGGTCACAGTGTGTGGCTGGACGTGACCCCATCTCCACAGCGCAGTCATAAAACAGTGAAGCAAGCACACTTGGGGGAGGCCGTTTGAAAGAGCATACTGGGAACAGCCTGATCCACGCAGGCAAACCTCATCACCTATCTCATCTCTCAATGAAACCATCACCAGCACAAACTGAGTGCACACCATTCAGCCTGCGCCTCCCCCATTATACTCCAACACAAGGCTGAACTCTACTCAAGTAATGGACAGTTTAGACAATGCAACACTAGGTCTCAAAAATATATATACATTTAAATGGCATGTCTGCAAATTCCTGACCAAAACAGTCACAGGGGCAGAGGTGCATTTCAAGAGTGTGAGAGAACCACAATGTGGTTCTGTGTGGCTCAGTAAGTACAGCGTGGTTCTGTGTGGCTCAGTAGGTAGGGCGTGGTTCTGTGTGGCTCAGTAGGTAGTGTGGTTCTGTGTGGCTCAGTAGGTAGAGCATGGTTCTGTGTGGCTCAGTAGGTAGAGCATGGTTCTGTGTGGCTCAGTAGGTAGAGCGTGGTTCTGTGTGTCTCAGTAGGTAGAGCGTGGTTCTGTGTGTCTCAGTAGGTAGAGCGTGGTTCTGGGTGGCTCAGTAGGTAGAGCGTGGTTCTGTGTGGCTCAGTAGGTAGAGCGTGGTTCTGTGTGGCTCAGTAGGTAGAGCGTGGTTCTGTGTGTCTCAGTAGGTAGAGCGTGGTTCTGTGTGTCTCAGTAGGTAGAGCGTGGTTCTGTGTGGTTCTCAGTAGGTAGAGCGTGGTTCTGTGAGGCTCAGTAGGTAGAGCGTGGTTCTGGTTCTGTGTGGTTCTGTGTGTCTCAGTAGGTAGAGCATGGTTCTGTGTGTCTCAGTAGGTAGAGCGTGGTTCTGTGTGGCTCAGTAGGTAGAGCGTGGTTCTGTGTGGCTCAGTAGGTAGAGCATGGCGCTAACAACCGCTTAAGTTGTGGGTTCGATTCCCACTGGGACCACACAGAAAAACGTATTCCATTCACTACTGTAAGTCACTTTGGATAAAAGCGTCTGCTAAACGGCATATATAGTGTCCTGCAGCCAGTCGCTGGTAAAACTTCCTGCCTGCATTGTGTTGCTGGCTGTTACCGTCTGATAGGCGGCCTTGGGGGGGGGTTGGAACCGTGACAACTCGTTCAGAGGTTACGCCTCTTGCTAGAAAGTTATTTAAAAAGCGAAGCTTCGAGTCTTCTCATTTTCAAATGGATTATGCGAGACAATTTCAGAGTGTGCGCTACTGAAAATTCTTTTCTTTTCTTCCTCTTTTTTTTTTTAACGTAAGAAATGCCAGAACGTACATCGTGTACATGCCAAGAATTACTGCGCGAGGTTAGCGAGGCAGGCGGCCGGAACAAAGCGAAGCGTTCGGGTGAAACCGGCTCCGCGTGCACGGGGGGGGGGCGCGCGCACATCTATCCGGTTTGGACATTTTTGCGCACAGCGATGGGCGTGGCTAGTCTCGTCAAAAAAATAATATAATACTTCACCCCGGCAGCACAGGCCCGGGTTCAACAACCAAACCATTAGGGCGCACACTCCCACACCACTAAGTCACTTCGGCGAACTTTATACCCAACTTACACGACTGACGCGACAGAACGTTTCTGGTTATGGTTGCGCACATGGGCGCATAACTTCAGATTAACTTCACATTAGTCTCCGCTCCGGGTATTGCGCCAGCTACGTGTCTCGGCCGAGTCTTAAAACTGCCGAGATCAGCGATCGAGTTCACCAGACGTAGATCTAGACGAAGCGAAGCGACGACGGTCGATTTCTCGGAAAAAGGAACTTTACGCAACTCTTGTAAGCGGTCTTGTTTTCCCCCTGGTGCGCAGTTTGGTTGAGGATCCCGCGGGTTCACGGCGCTATGGCCCTAAATAGTGCCCGCAACCCCGCAGCAGGGCTCATACAGAGAGAGGGGAGGTGAAGCCAGCTGCTCGCCTCCCCCTACGCCCCTACCCCCTGCCCATTTCCTCTCCAGCGTGGGCCTCTTCGGAAGATTCCTCGAATTCCTGCCACGCACACCTCACACAATTCACAAATATAATATTTGTCTCTAGAAGAAAAAAAACCCCAATTGAAATAAACCCGTGAACTTAGTTTTTAAAACTGCGCTTTGTCTGATCGAAAACTTTCTGCTCAAGTGTGTCCGCGTGTTTGAAACATAAATTTAGCCCAGCGAATTTCCGCGATTCACATTCAGTTCCGCTACCATGTAACCTCTTTTTGACATTATTAAATGAACAACGTTACACGCGGTTACAATCACAACTGCTGTCCCGAGTTTCACAGAAAGTGAAAACTTTGTAACTTTAGCTTCTTTGGCGCCTTTTTAAAGTGGGTATGAAAACGATATGAGACGTTTTGAAAGCCAGAGAAAGAATCTTACCATTTTTCCTTTGTGACGGAAGGAGGGGTAGTTTTAGGTTGTTAAAAAAAAGAACTTTATGTACTTTAAAGTAAAGTGTATTTTCTCTTTTCGAGCTCCGTTGACTTCAGACGCGTAACGGGTCTCCGCCAACACAGCAATGTCAAACCATTGCGACACCAACGCCTTTATAGTGCGCTCGAGCGCCAGAGAAACTCTCCCATTGGTGGACGGGCGCGGAGACACGGAGCCTGCGTCTCCTATTGGTGCAGAGCACGAAAACTCACTATACGATTTGCAGTGCACTCTGCCTGAAACACTTTAACATTTTCCTTTAGATTTCATTTTAAAGAATTACTCATTATGTATATACATATAATTGTCCAACATCGCGTATTATATATATTTTGTAATAGTTTTGTGTTCATTTGCGCCAGTGCAGGCACGGGGGGACGGGGGGGGAGGTACATTCCAAATTCAAAATCTCTCTGAAGTGCGCGGTCTGGTAGTTTGCCAATCACTTTGAAGTATTTGTTTTTAAAAAAACAAGCGGTTTAAAAAAACAAAAACCTACCTGACAAGTAACCTATATCAACAAGAAGGCCGCGATTTTCCCAAGGAATTTCCCCTGGACAAAAAAAAGAAGAATTGCACATCAGTTTACAACCATGTTAAAGAAAAACGTGTGTGTGCAATACAGATACGCAGCGCTGGACAATTGTGTCAGGGACACAATGCAGAATGTCAGTAATGTCGATTTATTTCCTGCCGTGAGCACAACACAGAAGCCTTTTTTTAGGACACCTTCCACAAGTTCACATGACCCTGCTGCATATATAGTGCTGGAATCTACCACTGCTCGCCTGTCTTATTCTAGGTGCGTCCAATAGGTCAGGGCTCATCTACCTTAG
This sequence comes from Aldrovandia affinis, assembly GCA_029706075.1. NCBI lineage: Eukaryota > Metazoa > Chordata > Actinopteri > Notacanthiformes > Halosauridae > Aldrovandia > Aldrovandia affinis. The sequence continues at coordinate 564,452 of JAINUG010000229.1, forward strand.
TCCTGGGGACACACTGTGTGTGCTGGTTTACACTGTGTGTGTCCTGGGGCCCCACTGTGTGTGCTGGTTTACACTGTGTGTGCTGGTTTACACTGTGTGTGCTGGGGCCCCACTGTGTGTGCTGGTTTACACTGTGTGTGCTGGTTTACACTGTGTGTGCTGGTTTACCCTGGTTTACACTGTGTGTGCTGGTTTACACTGTGTGTGTCCTGGGGCCCCACTGTGTGTGCTGGTTTACACTGTGTGTGCTGGTTTACACTGTGTGTGCTGGGGACCCACTGTGTGTGTGCTGGTGGTTTACACTGTGTGTGCTGGTTTACACTGTGTGTGTGCTGGGGCCCCACTGTGTGTGCTGGTTTTTGTTCCAACAATAATTGCAACCTCTGAAGTGTAACTAGCTGTCAATTATTCCTAATCAGACCCTTAATGTCAATTAAAATATGATTTACTCTCTTCAGGTCAGAAATAGCTATGCATGCCAAGAACAAGAAAATGTCCCATATTCACAAATGAGCTAGTTTACAAGACCCTCAAGTTGAGGAGTGTGGAGGACGTCCCTGTGGGCAAAGATAATAGGCGAGTTCCGTCTCAGAGGAAGCAGTTTATTGCATTTCGGCCTGGGGGTCGTCAGTGGCTTTGTCCCCCAGGGGGCAGAGGCTCGTTGAGGCAGCAAGTTCGAGTTCCGTCTCAGAGGAAGCAGTTTATTGCCGGCCTGGGGGAAGGGAGGGGCAGCAAGTCAAATCTAAAGACAATACAGGGTATAATTGGCCACTAAATTGGGAGAAAAACGTGGGGGAAAAATCTGAAACAAATTTAAATACATTTTTTAAAAACCTAGTTTGATTTTAGAATCGATTACATTTAATCCAGTGTCCCCACATGAAATGATGACTATGCCTTGATAATGGTAAAAATAACCATTGACATAAAGTCAGAGTAAATAGAGTCAGAGTCAATATCAAGTCTTTGGTTGTTGATTGTAAGAAGGCATTGACATTCTTTTCAAAGCCCAGCAAATCAAACACAGAGGCCTAAAGGGAGGCATATATATGATTTATGGTCCAATTCCAACATTTGCAGCACAGTTGCATTACGGTCTTGTTGTCCCAGTCACATTTGACCTGTGATCATCGTCTAAATACTCAGAGCACTCACTGAACTAGAAAGAGTGCCTCCTCTCACTCTGCACCACTGGCATGGAATGGATTACGAGCGCTTACCCACTCAGATACCCTGATTTATCTTAGTGAATTTAAATCCCTGATACAGACCTCTTTGCAGGAAGAGTGTTGTTGTTTTCTGTAGACTGGCCCCCACTGATAGCATGTTGTATCCCCTCCAATCAAAGCGCTTTATTATCATGTATGTTTTATGTTTTTATGATATACTGTGTTTTGTTGTTGCTGTTGTCTTGGCCAGGTCTCCCTTGTAGGAGAGATCCTGTATCTCAATGGGACTTCCTGGTTAAGTGAAGGTAAAATAAAAATAAAAATCACACAAACAATGTGAAAGGGCATTTTAGCCACAGCTCACACATTCCCATTGGCTGTTTGTTTCCACAGCAACCAAGTTGGTGGTCGACTGCATTTTGCTCTTGGAGCGATCGGTTTCCTGGAGAAGATGACGTCATCACTTAGCGGAACACAGAGAGCGTAGCGGGAAGATCGCAGGTTGAGCCCGGAGCTGCAGACGGGAGTCGGACCCAAATACGGCTCACAGCTTTCTGGGTCGGGCAGGAGAGGCAGAGGCCCTGGGGGCTGGAGGCTGGCAGTGTAGTGTAATGGTTAGGGAGCTGGGCTTGTAATTCAGAGGTTGCAGGTTCAATTCCCAAGATAATTCTCAGAGGGCAGCGAACTCCGCTTCCTTCGAGACGGAATTCGCCCCCCACCCACGTTCTGGAGACTCCCTTATGTGCTTCACGGCGGACCCGAGCCGGCTCACCCTCCCCCCTCCCCCTGGGGCGGACAGCCAAACGCCCCCGCCCCCGATCAGGGCTGATGACCAGGGCCGGTCTGGTAGAGACGGGTTTAGAACCGCATCCCTGACAGGCAGCGCCCACCGTATCGGACCAGCCAAGACCCATTTATTTATTTATTTATTTATTTATTTGTTTGTTTGTTTGTTTGTTTGTTTATTATTTCTCCTTTATGTAACCAGGTGAGTCCCATTCAGATGTCTCTCTTCTACAAGGGATCCTTGGCCAACAGAACAGCAAGCACAGAACGTTGCAACATCAAACACAACACGAAATGACAAGCCTAGATGGATAGAAGGGCCTGTTCTCATCATTATGTTTCTCTTGTTCTTAGGGTCCGATTAAAAAACAGATGGATGACATTTTAAAGGCCCTGAATGTATTCAGCAAATGGAAACGCTAACATCATATGAACAATAATCCACTTCAGTAAAACTCGTGAAGTAAAACGTTAATTCGAATGATTTGGAAGTGTGTAAAACCTATTATTCAATGCTTTTAGAACTTCATCCCATTACACAAGTATAACTGGTTCTAGATCAGGAAGAGGAAGAAGCACAGAGTAAATGAAGACTTGGATATCTGTCCCTTTTTTATAAATATGGTTGGATAAGCTCTGCCATCACTAGAGTTTTGTCAAATTTGACTTGCAAACGCTTGATTCATAAATTTGTTTTTCCTCTCCTTGTGTTATCTTTCACTGACCTTGCACCAGTGTTAATTATGGGATGCTTGCACCCTGTGATGAGAGAAATGCGGTTTCAGTGCCCCCAAAAAATGGGAGGGGCTACAATTGTTTGAACCAATCAAAATGTTTTTACTCCTCACCAAAAATCACAACGATTGGTTCAAATCAGTGTAGTGGAGTTAGTGCTCCCCCCATCTTGTTTTGGGTGTCACAATAACTCCTCATTCACCCAGTCACTGACTCCTACCCTTTCACAAACAGACGCTGTAATTATCCTGGTGGATCTGATGGAAGTCCATCAACACGGCGGTTGCTTGTCACTGCACGCTACAGTGTGCTCACGTGAATAACGCTCTATTCCCCTCCCGAGGGCGGGCCGCATGCAGTCTGGAGCTCACGTGTTTGTGTCGGGTTCCTCATCACTGTGTGAGTGGATATCTAAACACAGCTTGGCTGGCAACACTTTCCCTTGGTTTTAGTTTGGGGCGGGATGGGAGGGGGGTGGCGTGAAATCCGACCTTAGATTTTAAACCACAACCTGCAATGTAGCTGTGGAGAATCGTCCAGGTGAATTCCAACGCATTCCAAGAAAAGCAGCTTCAGTTTTAATCAACGAGACCGAACTGGCCCCCAAAATACCATTTTACATTTTAAGCATAGGGCGGCAGTGTTAGCATAATGGTCAGGGAGCTGGGCTTGTAACGCAAAGGTTGCAGGTTCGATCCCAGTTGGGGCACTGCCGTTGTACCCTTGAGCTAAAGGTACTTAAACCTGGATTGCTTCAGTAAATATCCAGCTGTATAAATGGATGTAAAAGTAATGTAATGTGTAGTGACTTGGATAAGATGTGCATTAATAATGTAATGTAATGTAAGAACAATCATAGTTCATGGAACAATCAGAGATCAGCAGGGCAGTAATACAGCGATAGACATCGTTGTTAGCAGCTGCACACCGTACCTGTAACCCTGGGAAGCCCAGTGATGTGAATACTCACTGATGTGTATCACTATCACATGGATAATGAGTTTAATAAAGATATCGTTTATGAGCACAAGGCATCCGGGTTAAACCCGTCTGCAGCCGGGTTAGGCTTCGCCTGCTCTTGTTCGCCTCTCTTGGGAAATAATCTCTTTATCTGGGGTGTGGTGGTCCTGTCTCAACATGGCGTTGAGGAGGCACTGGGACCAGAACCTGATGCTGTCCTACGGTCGCGACTCAAGGCAACATCGTTCCGCATCGTCAACACAGCACCAAGCCGCTACGACACCGTCGTTACGACACCGTCCACCAGCAACCGAGAACATCACGGGACGAAGCGCTTGGGCTGCCCGCAACCTTTAGCTTGATAACAATCAGCCATTCAGTGTGCAAAAAGAGTACAAAACCTGGCCAAGCCTTCCTCATTTAACCTTTTATACATGGTAACTAAAGCCCTGAAATGCATAATGTATTGATAGTGGTTCTGTGAGGCTCAGTAGGTAGAGCGTGGTTCTGTGTGGCTCAGTAGGTATAGCGTGGTTCTGTGTGTCTCAGTAGGTCGTGGTTCTGTCTCAGTAGGTTGAGCATGGTTCTGTGTGGCTCAGTAGGTTGGTTCTGTGTGGCTCAGTAGGTAGAGCGTGGTTCTGTGTGTCTCAGTAGGTAGAGCGTGGTTCTGTGGTCTCAGTGGTGTGGTTCTGTGTGTCTCAGTAGGTAGAGCGTGGTACTGTGGTTCAGTGGTGTGTGGTTCTGTGTGTCTCAGTGGGTGGTTCTGTGTGGCTCAGAGGTAGAGCAGTGGTGTGGTTCTGTGTGGCTCAGTAGGTAGGCGTGGTTCTGTGTGGCTCAGTAGGTAGAGCGTGGTTCTGTGTGTCTCAGTAGGTAGAGCGTGGTTCTGTGTGTCTCAGTGGGTAGAGCATGGTGTTGGCAACGCTTAGGTTGTGGGTTTGATTCCAATTGGGACCACAAACACTGGAAAATGTATGCATTCACTATTGTAACTCGCTTTGGATGAAAGCGTCTGCTAAATGGCATATATGTAATGTCATTATAAGGCGGTTGAGCAATTCAAAAATAATTTTGCATAATTCTATGAGGTAGGGTGAAATGCTTTATGATACAGATAGATATTGATTGTGAGTGTGTATATGTGTGTGATAGATATTGTACATCTAGCCAACTGTCATCACCACTGCCTACTTGTTCACTATATTTGTTTACTACTCAAAAAAAAAAATTCTAACCTTTTCCTTCCCAGTGTTACAGGTATGATATGCAGACGCCTGCAGTGATGATGTCTATCGCTGTATTCCTGCACTGATCTCGTGCGCTAACTATGATTGTTCCTCCCATGTATTAATGCACATCTTGTAAGTTGCTCTGGATAAAAGCGTCTGCTAAATGCTTAAAATGTCAAATGTAAATACACAGACAGACTTTGTGTCACAGATGTAAGAAAGAATGCCTCTTTAAGAGTACATCTTCTACGTAAAACAAATAAGCAGAAGTACTTGCAGTGCCTATTTGAGGTTCAGTCGCAATCTAAGGAACTGTATTGGAGGCGCTGCCTCTAACCAAACACTCGCGGCAGAAATATTAAAAAATCTTTAAAAAATAAATAAATTACAGCAATGAATAACACCATAGGCCGACTCATTACCATAAGTGTTTCGAACTGAAATAGCAAAGACAAAATGCGCGTCTTGTTGACTCTGAGCAACAAGTTTGAGCAAGTATAATGGCCCCTTTTTTTCAATTCCTGTACATTATCACTGGTTTGGCAGTCAAATAAATTAGTGTGAGATGTTGTGCAAGGATCTAAGATTGCCTGTTTGTCATCGAGCCAGTGACGGAAGAAAGGCAGGGACTCTCCTAGGGGCTCCAATCAATGTACACTGCCGAAGTGCCCTTGAGCAAGGCACTGAACCCCTAAACTGCTCCAGGGCGCTGTACTATGGCTGACTCTGCGCTCTGACCTCTCTGATGGTGTGTGTGCATCTAGGAGAGGTATGCGGAAAGATACATTCCAATTACCCTGTGTAAAAAACTGTGTGTAACCTGGTAAATAAAGATTATTACTTTTATTGTCCCTGATCTGAGCCTCATTGGAGCAGCCCGGTGTCCGTCAGCGGGCTCCATCGGCCAACCTGGAGTGCGTAACCAATCAGCGATAAACAGTGCTGTTAGTCCTGCCCCCAAGGTCCTGTTTGGTAACCAATCAGTGATAAGCAGTGCTGTTAGTCCTGCCAAGGCCCTGTTTGGTACGGTAACTCCCACATCTTGAACAGGCACCAGAAAATCAACGAGAACTCTGCGGAACTGGAACCTTGACGAATGGAAAACCCAAAGTTCCCGTTTCTAAAAAAGTGCCAAAAGTTTATTTTGTGCAATGGAAAAGGGCCCTGTGGTAAACCTAGCCCTCTGTGGCACCAAAGAGAAAACTACAAGTAACTGCCAAAATAAAGGAAACACTTGAGTAAATGAAGGGTTCTGGCGGCTGTGTTATGGTTTGGGGTGCATTTTCCTGCCATGGTTTAGATCCACTCAACCCCTTAGAGGGTCAGGATAAACACCAATAAATACAAAGCCATTCTGAGTGATCACCTTCATCCTGTGGTGAAACATTTCTATCCTGATGGGAGTGGTCTCTTCCAGGATGACAATGCCCCCATCCACAGGTCACGAGTGCTCACTGAATGGTTTGATGAGCATGAAAATGATGTAAACCATATGCCATGGCCATCTCAGTCACCAGATCTCAACCCAACTGAACACTTATGGGAGATTCTGGAGCGGCGCCTGAGACAGCGTTTTCCACCACCATCAACAAAACACCAAATGATGGAATTTCTCCTTTAAGAATGGTGTTGCATCCCTCCAGTAGAGTTCCAGACACTTGTAGAATCTGTGCCAAGGTGCACTGAAGCTGTTCTGGTGGCTCATGGTGGCCTAACGGCCTATTAAGACACTTTATGTTGGTGTTTCCTTTATTCTGGCAGTTACTTGTTAATATTTCAGACCTGGGTCAAATGCTTTATTTGACATACTTGAAGCCTTTAAACACCAGTAAAAATCCCTGCAGGTTTCTGATTAATTTAAACTGACCATACCATGTATTAATGCACATCTTGCAATTCGCTCTGGATAAGAGTGCACAAATCTTGCAAATGTGGTTCTGGATAATAGGTAGAGTGTGGTTCTGTTTGGCTCAGTAGGTAGAGCGTGGTTCTGTGTGGCTCAGTAGGTGTGGCTCAGTGGTTCTGTGGTTCTGGCTCAGTAGGTAGCGTGGTTCTGTGTCAGGCTCAGTGTGGCTCAGAGGTAGAGCGTGGTTCTGTGTGTCTCAGTGGGTAGAGCATGGCGTTGACAACGTTTAGGTTGTGGGTTCAATTCCCATTGGGACCACATATTCTGAAAAATGTATGCATTCACTACTGTAAGTCGCTTTGGATAAAAGCGTCTGCTAAATGGCATATACATATATATAATTCGCCTTACGGGCCTAAATTTCACAGTCCGAAAAGATGAGGGATTTGTCCTCACCCATAACTCTTTTCTTTTTAAAGATGTAAATGTAGTTGACCATCTGCCTTGTAGATTCCATCCATTCTGACCGCTCACTGAGGACAAGAATAGCCGAGGGACAATACGGGGAGCCGGCCAGCGAAAGCAAACAGTGAAATTCCCCGACCCCAGCGGAGGCCCCACAGACACGTGGTTAACTCACACACACACACACTCACACACACACACGCGCACACCGTTTCAGACGCTCACTGCAGACACACTCCCCAGGGCACGGTGACTCAACAGTTCAGCAGAACACCTGCAATGCAAATTTGTCGGGTGAAAAAAAAAAACTCGCAAGACGAGTGACAAAGCAATCCCATAAACAGTGTCATCTAAATCTAAAGCCAAATCTCTAAAAGGCAAGAGAACGATTGTTTCTGTTTGTGGGACAGACCCGTCATTCTGACCCCTCGGTGGAGGAACGACCTTCCGCACTCGGTCAGGACCGCGGAATCACTTGCCACCTTCCGCAAGAGACTCAAGACCCACCTCTTCAGACTCCACTACCACTGAACTCTGTACATCTAGCCAATTGTCATCACCACTGCCTACTCGTTTAATACTTTTTGTATATGTATGCTTATTTACTCCTCAAAAACAAACACAAAAATCTAACCCTTTCCTTCCCAGTGTTACAGGTATGATACCCAGCTGCCTGCAATGATGTCTATCGCTGTATTACTGCACTGATCTCTTACGCTAACTATGATTGTTCCTACCATGTATTAATGCACATAAGAGCGTCTGCTAAATGCTTAAAATGTCAAATGTAAATGTACTGCAAAAATCGATATGTTCTCCCAACCAAATGGCTGCGGTGACAGCTACAACCCGAAGCTTGTGAAGTTTGACTTCTACATTTTAGGCGTTTTAGCAGACGCTCTTACTCAGAGCGACTCACAAACAGCGCATTTATACACGGTAAGATTGCAAGCGGCAACCAGTAACAATCGCAGCCTTGTCTCATATTGATGCACATTGTTGCATTGGCCGCAGTCATGCGCTAGCGATCCAACACTGGCAAAGACACATGACAGAGCGAGCTATGTAAAGTCAGCTACGTAACGCCAAACATTACCACATTGCTATGAAATGCCGCATCTTTTAATTTAAAAAAACCGCGTTCCCTCATATATTTGGATGAGGATACATTTGAGGACAAACCGATTTTAAACACCTTTATATTGTTCTTCTTACGTGGATATGGCCGCACACGTGCGTTCTAACATGAATGAATGATAATTGGATTTATATACCGCTTTTCTTCCAGGGAACTCATAGCGCTTTACAATGATAGGGGGGATAACTCGCCTCAACCAGCACCAATGTGCAGCACCCACCTGGTGAACGCGACGGCAGCCATAGTGCGCCAGTACAAACTCACCACACATCAGATACACAGTGGAGAGGCCAGGAGGGAGGGAATGAATCAATTCCATGTATATAAAAAAAACCATGCGTATTAAACAAGCGACGGTAGCAAGCAAGATAAATGATTAAAACGTGTTCTTCAGTTGTGTAGGTGGGTTAAAAGTGTAGCCCAGAAAACGGGGGCTGAATAGACTCGCCCAGTGCAGCGCAATATCGCACCAACTCGCACATCTCACGGACAAAGTAGGCCGCCAGTGTTTTGTTACGGTTCTTACGATACGAAATAAGACATTTATTCACGTGCTTGCAATACATGCTTTACAGATGGAATTTAACGGTTCATAAAATATTTCGTTTTGGCTGTTAAAACTACAGTTCCCAACAAGCTTCCTGCATCCCGTTCGGATTCCATTCCGAAACGAAAACCTTCCCGACTTTCAGTTCCGCTGTAAATCTTAAGTATGGAATTAGATTTTTAAAAAAAAAATCATCTTCCGCGATTTCACTTCCATTACATTCAAACATTTTCAGAATTTCCGTATTTAACATTCCCTGGCAATCATCTACATAACCTCTCGACCAGATTATACCGACAATGTTTTCAAACTTTAACGTTTAAAAGACCGCAGCGCAAACCTACAAGGATAATATAATTAATCTTAATCTAATATTATAATTAACAGTTAAGAATATACATCAAAGTCCACAGTAGGCTTTTTTCCATTTTAAGTAAAGACATCAAGTACTCAATCAACTACTTTTCTTTGTCGATTTATTTCCCAGACGCAGACAAGACGTTTAATAATATATATAATAAAAAAATTACATTGTTTTTAATCCGTTTATTCACAACCATGTCAGACGTGTCTGCCACGTCACTCACATCCATGATAGCTTGACAATCACAAAACAATCTTGGCCTGGAGGTTCTCCTGCAGGGAGAGTCGGGCGCAGAGTGGGACCCCCTAAACTCTGGGACCCCCTAAACTCTGGGACCCCCCCCCTAAACTCTGGGACCCCCCTAAGCTCTGTGAAATGCGGGCGGGCTGTAAGGCTGTCGGGCTGTGGCAGCGCAAGGCGTCAGAGTTCCTCGTTCGCCCGTCTCAGCGTTTCATCACAGCAGTTAAAAATATTGCACTTTTTGAGGACAGGTCCGTTTTCTCTCTGTTTTTCTTTTTCAAAGTTCCTGGGCCTTCCCCCCTGCCCCCCCACACTGAACACAGCCATGCGTGCAGGGCGGCGACGCGATGATGATGATGATGATGATGATCTCAAGGGGGAGGGGTGGGGCATGACGGCTGAACGAAGAGCGCCCCTCCATCCCTGGCCCCTCCCTCGTCACCATCGGGCAGAAGAAGGGTAGGGTGGGGGGGGGTATCCTGTAGGGGCAACAGAACTGTGCTGGTGGCAGAAGAGTTTGGCGGTGTGTGTGTGTGTGTGGCAGGTGTAGCTTTGAGACTCCATCGCCCCCCTTTGACACGTGGCTCCCAGACAGATCGGCCAGTCCCCCCCGCTCCCCCACCCTCCCGCCGTCAGCCCTGGTGACCCCTGACCCCTGACCCCTCACTTCTCCCGCAGGACGCACACGCCCGCGTCGCACCGCTGCGTTGCCATGGAGGTCACCACCTCCCAGCTGTCAATCACCGGGTCGTAGCATTCGATGCTGTTCAGCAGCGAGTTCCCATCGTACCTGGAGAAACAGAGACCGGGTCAGAACCAAGACCGGGTCAGAACCAACAACAGGCCAGAACCATGTTTTCATGCTCCAAACACAACATGAAAAGGGGTATTTTGGGGCCTTCAACGTCCGACACTGGCCATGGCGACCGGGGTTCGATTCCCCATCGCGCCAGAGTCGGCTCTGGCCGGGAGTGCCACCAGGGCGGTGATTAGCTGTCCGGCCCAGGGAGGGGGAGGGAAGCTGACAGGATGTTCACTGCGATTAAAATTTAAATTGGGTGTGTGTGTGTGTGTGTTGTCAGAGAGTGTGTGTGTGTGAGTGTGAGAAAGTGAGAGAAAGTGTGTGTGTGTGTGAGTGTGTGAAAGAGAGAGAGAGAGAGTGTGTGAAAGAGAGAGAGAGTGTGTGTGTGTGAGTGTATGAGTGTGTGAAAGAGAGAGAGAGAGAGTGTGTGTGTGTGTGTGTGTGTGAAAGAGAGAGAGAGAGTGTGTGTGTGTGTGTGTGTGTGTGTGTGTGTGTGAGTGTGAGAGAGAGAGAGAGAGAGTGAGAGTGTGTGTGTGTGTGAGCCAGAACGGCTCCAGAGCTCCAATCACAGAGGAAGTGTAAGCGCAGAGTTGCCGTGGGCGATGGTTACCCGGCGATGGCGTAGCGCCGGCCGCGCAGCACGGTGGCGCCCACATAGCAGCGCGGCGTCGACATGCTGGCCACGCTCGTCCAGTAGTCCGTGCGGATGTTGTACACCTCCACCGAGGCCAGGTGCGCCGTGCCATCGAACCCGCCCACCACGTAGATGTGATCATTCAGCAAGGCCACGCCCGCCCCTGCAACGCACAGCAGGAAACCCACCTCAACCCCTCAGCCCCTCAACCCCTCAGCCCCTCAACCCCTCAGCCCCTCAACACCTCAGCCCCTCCACACCTCAGCCCCTCAACCCCTCCACACTTCAGCCCCTCAGCCCCTCAACACCTCAGCCCCTCAACACCTCAGCCCCTCAACACCTCAGCCCCTCAACACCTGCTCCCACAAGGGTTCCAACGGGTCTCACGTTTATTTACCATGTGTAGTACACACATACATACTGTACACACACACACACACACACACACATACATACACACACACACACAATACGCCTCAGCAGCCCCCAGCGTGCCCCCGCCTCACAGACCCACCTGAGCGCTTGGTGGCCATGGGCGTGACGTTGGTCCAGTGTCCCGTGTGAGGGTCGTAGCGCTCCACCGAGCTCAGGATGTTCAGCCCGTCGTATCCGCCTGCAGGCGCACAGAACGCCGGCGTTTAAACCCCAGAGTGACATCACAGAACGCCGGCGTTTAAACCCCAGAGTGACATCACAGAACACCGGCCTTTAAACCCCAGTGACATCACAGAACACCGGCGTTTAAACCCCAGAGTGACATCACAGAACGCCGGCGTTTAAACCCCAGAGTGACATCACAGAACGCCGGCGTTTAAACCCCAGAGTGACATCACAGAACACCGGCGTTTAAACCCCAGAGTGACATCACAGAACGCCGGCGTTTAAACCCCAGAGTGACATCACAGAACACCGGCGTTTAAACCCCAGAGTGACATCACAGAACACACGCCTTTAAACCCCCAGAGTGACATCACAGAACACCGGCGTTTAAACCCCAGAGTGACATCACAGAACACACGCCTTTAAACCCCAGAGTGACATCACAGAACACACGCCTTTAAACCCCAGAGTGACATCACAGAACGCCGGCGTTTAAACCCCAGAGTGACATCGCCGGAGCAAGCCACGGGCGAGAGTCTTAATACAGTACACAGTGCTACGTTTGGATACTACGTTAAAGTTATTAGTCTCAAAATGCCAATAAACCAATACAATCCACAGAGACAATGTTGTTGAGAAAATGACAAGCATCCTTCTGTGGTTGCAGGAAGGCATGGCATCCTGCTTCTATTAGTATCTTTTAAAAACATTTTTTATCTTTGTTTCAGATTTTTCCCCGTTTTTCTCCCAATTTAGTAGCCAATTACTCCCTCTATTTATTTAGACTTCCCCTCCCCACACGAGTCCGCCGCTCGTCTCTACGAGGCAAGCTCATTCTCAGAGGGCAGTGAACTCCGCTTCCTTTGAGATGGAATTCGCCCCCACCCACGTTCTGGAGACTCCCTTACGTGCTTCACGGCGGATGCGAGCCGGCTCACCCTCCCCCCTCCCCCTGGGGCGGACAGCCAAACGCCCCCGCCCCCGATCAGGGCTGATGACCAGGGCTGGTCTGGTACAGTCGGGTTTCGAACCGCGACCATGATAGGCAGCTCACACTCGGGTGCTTTAGACCGCTACGCTATCTGAGGCCCCTGTATTGGCATCTTTGACCATCACTAGGCAACAGTGTAGGCTCCATGGCAGCACCCACCCAGGCAGTAGATGAGGCCGCTGGCCACCACCAGCCCCGCCCCCTCCCTGGCGGTCTGCATGTCTCCCAGCATGCTCCACTGGTCGATGTTGGGGTCGTATCTCTCCATGCTGGTGTGGCGGCGGCTGCCATCGAACCCTCCCGCCACGTAGATCATGTCTGCGGGCGACATTAAGACCACACATGACCTTCTGCTCTTCCCTCTCCTATCCTTTCAGATATCTCTCTTTCTCTCTCTCTCTCTCTCCCCCTTTCTCTCTCTCTCTCTCTCTCTCTTCCTTTCTCTCTCTCCTATCCTTTCAGATATTTTTCTCTTCTCTCTCTCTCCCTTTCTCTCTCTCTATCCTTTCAGATATTTTTCTCTCTCTTTCTCTCCCCCTTTCTCTTGCTCTCTCTCCCTTTCTCTCTCCTATCCTTTCAGATATCTCTCTTCTCTCTCTTTCTCGCTCTCTCTCCCCCTTTCTCTCTCTCTCTCTCTCTCTCTCTCTCTCTCTCTCTCTCTCTCTCTCTCTCTCCTATCCTTTCAGATATTTTCTCTCTCTCTCTCTCTCTCTCTCTCTCTCTCCCTTTCTCTCTCTCTATCCTTTCAGATATTTTCTCTCTCTCTCTCTCTCCCTTTCTCTCTCTCTCTATATATATATATTTAGCAGACCCAGGTCATCATTTCATCATCTGAAATACTTTAACCCTTTAAGACAACAGTACAATTCCTGTGTATTGCTGACAATTCTAAAAGAAACATTATTTTCACACATGTCGCTAACGTAACTAACAGTATGCCAGCGCAGAGCAAAGCGTTTTCACACCGTTGTACATCTTGACTTGGCGACGTGCTTCGCTTAAAACTGGGACAGGGAACCTGGGAGACATTTTTAGAGACATAACATTTTTACCACCATCTGAAGAGGTTAACTATTTAAAACACTGTCAGCGTAATTCTACACAAGCTATGAGCGTAACCTGGTCACTCCCAAAGCTCCTACCAGAACACAGTTAGTCCCCAGAGTTCCCCTCGGCGGCCCAAACCCCCACCCCGCCCCCCCCCCCCCGTACCTCCGAGTGTGGTGGCCCCCGCCCCGATACCTCCGAGTGTGGTGGCCCCGCCCCCCGTGCTCCGAGTGTGGTGGCCCCCGCCCCCGCCCCGCCCCCGTGCCTCCGAGTGTGGTGGCCCCCCGCCCCCGCCCCCCGTACCTCCCGCCCCCCAGTGTGGTGGCCCCCGCCCCCGCCCCCCCTCCAGTGCCCCCGCCCCGCACGTTCATGGTGGCCACGGTGTGTGGTGGCCCCGCCCCCCGTACCAGACCCCGCCCCCCCCCCCCGCCTCCGAGTGTGGTGGCCCCCGCCGCCCCCGGTGTGGTGGCCAGGCACTCCACCTCCGAGCTGAGTGTGGTGGCCCCCGCCAGGCCCCGCCGCACGTTCATGGTGGCCACGGTGTACCACACCCGTCACGCGGTGTAGTCCAGGCACTCCACCGCTGGTCGTTCAGCGAGACCGTGGCCACGTAGCGCCTCTTCCGGGCGATGTTCTGAGGGAGCAGGAGCGCGGGGTCAGAGCCTGGTGTGACGGTGGGCGATCGTCTCCGGTCCTGATTCACAACGCCGCGCGCCCCGCTGGGTCACTGGGTCACTGAGTCCCTCAGTTTGTAGAGACGGACAGTACTCTGTTCTCATAGCTTAACCCATCCCATAATGTTTTCTGTTTTCTGATTTTATCCCGGTTTTCTCCCAATTTGGTAGCCAATTGCTCCTGCTGTGCTTAGTTCAATCCCCTCCCTCGTAGTTCGCTGCCGTAGTCCTGTGACCGGCAGTGACAAAGGCGAAGCGCTGCCTCCTCCGAGACAGCACTCATCCTGCTGTCGACTGTAACTCCGGCACCCCAGAACCACTCCTGTGTGCGGGAATCGAACCCCGGTCGACGTGGCCAACGCTGAAACCACTAGACCACGCTGGAGGCAACTTAACCCATCCCAAGCCTAATAATGAATTAGGGGTATAATTTGAGATGTGCGCCATATTGTTACAGGTACGATGTGCAGCTGCCAACAATGATGTCTATCGCTGTATTACTGCACTGATCTCTTGTGTGAACCATGATTAATCTTACCATGTATTAATGCACATCTTGTAAGTCGCTCTGGATAAGAGCGTCTGCTAAATGCCGTAAATGTAAATGTAAATATTGCTCCTGTCTCATTGAGTATAACTCCCCAGTTATATATAAATATAAATACAATACATGTAAATAAATAAACAAAAAAATTATAGTTTTTTAGTATTTTGTCTCCTCCCTCTCGATTGTACTTCTTATTCCTGTCCCCTGGTGACCTGCGCTTCATATTAAAAACAGCGGGACAGATCTCGACTTGAACAGAGACTCGCCAGCAGCTCAAAATCGCCGTGGCGTGGCCCAGAAGCGCCGACGCGATCGGGCGACTTGAAAACTGGTAAACGAGTAGGGTGCGTTAGACCGCTGCCCCCCCGCCCGACAGACGCGCTCTCACCGGGAGAAAGCTCCACTCCTGAGTTTTGGGGTCGTATTTCTCCACCACGTCGATGGGGGACTGCTGGCTCCCAAACCCTCCGATCACCAGCAGGACCTCTTTGGTTGGTTGCACTGCTCCTGGAGAGGGTAAAATATTTAATCCCAAATCGCCCCAAAAGAAGAGGTGTTACGCCAATCAATTCGCCAGGCCTCGAAGAAAACGCTCGGCACTTGACAATTAGCAGCCGACTGATATATATATATATATATATATATACCCTGGGTCTATTGGTTGGTTGCACTGCTACCGTGGCAACAGTGGATAAAATATTTAATCCCAAATCGGCCCCAAAAGTTCAGGTTGTGTAGCTGTGTACCTGATGAATGATGTGATTTAGACATTGAGCCTGGGTTCGAGGCTGAATGCACTTTCTGCTGGATAAAAGCTTCTGCTAAATCAGGGGTGGGCAAGAGGCCTGGGTTCGAGGGCCCCAATCATCTCTGACATTTTAGCTCCTCAGCAGCTGAAGACTGTTCTTGTGTTCCCATATGAAACAGGTGGAACTTGAACTTGGCTAATTAGCTAATTGAGCCACAGGGGTAATTGGTAGAAACAAAAACACACACACCGATCCCGACAGCACGGTATTATTATGAGCAGACTCACAGGGCAGTGTGGGGCGAATCTGGAGAGGCTGGGAAAAAGTCACATGGTGGGTTCGAGGGGCTGTACCTAAGCCCCTTCCTGCTCCACACCCGAGCCTGGGTTCGAAACCAATAATCTCGCTCCTCAATGGAACTTTGTTTCTGATTTGTTCCCCCTTTTCCCCCAAAAAAATTTAGTTTCTGGCCAATTACACCCTCTATTTATTTAGATGACCCTCCCCACATGAGTCCGCCGCTCGTCTCTATGAGGCAAGCTAATTCTCAGAGGGCAGTGAACTCCACTTCCTTCAAGACGTAATTCCCCCACCCTCGTTCTGGGAGACATCCTACGTGCTTCACGGCGGACCCGAGCCGGCTCACCCTCCCCCTGGGGCGGATCCAAACACCCCGATGACCAGGGACCAGGGCCGGTCTGGTAGAGACGGGTTTCAGAACCGCATCCCTGACAGGCAGCGCACACCGTATCGGACCAGCCAAGACACGGTGCATTAGACCGCTACGCTATCCACCTCCACCCAAGCAAAGTATTTTATATTTTGTTGATAAAATGCTTAAATTAAAACACTTTTGTATCGTCGCTCTGGGGAATTTTTCAGTAACTAATCTCATCAGCAGCGTAACACTGGAGATATTGTCATGTTTCGGTGTAGGGAGCGAACAAAGAAACGTGGATTTATTGCTTTGGAACAGTTTTTTAAAATGTTATTATTTCTTTGACAGTCTAAGATCCTTGTCAACCCAGACCATGCTGAGACTTGCAGCAAAAACAACTAAATAAAAGCGTGATTTGCTCGGAGATAAAGTTTCACCTGTGGATTCTTGCTCGGCTTGTCCGCTTACCGTCTATATCAACAGCGCACTCCACTAAATTAGTTTTTCCCCCCTGCGCACCCCTAAACTGGTTCCCCCAAATAACCACTAGAAAAGCCAGCAGTGAACCAACGACAATGTACTTCTTCTGACTCCTGTTGCATATTTCTGCAACGCGGCCATTTTGTGCCTAAAAAGAAAAACACTGACCCCTAATGGAGAACCGTGGCTACTTTTGAGAAGGAGTTATATTTCTGCTTGTAAAACCAGAAGCTTTTTAAATATAATTTCAATTATGCATTATTTTATAATTAATTTCAAGATGACTACTATAAACCGTGTAAGCCGCACATGTGTGTGTGGCTCAGTGGGTAGAGCACACCACTGGGGCCACATATACTGAAAATGTATGCATTCACTACTGTAAGTGGCTTTGGATAAAAGCGTCTTCTAAATGGCATATATTATTATTATTAAGTCACATGAACACAGACACGCTTTAACATTTCCTCTAGGGGGCGTAATGGTACACGTATTCATACCGAACCGGTCGGTACAGGACTTTCGGTTCGATACGCGCTGTGAGCCGAACAAATGCAATCTTGCTTTAACCACTAACGCACGTGCAGAACTTTTTTGTGTGCGGAACTTAATTCAAAACTCCCCATGGCATTTAAACAGCCTCTCTGATCATTCAGACCGGGTCACAGCAATAACAAACGCTGTAGGTGTTTCTATAGCAGCGGATCTGTGACCATACTGCGTTGTGGAGAACACGGGTTTTAAACATGTTGAAAGTGATTGAGCCCTGCTACGAAGTGAGGGGGGAGGGTGAGCCGGCTCGGGTCCGCCGTGAAGCACGTAAGGGTGACTCCAGAACGTGGGTGGGGGTGAATTCCATCTCGAAGGAAGCAGTGTTCGCTGCCCTCGAGAATGAGCTTGTGTGGGGAGGGCAAATTGAACTAAAAAGAGGGTGTAATTGGCTACTAAATTGGGACTAAAAATTGCTACTAAAAAATCGGAAACAAAACTATATATATATATATATATAAATATACAGCCAATTACTGCACAAGGCATTTCAGTGACCCCCCCATGACATGGAACAGAACAATACCCCATCACCCCTTCATTCACGTCATTAAGACATCATTAACAAGCTGTAAGATAAAACCCAGCTGAATAGTTTTGATGGTTTTTCACACAGAGACGTGGAGAGGAGTTGTGTGTTGTTGTTTGTGTGTGTTGTTGTTTGTGTGTGTTGTTGTTTGTGTGTGTTGTTGTTTGTGTGTGTTGTTGTTTGTGTGTGTTTGTTGTTTGTGTGTGTTGTTGTTTGTGTGGTCATTGTGGGCGGGCGCCTCACCTCCACGTCGATGATGTCGGTGATGTAGCGTGGCGTGAGGAGAGGCATGCGCACAAACTCCAGCATGTCAGACAGGAACACCTCCCTCTCCTTCCTGTTGTGCTTCACCCAATTCAGCACCGCCTCAAACACGGGCTCCTCAGAGTCCACCTACACACACAATACACAACACACACACACACACACGAGCTTAAACACACACACCCAATTCAGCACCGCCTCAAACACGGGCTCCTCAGAGTCCACCTGACACACAATACACAATACACACTTAAACACACACACAACACATGCACACACACACAACACACGCTTAAACACACACGCTACAGACACAGACATTTTAGCACAGAGCTCATCACTGAGACGCTCTTGTCTAGAGTGACTTACACAAGTAACTGTATCTAACAAGGCTAGCAGAAGAGTGCTACATTTACACAAATGTAGAGACAAGCAGTTTAATTCACTTAAAAAAACAAAACTACATACATATATATATATATATATGTGTGTGTGTGTGTGTGTATATAATGAATACAGAGTTAGAGCCACACACAGAGTAGAGGCAGTCACACACCTCTGCATTTTTACCGCCAGTGACAAACTTCACACAAAACCGACAAGGATGCCGAGTGGGCCTCAGAGAGAGGCGGGAACATTCCAGAGCCGCGGTTTCACCGTGCCGATCGCGACCGGATTCCACACGTCTACCACCACAAACCCCTCCAACAGGCACACGTCTACCCACACAAACCCCTCATCTACCCACACAAACCTCCTAAAACTACACATCTACCCACACAAACCCCTCATCTACCCACACAAACCCCTCCTAAAACCACACATCTACCCACACAAACCCCCCATCTACCCACACAAACCCCCCATCTACCCACACAAACCCCTGCTAAACCCCCTCCTGGCCACATAAGAGGCAGCGCTCAGCTCACTCTAGAGAAGGGCTTCGCCACTCGCCAGCCCAAGAGAGATAGGTTTATAAACTCCTGCTATCGACTGTACTAATGAATTAATGAACTCCAGATGAAGCACCAGGCTGCGACAGACTTTAATCAGCAGGCTGCCCCCCCTGCCCCGGAGCACAGCCTCTGGGTCTGAATCTAATTGTGGAAACGTGCAGACACTCCCGACAATGACATGCCAGCACCCTGTCAACTAGAAGAGTTGCACTGAATTCAGATCCAGCAGTTGTATTTGCACACCCTCACAGACAGACAGACAGACAGACAGACAGACACACACACGCACACACACACACACACACACTCTCTCTCTCTCACACACACACACACACACACAGACAGACAGACACTCTCTCCCTCCCTCCCTCCCTCTCTCACGCTCTCTCTCTCTCTCTCTCTCTCACACACACACACACACACTCTCTCTCACACACACACACACACACACACACACACACACACACACACAGACAGACACACTCTCTCTCACTCACTCACTCACTCACTCACTCACTCACTCACTCACTCTCTCCCTCTCTCCCTCTCTCTCTCCCTCTCTCTCTCTCACACACACACACAGGGGAAGTGTGTGGTTTAGGGTGGAATGTGCAGAGCAGACAGAGCTGAGTTAGGGAGATTACTGCAGGTTGGTTCTTGCCGCCCGATGCGTTCGTCTGTCTGTCTGTCTGTCTGCACCTCTTCAGACAATCTCCCACCTCTTCAGGGGAGACGTCTCTCTCTTCTCTCTCTCCCCCTCTCTCTCTCTCTCTCCCACCCCCTCTCTCTCTCTCTCTCTCTCTCTCTCTCTCTCCTCTCTCTCTCCTCACCCTCTCTATATCTCTCTCTCTTGCTCTCTCTCTCCTCTCTCTCACCAAACAACTTTAACCCTTTGTACCCTGTAACATCGCTGATGGTGGTTGAGGTGAGTTCCCCCCCCCCCCACTCTAAAGTGCTTTGGGTTCTTGAAAGGCGCTATATAAATGCAATTAATTAGTTAGTTAGTTGTGATCCCCTGTGTGAGTGCGAGGAGGCTGTGACTCATCGCCTCTGGCCTCTCAGACACACCTCGACCAGCTCAGTGAGATAATGAGCCCTTTACCTCACACAGGAATTACCCCTGAGTCACTTAATACTATGCTTTTCTTTTTCTCAACATCGCTTTTCGACCTCCTATTCTCTCCTCTTCTCGCTCCACCGCAGCACCCCTCCCTCAGAGTGACCACTAGGGGGTCACGGTGTGACGGTGTGATAACAGTCCTGAGAAATTACATCAAATACTGTGGCACACCTCCACCTTCGGTATGATAACCATCAATTGTCTGTCTGTCTCTCTGCCTGTCTCCTCTCTCTCCCCCTCTCCATCTCCTTCTCTCCCACCCCCCCCCCCCTCTCTCTCAAAATACCGCGCCGAAATTCCACCGGCCGCGCCAGAGTCAGCTGTGTCCCGGAGTTACAGGCGACGGCTCGGAGGAGGCGGTACACCGCCTTTGTCACTACCGGTCTCAGGGCTAGGGCAATAGATTACAAAATCAAACTAATTATTATATATTTTTTTGGTAAATGTAAGGCTGGCTGCACCCTCCCTCCCTCCCTCCTCCCTCCCCCTGCAGGGGGCGCTGCTGTACCTGGATCTCGTCACACTTGACCAGCTTCTCCACCTCCTCCTGGCTGAGCAGCATGAACTCCTCGTGCTGCACCACCTCGGGGAAGTGCTTCTGGGAGAAGAGCTCGGCCGCCTGCATCAGGTCCAGGCAGTTGTGCGTCTCGGCGAAGTCTCGGATCCCCAGGCAGTTCGACGGGTCCAGCTGGCTGTCCAGGAAGTCACAGCACGCTCTCTTAACGCCTGCAGGAAACAGGAAACAGGAAACAGGAAGCGTGCGTTAGACACAGAGGAGGGGGGCGCACGCATTGATATAAACACGTAGATTGGGTGGCAGTGTAGTGTAATGGTTAGGGAGCTGGGCTTGTAACTCAGAGGTTGCAGGTTCAATTCCCAGGTGGGGGCACTGCTGTTGAACCCTTGAGCTAAAGGCGCTTAACCTGAATTGCTTCAGTAAAATATCCAGCTGTATAAATGGATTGTATGTAAAGAAATGTAAACTGTGTAAGTCGCTCTGGATAAGAGCGTCTGCTAAAATGCCTCAAATGTAAATGTAAATGTAGATGCGTCTGCATGGCCGCCATATTGGGCGGGCAAGATTTGCGTCTAAACAAACGCGTGTGTATTGAGAGATGCAGACACCCCCTGATAGAATCTACTGCAACTCGCTTAATTCTCAACCGATTTTCGTGACATTTGGCTTGTTATTAACGTGAGATGTTCTAAATTATGAAAAGAAAAGAAAAACCCGTATCACAAAAATAAACATGTAGAAACATGGTCTGGCAGAGACGGGTTTTGAACCACGACCGCGATAGGCAGCTCACACGCGTAAAGCACCAGTCAGTGCGAGTGCGTTAGACCGCTACGCTACCCGGCCCCCATTTTTGACAGTTTTTCAGAGGAGCTGTTTGTTTCTCAGAAAATGTCTCCCGTTCCCCAGTGCATCCCATTCCCTGCAGCCCAGCAAGACAGAAGCTGCGATAACAAACTCGGAAGCCAAAACGAAAAAACCAAAAACACACAAGACAGGATCCCAGCATCGTGACATCGTGAGTTACCTTACCCCACATGATCAACTCACATCACGTTTTTATGTTTTCACAAACATCTCTTTATCCTCCTATTTTCCCTCCAACTCCCCCCTCTCTTTTCCTCCTCACTGGGGAATGTGAGGCCGTATTTTAAAGGCCTCCGGTTCCCATGTTCCCATCCTCCTCCCACGTTTTCACACACGGCCCAACCGCCGTTTCCATGGCTACCTTTGAGCTGCAGCAGGCAGGCGGCGGGCAGCAGCTCCTGCACGTTCTCCACGGTAACCAGCACCGTCTCCGTGTAAACGAAGTCCAGCAGGATCTCCATGGTCGCCGCCGTCAGGCCCTGGATGTCCACGAACGACTTCCCTTTCTCCGACAGCTGCACACACACACAAACACACACACAAACACACACAGTGTTAAAAATCCACTCCCACCCCCTCCAGCAGGAAAGGGGGTTTGCGTTCGAGTCCTAAAAAAGACTGCTGCAGCAGAGAGAGCGCTTCTCGTGAGCGAACTCACCAGCAGGACTGAACACTATGACTGAACGCTACGAACTCGGGCAGGCAGCTTCCAGCCACGCTCGTGTTTCGTCACCTTTAGTCACAGTTGGCTCCCAGTGAGCAGAAGGGCTTCTATATGAGAATGACTGAATGAATATTGGATTTATACAGCACTTTTTTCCCAAGGAACCCAAAGCGCTTTACAGTGATAGGAGGGATAACTCACCTCAACCACCACCAACGTGCAGCACCCACCTGGGTGAACGCGACGGCAGCCATAATGCGCCAGTACAAACTCACCACACATCAGATACACAGTGGAGAGGCCAGGAGGGAGGGAATGAATTGTATATATATATTGTCTTGGTTGGAAATTTGGCCAGGACACCGGGTTAACACCCTACTCTTTTTAGAAAAGCGCCATGGGATCTTTTATGAGCACAGAGAGTCAGGACCTCGGTTTTTACCGTCCCATCCGAACGACAGACAGGACGGCAGTGGAGAAAATGGGAGAAAATTAGAAACAAATTAAAACAGAAAAAGGGTTTAAGCAGCACCCACAGGTGTGCCAGTGCCACCCAAAAACTGCAGCTGGCACAGCCCAGTATGATCTTATGATCTGCCGCTCATCTCTACGAGGCAAGCCAATTCTCAGAGGACAACAAACTTCGCTTCCTTCCGCAACGGAATTCGCCCCCACCCCTCCCCCTGGGGTGGACAGACAAACGCCGCCCCCGATCGGGGCTGACGACCAGGGCCAGTCTGGTAGAGTCAGGTTTCAAACCGCGTCCCTGACAGGCAGCGCACACTCGTATCGACCGCTACGCTGTCCACCCCATTTAACTGACTGAAGCTGATGAAGCTGCATTTTCCTCCAGACACATTTGAAATGAAGGAACTGACTCAAACTGACCAGGACTGGCTTCCACCAACTGGCCGTTTATTCAATCTACTGTAACACTGCAGTGGTGCAGGATGGTTACTGAGGGCCTCTCATAAACAATTTAATACAGGAATCTCACATGCACTGGACAGTGATGACTTAGCTACTGCACACTGGCACCCTCTAGTGGACAAATCAAAACAACGCCTGAGTTTTTGTTTCAGATTTTTCTCCCAATTTAGTGGCCAATTATACCCTCTAATTATTTCAATTTAGTGGCTAATTATACCCTCATCACATTTTCTTGTGATGTGCTGTATGGCAAATAAAAAAATTACTAACCTTTTCCTTCCCAGTGTTACAGGTATGATATGCAGACGCCTGCAATGATGTCTATCACTGTATTACTGCACTGATCTCTTGCCCGAACTATGATTGTTCCTACCATGTATTAATGCACATCTTGTAAGTCGCTCTGGATAAGAACGTCTGCTAAATGCTTAAAATGTAAAATGTAAATGTAAATGCAAATGTTTCCTTTAGAAAGAGGTTACAATTGATTACATGATATTGAAGTTAAAGTCATGGAGGACCTCTGGGTATTTACAGCACACACAGGGTGTCATCCAGGACCAGGATTGAGAACCACTGCTCAAACCCTTTTTCTGTTTTAATTTGTTTCAGATTTTCTCCCAATTTCTCCCAATTTAGTAGCCAATTACACCCTCTCTTTTCATGTCAATCCCCCCCTCGTATTGTGAGTTCGCTGCCGTAGCCCTGAGACTGGCAGTGACAAAGGCGATGTACCGTCTCCTCCGAGCCGGCACTCGCCAAGCCGTCGACCGTAACTCCGGTACTCCAGAGCCACTCCTATACGCAGTGAGCACATATTGGCTTCACTCCCCCCTCACTGGGGCGGACAGCCAATTGCTGCCCCCTGGCCAGAGCCGAAACTGGCACGACCGGTGGAATCGAACCCCGGTCGCAGTTGCCAGCGTCGAATGTTGCAACCGCTAGATCACCCGGGAGGCCGACCCTATTTCTGTTTGGGCTGACACACATCTGTTCAGTATTTCAGCTCCAAAATATCATCCACACTTTCAACCCTTGAGGGATCCCATCTTGGGACAGATATCGTCCTATCAGAGCTTCAGTATCAGTGGATCAGCATCACGTTGGGACAGATATCGTCCTATCAGACCTTCAGTATCAGTGGATCAGCGTCACGTTGTTCAAAACTGCAAACCCAGCCAGCCTCCACTGGAGTACACAGGCCTGTTTAAGTTGTAAACACCAATAAACACTGTTGGGTTTCGAACCGCGACCGTGATAGGCAGCTCACACTCGTAAAGGACCAGCCAATACGGGTGCGTTAGACCGCTACGCTATCAGAGGCCCAGTATCCTTTCTTTAAAAACAACAACAACCCCTGACTGGGAGCAAGCCTGGTCACAGGCAGCATGCGTCCATCCGTCTGTCAGTCTGTCAGTCAGGCAGTCAGATCAGTTTAGCCTTTTAGCTCATAATGGATATGGTTAGGATATGGACAGGGGAAACCTGATCCTAGATCAGCACTCTTACTCTTCGAATCTTTGTAAACCCAATAACAAGCAGCATCTGTTGCCAGCCAATCAGCCAGCCAATCAGTTAGTCAGTCAGTCAGTCAGTCAGTCAGTCAGTCAGTCAGTCAATCAGTCAATCAGTCAGCCAGCCAGTCAGCCAGTCAGCCAGTCAGCCAGTCAGCCAGTCAGTCAGTCAGTCAGTCAGTCAGCCAGTCAGCCAGTCAGCCAGTCAGCCAGTCAGCCAGTCAGTCAGTCAGTCAGCCAGTCAGTCAGCCAGTCAGTCAGCCAATCAGTCAGTCAGTCAGTCAGTCAGTCAGTCAGCCAGTCAGTCAGTCAGTCAGTCAGTCAGTCAGTCAGTCAGTCAGTCCTCTGCCATCTCCCCCTCGTGGTTACCTCGCTGGTGAACATGGCGCAGAAGTAGTCGCTGCAGGCGGCCAGCACGATGCGGTGGGCGGGGAAGTCCGTGGCCTCGACCCGCAGCGTGATGTCACACAGCGTGTTGCCCTTGCGCAGCGCGTTCATGGCGTTCAGGATAGACTTGGCGTGCGAGTTCGTCATGATGTCTTTGGGAGCCATGGCAACAGTCTGGGGGGGGGGGTGGTGGTGGTGGTGGGGGTGGGAGGAGGAGGGGAAGGGGAAGAGGGGAGGAGGGGGGCACAGCCTTAGAGACCTCCCGAGGGGGCCACACCTGAGACAGAGGGCAGAACAGATGGGTGTAACCGATATGACAGTGTGATCTGTGCGTTTATGCGGGAGTCATAGCAACCCCACAGCCATAACTCGCCTTCTGCCCATCTTCGTGTCTATTGAGGTCAACGATCCCCACACAGCGAACACAACACCCAACACGGGAGGGAGTTAACGCGAATTATAAAAACCAATAAACATAACGATCCCTTCCTCCCCAGCCCACCATCAACAATTGAGAAGCGCTCCATTTTGTGCATTGCCAACTGATATACACTGTCCGATGTAGGACTGCAATGCACACTGTGAGCATTGTGTATAACTGGAATATGATTTACAAACTCCTCTCCCACTCTTTCAAAGGATACGCTAGCTAACCAATCGCATGTACGGTTAGGATTCCAGTTCACACACGATAACAAACCCATCTATTAACACAGGCGTGTAGATCACAGTGGCGTGAAGTATTGTGTTGGACTGAAATTAAAAGACCAGGGCGACTGCTCCGTGTTTGGTTAAAAAAAGAAGCTTATTATATTTTCATCCTGTGTCATGGAATAAGCAGCATAATTTGCTTGATTTTCGGTGATCTAGCCGCGCACACACACACACACACACACACACACACACACACACACACACACACACACACACACACACACACACACACACACACACACACACACAACACACACACACACACACACACACACACACACACACACACAAACACAGGTGCATAATCATTTGAAACCCAAAAATACGTGCTGTTGCTAGCATGCTAGCTACAAGATTGTCTGCGACGTTCAATCCAACCAGTGTTATTTCAAAATATTGTTGTTTTGAGTAAATGACGACCATACAAAGAAAGAGAATACACAAACGTTGCCTGAAATAAGCTCGTTGAGTAGGCTAATACAAACACGACCGCTAGCCAATTATATTATTGGTAGTTAGCTGTTTAATGACTTGGTTACTAGTTGCAGAGAATGATATTGCCCATATTCACTTGCTCGTTAGCTAACGCTTTTGTCACACACAGTATCGAAGGCGATCTGCTACTCATCAAACGCGAAGACATTTCACCAAACCGCAGGTCCGAGTTCACACAGAACCAACGTTAGCTTGGAGTAATTTCGGTCGCTATCCTGATGGCTTCAGTGCACAAAAACGCATATTCTCCGAGTTACCAGTTACCTAGCGAATGATGCTACGCAATTAACACTTAAAACAAAAGCTTCAAAACAAACAGATCGGCACATTTACAAGTACACGAGTTACTAGCGAGCCGACTCAAGCTCAAACCCCAACCCAAAAGCAGTGAAACCCGGGGCTTTACCCACACGCGCAGCGGCGGTCAGCGGTCAGCGGTGGGTCGCAGTTACAGCAGCCGACAGAAGCGCTCCATGTTCGGGTGAGACGGCCACTCCGGCCGCTGCTGGCTTCTTCTCCGGAGGCCCGGCTCAAACATGCGAGGCGTGGCTTCAGAGGACTTTCGGGCAAATAATAAACACGAATTGGAAGCACATACTTTTTTAAAATTCAAGCTGTTTTAAACGCGTACTGTTTTGTGTGGATTTGGTTTCGCGTGGGCCCGGAAGGGTAAAACTCGCTTTCACTGTGAGAGAGGGGAGGGGGGAGAATGTTCTCAGCGCGAGGTGCGGAAACACTACGCGCCTACGTCACGCGCTGCGCGGACCACGTCACTGACAGGGCGACCACGTCACTCACTCACACACACGCTGCGCGCGACCGTGAGGATTGTAACCGTCGCGAACGCGCATTGTTCTGAAGCGCAGCCTGCAAGTTAAAAACGAATTATTATAACACGACTTTATTAGGATGCAAAAGTGAGTCTAATGCGGGCCTCCCGGGTGGTCTAGCGGTTACAGCGTTCCACGCTGGCCACTGCAACCGGGGTTCAATTCGCGCAATTATAAATGTGTGTGCGCACGTGGGTTGTGTGGTTATAAATATAGTTTAAACATGGTTCTGTGTGGCTCAGTAGGTAGAGCGTGGTTCTGTGTGGCTCAGTAGGTAGAGCATGGTTCTGTGTGGCTCAGTAGGTAGAGCATGGTTCTGTGTGTCTCAGTAGGTAGAGCGTGGTTCTGTGTGGCTCAGTAGGTAGAGCGTGGTTCTGTGTGTCTCAGTAGGTAGAGCATGGTTCTGTGTGGCTCAGTAGGTAGAGTGTGGTTCTGTGTGTCTCAGTAGGTAGAGTATGGTTCTGTGTGGCTCAGTAGGTAGAGCATGGTTCTGTGTGGCTCAGTAGGTAGAGTGTGGTTCTGTGTGGCTCAGTAGGTAGAGTGTGGTTCTGTGTGGCTCAGTAGGTAGAGTGTGGTTCTGTGTGGCTCAGTAGGTAGAGTGTGGTTCTGTGTGGCTCAGTAGGTAGAGCGTGGTTCTGTGTGGCTCAGTAGGTAGAGTGTGGTTCTGTGTGTCTCAGTAGGTAGAGCGTGGTTCTGTGTGGCTCAGTAGGTAGAGCATGGTTCTGTGTGGCTCAGTAGGTAGAGCGTGGTTCTGTGTGTCTCAGTAGGTAGAGCGTGGTTCTGTGTGGCTCAGTAGGTAGAGCGTGGTTCTGTGTGTCTCAGTAGGTAGAGTGTGGTTCTGTGTGTCTCAGTAGGTAGAGCGTGGTTCTGTGTGGCTCAGTAGGTAGAGCATGGTTCTGTGTGTCTCAGTAGGTAGAGCATGGTTCTGTGTGGCTCAGTAGGTAGAGTGTGGTTCTGTGTGTCTCAGTAGGTAGAGTGTGGTTCTGTGTGGCTCAGTAGGTAGAGCGTGGTTCTGTGTGGCTCAGTAGGTAGAGTGTGGTTCTGTGTGGCTCAGTAGGTAGAGTGTGGTTCTGTGTGGCTCAGTAGGTAGAGCGTGGTTCTGTGTGGCTCAGTAGGTAGAGTGTGGTTCTGTGTGGCTCAGTAGGTAGAGTGTGGTTCTGTGTGTCTCAGTAAGTAGAGCGTGGTTCTGTGTGGCTCAGTAGGTAGAGCGTGGTTCTGTGTGGCTCAGTAGGTAGAGTGTGGTTCTGTGTGGCTCAGTAGGTAGAGCGTGGTTCTGTGTGTCTCAGTAGGTAGAGTGTGGTTCTGTGTGTCTCAGTAAGTAGAGCGTGGTTCTGTGTGGCTCAGTAGGTAGAGCGTGGTTCTGTGTGGCTCAGTAGGTAGAGTGTGGTTCTGTGTGGCTCAGTAGGTAGAACGTGGTTCTGTGTGTCTCAGTAGGTAGAGCGTGTGGTTCTGTGTGTCTCAGTAGGTAGAGCGTGGTTCTGTGTCTCAGTAGGTAGAGCATGTTTCTGGTCTCAGTAGTGTGGTTCTGTGTGGCTCAGTACGTAGAGCATGGTTCTGTGTGGCTCAGTAGGTAGAGCGTGGTTCTGTGTGGCTCAGTAGGTAGAGCGTGGTTCTGTGTGGCTCAGTAGGTAGAGCACGGCATTGGTAAAGGTTGTGGGTTCGATTCCCACTGGGACGTAATGACAATCTTCCCCAATGATTAGATCATCGTTACAAATAAACCACTAATATCCTCTGTGGTTACCCTGTAAATGAAGAGTTAACACTGGTGTTCAACCAGCTGGAGTTCACCCACGTCACCCCTCTACTCTCCTCTCTGCACTGGCTCCCCATCACAGCACACATCAGATTCAAATAACTGGTGCTTGCTTTTCAAGCGGCTAGAGGAACTGCTCCCCCATACCTCCAGTCACTCATCACTCCCTACACCCCAGCCAGACCCCTCCGCTCCGCCTCCTCTGGCAAACTGACTGTCCTATTCCTTCCGGGGTCTCGCCTCTTCTCTGTCCTGACCCCTCACTGGTGGAACGACCTTCCGCAATCGGTCAGGACCGCGGAATCACTTACGATCTTCCGCAAGAGACTCAAAACCCACCTTTTCAGACTCCACTACCACTGAATTCTGTACACCTAGCTAATTGTCATCACCACTGCCTACATGCTCAACACTATATACCCCTCCTTACTCCATTCAATAAAAATAAAAAAAACGTACTAACCTTTTCCTTCCCAGTGTTACAGGTATGGTGTGCAGCTGCCTGCAATGATGTATATCACTGTATTACTGCACTGATCTCTTGCGCTAACTATGATTGTTCCTATCATGTATTTATGCACATCTTGTAAGTCACTCTGGATAAGAGCATCTGCTAAATGCTTAAAATGTAAAATGTAATGTAACACAACAGGGACTGTACATGCCCTGGAATTATTTGAGTAACAAAAAAACACAGACACTTTCCTATTTTAAGCATCGTTAAATATTTAATAGAACATTTCACATTTAGGTGGACAGGGTGTCTCTAGAAACGGATACTCGTGTATGTACAGAAGAGGACACAACACAAGCGCGTGGATGCACAGAAACGGTTTAGTCTATGTTAGCACCCAAGCTAAAGCAGACTTAGAAGGAGAAACAAACAAACAAACAAACAAAACAGAAAAACACCTGTCTTTATGTACAACAGCTGAACATATAATTGGTGATCTTTTGTCTCACTTTGGAAATTAGGAGAAAAGAATGAATCTACGGTAAAAAATGAACAGAAAACACCTCCTAAAAATTCCAACTTAAAACGGACCGAGTTTCATACATTCTGGAACAGATTCTTTTCCCTGTTTAATACTGACCCGGGCTATTGGAAACTTGATCCCATTTTTTAATTTATTTTTCTATTTCCATTAGCTTAAGGCACAGGAATACTACAGGAAAAAAATCGGAATTGAATCATTTCTACATATTATACCCTTGTCAGACGGTACCATTCGTTTTGATGAAACTATGAATAGAAACCGCTAATAAGTCAAAACTTACTTCACTGGCAAACAGCCGTGTTCTGTAACTACACATGACAATCACACTGTCCACCAGACCTCACTAACCCAGCCGGGTTCAGATTGTATATGCTTCAAAAAGTCAAAAAAATCTTTAAGACCCTAGAATACTTCCATTTAGGTACGCGTGACCCCAATACAGCAGCTTCAAGTACAAACAGCAATGCGCATCTGAAATTTTGTGGGTTTTGATATTTCGTTGGGGCACTTCCTATACACCAGTCAAATGACTCTTTAAAAAAAATGTAATAATAGTAATACAACGTTGCAAATGTCATCAACAATATTTCCTGCAATTTTGTTCTTTTCATTTTTCCACCATCAGTGAGCCTTTGTCGCATTTTTTAAAAACTGGCCTCAGATAGTGAACGTACGCCCTGGCCATGCCCTCGTGCAAACCTCCGAACCTACTGAGCCGAAGACGCACTTTCCTGCGAGCGCTCAAACCTGTGACTCTGCTGTCACGCACTACTGTCTCTGTGCTTTCAAATACACAGGGTC
>JAINUG010000229.1:597500-600000 GCA_029706075.1 Aldrovandia affinis
CAGCTGTATAAATGGATTGTATGTAAAAGAAAGGCCCCGGCCTGTAACCAGAGACCTTCTGTGTGACGCGACAGCGCTATCCACTGCATCACCGTGTCGCCAAGAGCGTCTGCAAAATGCCTAAAGTGTGATAATGTAAATGTAACCCTTCGTTTGTCTCGCTGTGTAAATGTGACCGAAGCAGGAGGAGCACACGGCTCGCCCACCATCTTACCCAGATGTCACACTTGCCGGGGAAGTAGCGCTCCGGGATGCGCGCGGCGTACAGGCCGGCCCCGGTGATGTACATCGCCCCCATCAGGTAGAACCAGCCCATCTGCCCCACCGTGGTCGCCTTCACGAAGCCCTCCGCGATGGTGAAGTGCATTGTGGGAACGATGCCACTCAGCCCGAGGCCCATGAACACCCCTGGGGACGGGAAACCACGACCGTAACCAACGTGCCAGGACCACAACACGACCAGAGACATGGATATGGTCAGTTTATGAGCCAACGTGCCATGACCACAACAGGACCAGAGACATGGATATGGTCAGTTTATGAACCAATGTGCCATGACCACAACAGGACCACAACAGGACCAGAGACATGGATATGGTCAGTTTATGAACCAATGTGCCCATAACCATAACCATGATCTTACATTTTACATTTTAGGCATTTAGCAGACGCTCTTATCCAGAGCGACTTACAAGATGCATTAATACATGATAAGAACAATCATAGTTAGCGCACAAGATCAGTGCAGTAATACAGCGATAGACATCATCGCAGGCAGCTGCGTACCATACCTGTAACACCGGGAAGGAAAAGGAAAAGTGTATTTAAAAAATATATATATTTAAATCTTTACCGACTCACCAGATCTGAACCCGAGGTTCAAACTTAAGGCCGTAACTGGCCAACGTGTAGCGACCCAACACAGCAACTTTACAAATTATTGATTTATTTATCAGTTTATTTGTGAGGGACAAGCAGAGAGAACGTTGACAGCTGCAGAAGCAGTGCCCAATGCACTGTACATGTGTATGTAGCCGAAGCTCATTTCCAACACCAGTCCCTTGATGGGCATTGATAGTTCAACCAATCAATAAAATCATAAAATGACAGTTACAGTTTAAAATCTGTGCATACAATGACCGATAACAACAACAGCAACAACAACCATACATAATACAACAAAAACAAACACACAAACTTTAGAACATGAACGTAAGTATTGATTAGCTGGTGTCATGATTAGGCCACGTTTTAGCCAGCACTTGATTGTGGTGGAAAACATTTTGAAATCGAAGTAAGTGAAGGAAGTTCTGCAAATGTCTGCTTCTACAGTTTCCTTCCGTGATGCTTCGGGTGTTAGTGGCAGTATAGTGAAGTCTAGCTATGAATGTATTGGGAATGGGTGGAACTAGATGGTGGAGACATTTAAATTTAAGTGTGAGGTCGGAGAAATTCATGAAATTGTCAAAACTGAGCAGATTGTATTTCTTTAGTACTTTACTTCTATTAATAATAATAATAATAATAATAATAAGTGTCTCCAAGTATTGTTTGGTTAGTTTTAACCCTGAAGGGGTTCAGCTGGAGCCAGGTCAACCATGGCTGCAGTAGGCTCTTTCCAGCAGAAGGAGCACGCACACACAGTATATAAAACCTGAGGTGCGCTCAAATTGTTTTATGTTCTGTCTATTTTCTGTCTTTTATTTTAATGTTTTTTCTATTTTCTGTCTTTTATTTGTCCTTTTTTTTTGAGCTGCTTTATGAATGAAATGAAACCAGAATCGGCGTTACAGGAGGGCGTACCTGCGCGGGTGGGCCTGTGGCTGGGGGTGGAGAAGCGGTCCCACTGCGCCACGATGATGGCGGCGATGCCCAGCACACACACCACAGACAGGTATATGAGGCGCGGCTGCGGGGAGCAGTAGAAGGAGTAGTAGAGCCAGGGGACGAAGGAGCCCATGATGAGCAGAGCGATGCCCGAGTAGTCCAGCCTGCAACACAGGCGGCCATGACACCCTGACACCCTGCGTCTCACTTTAACACACTCACTTTAACACACTCTCACCCTCACACTGCGTCAAACACTCTCACTTTAACACACTCTCACCCTCACACTGCGTCAAACACTCTCACTTTAACACACTCTCACTTTAACACACTCTCACGGCACACTGCGTCAAACACTCTCACTTTAACACACTTTTAACAACACTCTCACCCTCACACTCGTCAAACACTCTCACTTTAACACACTCTCACAACACACTCACGGCACACTGCGTCAAACACTCTCACTTTAACACACTCTCACCCTCACTGCGTCAAACACTCTCACTTTAACACACTCTCACGGCACACTGCGTCAAACACTCTCACTTTAACACACTCTCACTTTAACACACTCTCACCCTCACACTGCGTCAAACACTCTCACTTTAACACACTCTCACTTTAACACACTCTCACCCTTACGGCACGTTCTTCCGACTAATGCGACTGA
>JAINUG010000229.1:610000-711913 GCA_029706075.1 Aldrovandia affinis
CCGACGTTATCTGGCCAGACACCCCGACTCTTTCATTCAACGATCGCGAACGGGCAGTGGTAGCGTTAGCTAGCTCATTTGAAATCACTGAAAAATTAAATATTCACCCCTATGACAGCTACTTAGTGTCCTGAAGTTAGCGACTTTTACTCCGGCGAGGTAATAGCCACCGCCACAGCACCTGGATGGACAGTGACACGAGCACAGCGAACGTCAAACTGGGTCTCCTTTCCCAATTCCTTGGTCCTCAATTAGTAGATATTCAAAATGTAAATTCCACATCGGTTTACAACCTAATTCCCGTTGCCAACACAATCTGACGGTTCAGCTGGAAGTCAGGAATCGACAATAATTCAGAACAATACGCCGCTTGCGTAATTCAGAATTAAGAGAATGGAAATATAGCAAGATAGCCACAATTTGGGTGCCCCATTTCTGTTCTTACCCAAAATCCTGACGTTTGGCAACGTGACAAGTCGTGACCTATTTCTAATTTAATTGTGTTCGCATACCCATAGACCCTCACACTCGTTATCTAACGCCTACATTCGCTTACCTTTTCGAAAATCCAACCAAATTATAACCCAAAATCGTAACGGCCGTAACTGATTTGTCTTTTCTCTTCCGGTTTCCCAGGAAAACAAGACCAAACGCGCCGGTGAGCCAAGAGAGAGTCGCTGGTGCGCACGCGCAGACTCGCAATAGGTGCGGCGCGCCAGCGCCATCTGCTGGTGTAAATTGGTCGCAGTACTGCAGCTCATCGACGACTGTCGATCGATTGCGACGCAGTTCTGTCACGCACAACATTCCGGTTTATTTCGGCGTCGTGGTTAATATTCGGGTGCCAAACCAGGGTGTATCTGGAAGTGGGGTTGGTGAAACAATAGATGTCACTCTAGAAATCAAATCAAATCAAATGTATTTGTATAGCGCTTTTCACAAATGCATTGTCACAAAACGCTTAAGAAAAGAGAACCCAGGCCTAGACCCCCCAAAGCCAGCCCTAGGCGACAGTGGCAAGGAAAAACTCCCTTGGTAGGGAGAAACCTTGGGAGGAACCAGACTAAAAGGGGGGGGGAGCCCATCCTCTTCTGGCTGGCACAGGGTGTGTCCAAAAAAGACTGGATCTGGGCTTGTAACGTTAAGGTTGCAGGTTCAATCCCCAGGTGGGACGTTACCATTGTACCCTTGAGCAAGGTACTTAACCTGAATTGCTTCAGTTAATATCCAGCTGTATAGGCTAAATGGATTGTAAAGAAATGTAAAACTGTAAGTCGCTCTGGATAAGAGCATTTACATTTACATTTACATTTTAAGCATTTAGCAGACGCTCTTATCCAGAGCGACTTACAAGATGTGCATTAATACAAGGTAAGAACAATCAAAGTTAGCGTACAAGATCAGTGCAGTAAAACGGCAAAAGACATCATTGCAGGTGTCTGCGTATCATACCTGTAACATTGGGAAAGAAAAGGTTAGTGGGTGTTTTAAAAAATGTTTTTTATTTTTTTATAGAGCATCTGCTAAATGCCTGTAATGTAATGTAATGGAATGGATCATGGTAATCCCAAACAAATTTACCAAAAACAAAATTAAGTATTAGTCATTGGATCGAAATGTAGAAAAAAGCAAAGATCATTTGTGATCTGGGCCCCATGGCATTCGCTGTAAAACCGGAGGGGGGAAACCTAGGGGTGATCCCAGATTCAGACTTGAGCTTCGAGCCTCAAATACAAAACACTACTCCCAAACGAACAACGGTTAAGGAAGACACTTTCTTTCACAAGCTGAAGCCGAAAAAAATAACACCTGCATTTGTTTGACGAAGGCCCTCCCTGCTGGATCAGTGCTGGAGAAACATGGCTTCATTGTGGGCTGGATTCTAAACTACATTACAGGCATTTGTGACACTTATCCAGGCTGTGTTAACCGTAAAGAACAGTTTAGCTGAAAGCCACCCTATTCCCTATATAGCAACCACATAGTTAAACTAGGACCCTGTAGGTAAATCTGTAATCTGTGTGTATATAGTATGTATGCCATTTTGTAGTGTTGTTCGAATTCTCAACTGTTAATTTCGTTCACTATATAGTGCACTATAAAATACCCACAATTCACAGCGATTTGTAGTGAACAGCGAATGTACCCTACAATTTCTCCCGTATACCACAATGCAATGCGGTCGTGTCTTAGTTAGCTCACGACTTCCATAACGGTAGCTATTGGTGGCTAAAGCAGTGGCTAGCAGACAGCACCACAGTTCACAAAACCACACTTGCACATCATTAGAATTTCAACAATTTATTTGGGATTTAACATTCAAAACTGAACATGCAAACCCGATACTACCGGAGTACATTTCAACCTGCTGTCTTGAGTGCTCGGTTTGTTTACGTGATACTGGGCGCGTCCGCTTGCGTCACCTGAATATCCGGCAAAAATGTTTTGACGCAAATTACGTTCAGTTGTAGTGTCTGAAAACAGTTTAATCGTTCACTACATAGGAACACTATATAGGGAACATTATATAGGGAGTAGGGAACGAGTGAACGGTTTCGAACACAGCCTTAATATACTTCACTTAAAATGGCTGCCACGCGCATCCTGCGGTCGGGTCGTGGCTAAATAGTAACCCTATTTTCCCCCATATCTCGCGCATGCGCATTCACTGCTCTCTGGCGAGGCTAATGGCTAACGGTGTGCGCATAGATAGTGCGCACTATTTCCCCACAGATCGAACAAGAGCGAACAAAATAAACAGTATATTAGACTATTTGAATTTGAGTTGAGCACGTTTTCTTACCAAGCCTTTTGAGCAACTCTCAGTTTGCAGAAATAACTGGAATGAGGGTTAAACGTGATAGGGTGTTCCCAATCGACAGATTTACGGTTCGCTGTGAATGCAGCTGTGAATGAGCTAGCTAGTTAACTAAGGTTACCTGCAGCTACGTTAAATTCGTCATAGAATTTCGCTAGTGGAACTATCATTTTAGTGGAATTATCTTGCGACGACAACAGCAACAAAATAAAAGAGAGACCGGATTAGGCGAATTGCCGTGTTTCGTGGTGCTAGTCCTGACAGCTGGAGCGAGAGTTGGACGCTTTCCGTCGTTACTATGGGGACTCAGTCAAACCTCGCGAGAGTTGGACAAAATAGGGTTACTATCTAACCACGACCCTGCGGTTCTTGGGTGCGTACCTTGTGCACGTCCTCAAGAATGGTACGCGTACGCCAGGTGCATGGCAAGCGTGCGTGTGCGTGTTTTGATGTGTAATGAGCGGGGACATCTGACCAAGCAAGTCATCAGATGTCCTGGCGGACATACGGAAATACTGATGATGATGTCAATTTCTCTCATCGGTAAATGAGAGAAACATACTCTCCGTCTTGGGCAGTGCTGGAATAGGTATTCTTCACAAGCGTGTCTAGAAAGCCAAAGGTAAGACCTCCTTGAAGAAAGGCTTTCTAAAACTGTCAGAAGTGGGATTCGAACCCACGCCTCCAGGGGAGACTGCGACCTGAACGCAGCGCCTTAGACCGCTCGGCCATCCTGACTATAACAGATCAGATTGGTTGAAGAAATTACAACAGAAGAGAGCATGAGGCTGCAAACATCAATTGTGTGATTTAAGAAGGCAATTTCACCCGTCAAACAATTTACTGGATTAACATGGATATCTGTGCCGCATGAGCGAGCCAGGGAGAAATGATTACAGGGCATAGTGCAGTTTTTTGCAGTTTGATGAAGCACAAAATGAGACACTTGATGAAAGTTAAACCTTTCCTCATTCAAAAACGGATCACAAACTGATCCTACAGTATACAAAGAATTACCAGCAAAGGCACATTTAAAACTCCACGATCACAGAATTTTCTGCGGAATTGACATTATCTGGCAGAATTTCGTTTTCATACAGGAAAATACACAATGTCTTTTTCTGTTTTTAGTTTCAGATCTTTTCAGTTTTTTCCCCCTAATTTAGTGGCCAATTATACCCTCTATTTCTTTCAATTCGCCCTCCCCCACAAACTCACCGCCTGTCACTAGGGGGCAAGCTAATTCCCGGGCCGGTGATGACCCGCCTCCTCCGAGACAGAACTCACCCCCCCTACTTTCTAGTGACGCCCTTTGCGCTTCTCAGCGAGCTTGTGCCGGCTCACCCTCCCCCTCCCCCTAGGGCCCGATTGGGGCTCCGGGCCAGAGCTAGACTGGCGCAGTCGGGTTTGAAACCGTGGCTGCAGTAGGCAACTTGCATTCGGGGCGAATGCTTTGACCGTCAGGCCACCCGAGGCCCCCTAAAATGCATAATTTCATGGCATTTTCATCATGCATTACCGATTAAAAGAGATATAGATGTCACTAAAATGGCACTTATGTAATTGTCAGTGATGGGCAGTAGCATCACTACAAGTAGCGAAGCTACTCACTTAACTACATTTCCCAGCAGCGCGGTGCTACCGTCACTATTTCCTAAATCAAATAGCAGGATAGCTTTTCATAGCTGTCAACGAGGGATAGCTTTCATGTAGCAGAGCTATGTTTTCTGTAGAGCAGGGTGTCAAACTCATTCCATCGAGGGTCGAGTGTATCCAGGTTTTGTTGCAACCAGTGCACAACACCAGGTGATTTCAATTAGGTCTCTCCTTGGTTGAAGAAGTGGGCTAATTAGTGAAATCACCTGGTGTTGTGCACTGGTTGCAACAAAAACCTGGATACACTCGGCCCTCGATGGAATGAGTTTGACACCCCTGCTGAAGAGTAACTGGTAGCTTAGCTTGCTACATTTTCCAAGTAGCCCAACTCTGGTAATTGTTCGATGTCTTGTCGGTGTCAGGTCCGTTTCGCAGGGGTCCACCTGTCACTCATGCTGGGGTGCCAGGCGTTCTTGTGGTTGTCGCAGCTGGACACATAAGCTGGTTACAAAGCAGCCAATCACAGCGCGGTGGTACCATCACCAAGCACCTGCATTTTCCCACTGATTTCTGAGAAGGCCCAATTAGTTTTAGCCAAAGGAGGAACCACCCAGATAGAGAAAGAGTTCCTGTGTATCCATTGCTAGCCATTTGACTGATGCGCCAGCCACTGAATATATGTGTGTATACTTTTAGCATAGAGACCCCCCCTCATATTAATAGAACGGACTAGCCCACTGTACCTCCACAACTGAATTCTGAGAAAGTGAACAGGTTGGACAGAGAAACATGTCAAGTTCCATCTTTTATGAACTATAAAAGCAAAACCCAGATGAACACATGAAATTAAATGCAGTCTGTCACTCTCACGCGCTCACACGCTCACATGCTCACACGCTCTCTCTCTCTCTCTCACACACACACACGCGCACGCACTCACTCACACACACACACTCACACACACACACACACACACACACACTCTCTCTAAAAGCGGGCGAAGCGCCGGCTGGGCTGGTATCCCAGCTCGTCCAGGCTGGGGTTGCAGGCAGACTGGATCATGGGGGGCCGCACATGAGCACCAGGTTGTCCTCCCCGGGGGCGCGGAAGGTGCGCCCGTATCATGTCGGCGTTGACGTATCCCTCGCTGAACGGCCAGTCTGAGGAGGAGAAGCAGAGCAGAAGGGCCCGGGGGGGAGCGAGTGAATCTGTGAACGTTCCCAACCCGGCGCTCTCAGAGATGAATACATTATTGTGATTATGATTAGTGGGTTATTAACGGTACCTTTAGGAGCCTTGCTCACGGTCAGCCAGAGCTTGAAGCGATCGGGGTGCTGCGCCTGGATCTCCTCCAGTTCATCACGCAGCAGGATGTCCTTCTCCGTCTACAGTCACATTCACAGCGTTTAGCAGACGCTCTTATCCAGAGACTTACAAGGTGTGCATTTATACATGGTAAGATTAATCATAGTTTGCCAGTCATCAATCATCAATCATAGTCTGCCAGTCGCACACACACACACACACACACACACACACACACACACACACACACACACACACACACACACACACACACACACACACACACACACACACACACACACACACACACACACACACACACACACACACACGAAGATGGTGAGTCAGGATTGGATGCGTTACATTTTAGACATTCAGCAGAGCGAATTACACATCTATACAGCTGGATATTTACTGAAGGTTTCATGTTTAGCTCAAAGGTACAACTGAGTTACAAGTCCAACACCCGACTACATACTACACTGCCACCCATAGCTCACAGAACAGAGTTTGCACAATAAGATCTCCAGGACCAGGGATCAGGAGGCCTGCATGTGCCGAATCCCTCCATCACGAATTCCTGCTCCATTTGCTGTTTTTTTTATTGCCTTCTCATTACTTAGTTTTTCTTTTCATTTAGTACTATCTTATCTTTTATCTTTATCTTATTCTTATCATGGTTCTGTGTGGCTCAGTAGGTAGTCACCTGGTTGGGTTCTGAGTAGGAGCAGGCTGCTGTGTGTCTCAGGTGGTCTTGGCTCAGTTGGGGGTTCTTTAGTAGGTGATGGTTCTGTGTGGCTCAGTAGGTAGAGCGTGGTTCTGTGTGGCTCAGTAGGTAGAGCGTGGTTCTGTGTGTCTCAGTAGATAGGCGTGGTTCCTCAGTGCACAGGTTGGCAATGCAAATTTCACTGGGACCACAGTGGATCAAACAAATGGCATTCAAATGTGATTAATAAAGGCTATCTTATCTTATCTTTATCTTATAGAGGAGTGTGTCACCTGGTTGGCGAAGAGCAGGCTGCAGGTGGTCTTGTCATTATGAGATTTTGATCCCTGCACAGGTACAAATTTAGAACAGTGGATCAAACAAGCTTTCAATTATTTATACTCCCAATTTATTTATACTATTTCTTCCGATTTTACCCTCCCCCACGAACTCGCCGCCCGCCCCCACGGGAGGCAATGATCCGCCTCCTTCGAGACTGGATTCGCACAACCATGTTGACCAGGTCGCCTTACCGCTCCTCGGCGAGCTCGTGCCGGCTCACCCTCCCCCCCCCCCTCCCCCTCCCCCTCCCCGTTCCCTCTGGGGCAGACAGCCAAACGCCGCCCCCGATCGGGGCTCCCAGCCAGAACCGGGCTGACAGAGACTGGTTTTGAAACGCGACCGCGATAGGCAGCTCACACTCGCAAAGCACAAATCAATGCGAGTGCGTTAGACCGCTACGCTGTCCGAGGCCCCAGTGATACACATTTTTAGGTTTTGTACATTCCATTTCTATATTTTGTCTGAAAAGAACAGAGAATGGTGATGCTGCCTGCTGTAAAATGATACTCTATTATTATGATATAATAATATGCAGGTATTCTAACATTTCTTTGTCTTTTGCAACACATACTATTTAATACAATAAATAGAGTTTACACTGTAAAAAAAAGATTAAAAGTGCTTCTGTCTGTGTCTGTCTGTCTGGTTGGGCAAGTTGCATGGTGACCTTTGACCTTTACCTGTGCCCCCTGCAATGAGACCCAGGGAACTAGCGGTCTTCATCTCCGCGGGGGACTTCTTATCAGGGCGCATCGCAAACTGTCCTGGGGGGGATAGGAATGAGGGTGACACACAGACATGAGATTATCACTGTCATCATTACATCACATTACATTACATCACTACATTACATCACTACATTACATCACTACATTACATCACATTACATCATGCACACACTTCTAACCTTTTCTTTCCCAATGTTATATGATATCACAATTGTCTTTTGCATCACTGATCTCATTAACATTGTTCTTACCTTGTATTAATGCATCTTGTATGCACTGGATAAGAGCTTCTGCCAAAATGTAAAATGTAAAATGTTCTCCAGAGCGATAAGAGTTTAATGAG
This sequence comes from Aldrovandia affinis, assembly GCA_029706075.1. Lineage (NCBI taxonomy): Eukaryota > Metazoa > Chordata > Actinopteri > Notacanthiformes > Halosauridae > Aldrovandia > Aldrovandia affinis. The sequence goes on from JAINUG010000229.1 coordinate 617,839, forward strand.
CACCAGTGACACAGATCTCTCCTTATCTCTCCTTGTGATGTTTCTATTTATTGTGGCTATAACTCTGATTCTGTATCTACTGTGTTCAGCACCTTCAGATATCTGACATGAATCACGCTATATAAAATAAAGGTTATTATATTAGTATTATTATTAGATCTGGCTAACAGCACTCCCAGACCAGTGAGTGTAGGAGCGACATCATGAAAGCTCTACTGCGAGATATCAACATGCCAATTCCACAACCAGGACTCAAATTGTAAATAGATCAATAGATCTGATACCGTAATATAATAAAGAAACACCTGAATACCTGAATTTAAGAAGGTAGGAAGTGCTAGAGGATGTAGGAGGGGGGTCAAATATGTACCTGAAATACTTTAACTTTAGATGCCCCTAAGAGTAAAAACTCTGAGAACGACGACAACATGTTACTAACCCAAAACGAACAATCGTACGAAAGAAGAATCTTGTAACACAATTATTGGTGAACACGGATATCTCTTTTACTATTGTCTGTAATTATCCTGGTGCTGGAGTTCAGGCTTTTTTCTTATTACACTGTTCAAAAGGATTTTTCTTGCATAGTTTTTGGACTAGCTAACTTTTGGGTGCTGAAAACAAATCTGGCATTCAACCCTTTTTATTATCACATCAGGTTTTTTGAACTATGAAAAATCTGAATTTTTGAGAAAACAAGAATTTTACACCCGAGGTTGAAAAAAATGTTGCATTAGAAGATCCGATAGATGCAAAAATGTTTACAATGAAAGGTACCTACTTCAATTACAATATTTAATTAAAAATCACAAAAAACATCATGACGATGTGTACCTGGCCCCTTGTACTCCAGCCGCCCCCCCGGTCCGCTGAAATCGATCACGTCTCCGACCTGCAGACCCTCCAGGTACTGGGACATCTTGCCCCCCTCAGGGAACTTGGGGTGCACGTTCCTGAAGTAGACCTGAGGAGCAGACCGGTCAGAATGCCTCACTGCAGGTCATCCACACGCCTTCTACCTCTTCAGCTCATTCTACAGCTAGAAACACTTTCACAACAAATATATCTTTAAAGAAATGTTTCTGTTTTTCTCCCAATTTAGTAGCCAATTCAACCCTCTGTTTATTTAGATTCTCCCTCCCCTCGCGAGCCCGCCGCCCGTCCTCCAGGTCAAGCTAATATCCCCAAGGCCGGCGATGATCCGCCTCCTCAGCAGTGGTGGCTGGTCAGCTGGGAATAAAACAAACTTCCAAAACTTTGCTCTTTTCGTGAGCATTAAAAACAACCAGGGTTTCCCCTGTCCATATCCTAACCATATCCATTATGAGCTAAAAGGCTAAACTGATCCTAGATCAGCACTCCTACTCTTATAATCTTTGCACATATGGCCCCTGATCTGCAAATGTCATATTATAAATGCTAAAAAAAACATTTTGTGACAAAAAAAAAAAAAAAAAAAAAAAAAACAGCATCAGAAAATAACATTGGGGGAGCTTTACCTATTGGTACTGATGATTCAGCTAATTAACTTTAAGTTAATTGATAAAGTTTGATTGATAATCGAGGAAGGTCAATGGAAATGGGTTGACTGGTTTAAAGGGATGGGGTCCATCCTCTATCTCGGGACAAAGAATCGTGACTGTTGCCCGGTTACCCCATTGCTCCTGGATACCGCCTGTACTGTACCTTCACAACAAGGTCCACGAAGCCCTTATCGTCGTCACTGGAGATGGGGGTGTACGGACGTACGACATGGCCTCCATCGATTCGGGCTGACAGGTAGACGTGTGTTCCTGGGGTAAAGGAGGGCGAGGGGGGGGTGGGGGTTATTAAATAAAATAAAATCCAACTGACATGGGCTAAGGGGACACTACTGCAGTTGTAGTTCCACTGTCTGAAACCTGAGAACAGAATTAGAAAGAGCCATTAACTGAGAACTACGAATCCCAGTCTGCATTTCTTCTACTTCCGCCCACCACCAGGTTCAATGGAGAGAACATCAAAGGTATGAGGCATCAAATTTCTTTCAGAATATGGCTGGCAAGTTCAGACAGCTGAAAGGTCAACAACAGGTTATTATTGAAGAAATATAATCGGCATTTAGACAGCCAATAGTATTTATAAAATATATATATTTGTATTTTTCTAAACAGGGTTCCTATTCAAATCAGATTTATATTTATATTTTCCATGCACTTTCAATGACATTTTAAGGATAAATGTAGGATCACTGAGCTTCAGAGAAAGTGGATATTGTAAGATTCAGGGTTCTGACAGCACATCTAATGGGAAATGGAAGGGCTTCTCAAAGACCTAGAAGGATAATTTTTCAAACCTTTGAAAGAGCAGAGGATTCTTTTTGTAACCGACGGATCTTGTAACAGATCGATTGCAGCTATATTTATTGGAAACCACACCCTCACATTTAGACCAGTTTCAGAGAAATGGTGTGCTTTTCTTAAACAGAACACTGATGTCATTTAATTCAGAACCATATGAATTTTCACTGTTCAAGATAATAATAATAATAATAAATGTTATTTATAAAGCGCTTTTCAAACCAGTATCTCAAAGTGCTGTACAGAGTGTGTGGGGACATTGCAACACACAATAAAAACAAGAGTGCACTTTAAAAAGACAAAGACCAAGAAATGACATATGATAACAATACATAACTAAAAACAGGAGGTTTAAAAGAAGTCAAGGGGAGAATAGTTTTTAGGTGAAGGCAATGCGGTACAGGTGGGTTTCAAGGTTTTGAAGATGATGCAGAAAAGCTATGGATAAATCAGTGTTTCATAAAATGCACAGATCAGTAGAAAAACTGTCCAGGCACAGCCTCAAATTATTCACACTCAAAACGAAGGAATTTAAATTTTATGTTTATGTTTTTCCCCCGAGTGTCCACAGCAGTCCGACATACGCACCGACAGGGAGGCCCAAGACGTGCTCCACGGACGGAAGGGCAAAGCGAAACTTGCGCGTGTCATGAGTCAGGACCTGGAAGGAGATGCTTACGTGAGATTTACATTCTCATTTAGACCTTTAGCAGACGCTCTTATCCAGAGCGACTTACACAGTTTACATTTCTTTACATACAATTCATTTATACAGATGGATATTTTACTGAAGCAATTCAGGTTCAGTACCTTTAGCTCAAGGGTACAACGGCAGTGCCCCCACCTGGGAATTGAACCTGCAACCTCTGAGTTATAAGCCCAGTTCCCCCTAACCATTACACTACACTGCCGCCCCACAATGGGTGGCACAAGCCTTAGCCATAGAGAAACTTGCGATGTTAGGAACATGTCATAAACAACATAACAATATACAAACAATATAAAAAACATTTTATTACTTTATACAGCACTTATTTTATATATATATATATATATATATATATATATATATATACACACACACACCTGATACCCAGTCAACCTCAGATTCTAGCTGCAGGAAAAAACGAAACACTTTCAAATGAAAAAGCATTAGGCCAAATACAGCACCCCCTGGCGTCCAGAGTGGATATTGCATTAAAACAGGAATGATGATTGAATAATGAAGGAGTTTTGGGGATTTTTTGACAGAAAATTACATTTTTCATATAACGGAATACCACAAACCTTAATATGTGAAAGTTCTGAGATTTAAATATGCCCAAATGTGATTTCTCTCCACTGAAGGTATACCCAAAAGATCTTAGGGTTGTCTCTACTCATAACTGGATTGATATTTTGTTATTTATTATTTATAGTTCTGTGTTGTGATGTTATGATGTTAGTTGCCACAAAAATATAAAATAAAACCCCAGGTCTTTATTTATTTTATTTTATGAGAGATTGTGATATGAAAATATTGCCCATGAAGATGTTGGCGATTTTGGACCTAAATTGGATCCTTTGTATCTCAAACACTTAAAGGAATACCATAATAAGTGCAGGTTTGTTCACATGAACGATTGAGGAATGTGTGGCAAAAATGATGAAGATAATCTGAGCCCTATGTCTGAAAACTACCCAGAATTGTCAGATTTTGTTCGGAATGACCCCAAACTGGCATGTTGAGAAATTGAATTTTCCTCAAACAAAATCTGACGGACGGCCAAGAGATTGTTGTTGCTAAAATCTAAAAAAAAAGATTCTTCCATTTGTTTTAGAGAAGGCATTTACGTCCCATGGAAAATCTGACCATTAAAACACCTTGACCTCTTATGCAGAGCGACTTACAGTACTGGACACATACATTTTTCAGTACATGTGGTCCCAGTAGGAATCAAATCCATAACCTAAGCTACTGAGCCACACAGAACCACGCTCTACGTACTGAGACACACAGAACCACGCTCTACCTACTGAGACACACAGAACCACGCTCTACCTACTGAGCCACACAGAACCACACTCTACCTACTGAGCCACACAGAACCATGCTCTACCTACTGAGACACAGAACCATGCTCTACCTACTGAGCCACACAGAACCACGCTCTACCTACTGAGCCACAGAGACCATGCTCTACCTACTGAGACACACAGAACCACGCTCTACCTACTGAGCCACAGAACCAGAACCACGCTCTACCTACTGAGCCACACAGAACCATGCTCTACCTACTGAGACACACAGAACCATGCTCTACCTACTGAGACACAGAACCACGCTCTACCTACTGAGCCACACAGAACCACACTCTACCTACTGAGCCACACAGAACCACATTAAGTCTGGCAACATTTGAAACACTGTAGCTCCCTCCAGCTGTCTCCCACATCCAGGCCCGGGGCAGAACGTGGCAGTACCTCTCTGTCGATGAGCCTCAGCTTGTATTTGACGGTGGGGTCGAGCAGGGTGATCTGGATCTTCTTCTTCTTGGTCAGCACGTAGGCGCCCAGCACCAAACCCACCGTGGACAGCAGCACCACCCCTGCTGCCACCAGCACCCCAGTGGTCTGCGTGAACAGACTGGGTTACACGTCTGCGGCAGACTGCGGCACGCAACTGCTGTTCATTTACGTTTGTATCGTTGTCAGGGACAAATTATAGACTGTTTATTTTAACGTGTTGTGTATGGTTGTTGTCGCTGATGTTGTTTTCGGTCATTATACGCACTGATTTTAAACTGTAACAATGTCATTTTATTATTTTATTGATTGATTGGACTACCAATGCCCATCAAGGGACTGGTGTTGGAAATGATCTTCGGCTACATACACATGTACAGTGCATCGGGCACTGCTTCTGCGGCTGTCAGTGTTCTCTGTGCTTGTCTCTTACAAATAAACGAGTAAATAAAATGAATAAATAGGAAAATGCAGTCTTACACTGTGTTCTGACCCCTCCCTTAGAACCCAAGACGTGTGCAAAAACAGGTCTGTTACCATGAGGGTAACGTCTAACAAAGATGTGTGTAGAGACTATGTACAAAAATTAATAATAATAATAATAACTGTTGTAAAGCGCTTTGAGTTCCTTGGAAAAAAAGCACTATATAAATCCAATGTTCATTCATTCATAATAATAATAATAAAACAAAACAAGAGCTACTGTAAATTAAAAAATGATATTTAACGTGCTGCTGGCGCTGTCGCAGGGTGGAAATAACGTAATTACGCCGACGTAACAGAATTACACTGCTACAAGGCGAGGCTGTGCAGTGGTGTTGTTGGCAGAAGGGCGAGATTAGACTTCTCGTAGAGGTTACGGCTGTGGTACGTTTTTTAAAAAGATATAGCCTACACATTTTTAAAAGCCACGTGCTTCCCTTCTCCTTAGGAAGGTCACGCATTTCAAGAACAAGGAAGTATTCCTACTCTTAGAATCTTTGTACATGCGGGCCCAATTATAAAAAAAGACGAATTGTCATTAGCATGGCGATAACGGTGCCAGCCCAATGTCACAATACGCACACATAATTATACTGTAATAGTAGCACGTATTAAGAGCTGGATCATAAACGCTGGTTCCCAGTGGGACCACAGCAGGGCTGTATTACTGCAGGCGCGTTTCCATCCTATATTTGGTTATATTTGGACACGGCTAAGCGCCAGATTAACGGAGTGACTCACAGACAGGCTTCGGCAGTCCGCTTTTGACCGTGCCCAACTCGCTTCCTCCGGTGTACCCAGCCTTCTCCGCCTCGACCCATTATTACGAGCGGAACATGCACTGTATCAGGTTTATAGGCTCCACATCTGCGTGACTCATCAGAGCCCATAATCTAGTGACTCAGTCAAACCGTTGGCACACATCGAATCATTCTTTAGAGAAGCTTTCTTATGAAATTCCGTAGTTGCAGGTTACTTAACGTTAACGCTTAAGCAACGCTACACGAATAAGTTAACTTTACGCGAATACGTTTGGCATTCAATTTCGTGCGTAGGCTATATGCATTCGATTTTTTTGTATTATTATTAGAACACACAACACACTTCATCCTGTTTATGAATCAAAGCCAAAGAATGCTTCGTGTAACGAGTGTGTTTATCCTGCGCATAGGCGTGGTGCTCTCAAATAGAAACGCACCCTTTGTGCGAACTTTGATTGCATCGCTCAACTGAGGGTGTGGCCCGGTAACAAATCAAATATATTTACCTAAATAACAACTATGACATTCATATAACAAGCGAATTGTGTATTGTAACAAACAATGCTTGTGTCACTGCAATAGCGAAGGAGTTTACTAAAATATCCGGGAGTAACTAAGAATATATCAGGAGACGCTTAAAGTCTCGTTAAACTCTTTGTGTAGTGTGTAGTTTACTAACATTAGATAAAATAGCCAATGAGTTTAATATTTTTCTTGCTCGGCTACCGGTTATATCGTTTAAGTGATGTACGAGGTGCGATCTGTACCTAGATAAAGATGGTTCGTTCGAATCGCAGTGTGCAAAAAGTTATCGCAAGGTACAACAAACAATTACTCGTAGCTACCTAGCAAACAGTTCAGTTAGCAAGAAGATCCAAGTCTAATTGATCTGTCTTCAACAATTTAAGTTTAACATTAGCCTAGATACAAATAATGTCGTTAGCTAGACAGGCGAATTGTGAACTCACCATTGCGTATCCCATGATTGGCGATGCGCTACCCAGCCGACTGTGTTCACTGTCAAATCCACCCACGCTTTCCCAGTCTCAACCTCCGAGAGTGTGTGCGTTTGTTTCTGGTGCCGCTGCAAATGAAGATCCGGTCACCCTATAAGTAGTTAGTGAATTTAGAGAGTTCCTGTTTTGGAACGTTCCCTGAAGCGATCCAGGAGAATCCAATAATGTATATTTGAAATGCACCCCACAATACATGTTCTCTTAGGATTGTGGAGTGTCTTTGTTGAGTGAAACCATGTACATTCATTCTCACATAATGATACATTTAGCTATACTATTTGAACTGCCGAGATTTAGATTGTACGGTCTGTGATGAGCGAATCAGAACTTCCGCTGGCCATGAGGTGAACGTTTTTTTAAAAAGGGAGAGACGTTTACGTTTTCAAACTCTACCTGCATTTCATTCAAAGCACTGGAGTGATATCTAACAGTATTTTTAAAGATTTTGTTTCAGATTTTTCCCCATTTTCTCCCAATTTAGTAGCCAATTACACCCTCTCTTTTCATGTCAATCCCCCTCGTAGCTGAGCTCGCTGCCGTAGCCCTGAGACCAGCAGTGACAAAGGTGATGTACCGCCTCCTCCGAGCCAGCACTCGCTGTAACTCCGCCCAGGGCCACTCCTATACGCAACTCCATATCGGCACAGAGCCCCTCCCTGGGGTGGACAGCCAATTGCCGCCCCCTGAGCTCTCCCGGCCAGAGCAGATACTGGCATGGCCCCATTACATTACCCTGGGGAGGACATACAACAAAGTGTTAACCGTAGTCAAGAACAGTTTAGCTGCCACCCTGGTGGGAAGTACAATTCCTGGGTGCAGAGCAGATAGGACCCTGGCAAATGGCCACAATTCAGAGGTAGCAGTAAAGCACTCAAAGGAATCAAACCTCGGTCGCAGTGGCCAACCTAACAGTATTTTTGTCACTTTTATAGAAAGCACTTTTTGAGCACCTGCATGAGAATGCTGTATACATCTATGATCATTTACCCAAAGTGGCTGTAGCACCTTGTTTTTTGGATGTGCAGATGAGGGATGGCTTGAACTCCTGCAGCATAATATCCATTGCATGCTATAATCACATTTCATAATTGCCCTTTGGGGATAAATAACGTTTTTTAAATTGAATTGAATGCCAGTGACTCATTGGCATGGAATCCAATTCTGTTTTTTACAGAAAATGACATAACAGAACACCACAAACCTTAATATGTAAAAGTTGAGATTTAAATATGCCCAAATGTAATTTGTCTCCACTGAAGGTATCCAAAAAAGATTTTAGGGTTGTCTCTATCCATAACTGGATTGATATTTTGTTATTTATGAGTTCTGTGTTATGATACAAAAAAATACAAGAAATAAAGACCTGGGTTTATGAGAGATTGTGATATGAAAATATTGCTCATGAAGATGTTGGCATTTTGGACCTAAATTGGATCCTTTGTATCTCAAACACTTAAAGGAATATCATAATAAATGCAGGTTTGTTCACATGAACGGTTGAGGAATGTGGCAAAAATTATGAAGATAATCTGAGCCCCATGTCTGAAAACTACCCAGAATTGTCTGATTTTTTAAAGAGGGCTGGCATTCAAATGAATAACTGTGGGTACATGCGAAAGTGCCCCCATTAGGGGCGGCAGTGGCTCAGTGGTTAGTGACATGGGCTGGCAAGTGGAGGGTTGCTGGTTCAAATCCCAGGAAGGCCAACGAGGGGGGAAGAAAAAAAAAAAAAAAACGGAACTAGACACCGGAGGGATGCCAGTTCACTTCCTGGGCTAGTTCACTGCTAAAGTGCCCTTGAACAAGGCACTGAACCCCTAAACTGCTCCAGGGGTGCTGTACTATGGCTGACCCTGCGCTTGGACCTCTCTGATTGAATACATACATGCATAGTGTCTATGTGTGTGTGTGTATCTAGGAGAGATATGTGAAAAGACCAATTCCAATTACCTTGTGTAACATGGCTAATAAAGTATATTCCTATTCCTATTCCTCATACGAGGGGGCCAGTCAAAGGAGTTCATAGGAGACAAATGTACTAGATCCATTGGTTTTAGAGAAGGCCTTTACGTCCAGAGGAAAAATCTGACCATTAAAACCACTAAGTCTGGCAACATTTGAACCACTGTAGCGCCCTTCTCCTCAGAGCTCCCCCCAGCTCTCTCCCACATCCGAGCCCCGTATCAGAGTTCTGGCGTTGGCAGTACCTCTCGGTCGACCAGCTTCAGCTGTTTTTTGACGGTGGTGTTCAGCAGTGCGACCTGGACGTCCTTCTTCTTGGTCAGCACGGAGGCACTAGAGCCACGAGTCCACAAGCCAGGACCAACGAGGCTGAAGGATCTGGAGAGATTCTGCATGGAGGAGTGGTCTCAGATCCCCTGTTCTGTGTTTACATTACATTACATTACATTTACTCCCGGCCAGAGGTGATACTGGCATGGCCGGTGGAATTACATTTACATTACATTACATTTACATTTACATTACATTTTAGGCATTTAGCAGACGCTCTTATCCAGAGCAACTTACACAGTTTACATTTCTTTACAATCCATTTATACAGCTGGATATTTTACTGAAGCAATTCAGGTTAAGTACCTTTAGCTCAAGGGTACAACAGCAGTGCCCCACCTGGGAATTGAACCTGCAACCTCTTAGTTACAAGCCCAGCTCCCTAACAATTGCCATTACACTACACACCTCATCAAGTATTACAGGATAAGACTCAATGCTGTTATCTTGGCATGGATGGGGTGCACAGAGTCACTAAATGCAGGGGTGCCAATAATTGTGGCACATTTATTTTTTGATAAATTATTCAAAGAAGAAAAAAAATCCTTTCCTTCAATTAAAGGTTCGATTTCTGTCATATTTTGCGTGTAAGATGAAGGTGATGAACAACAAAGACATACGTTCATAGTTTGGCTCGGCATTCAGTTTAGAATTAGAGCACACAAACGTTTCATCCTGTTTATAAATCAAAGCCAAACAAAACCAAACAAAACGAATAATGTAACGAGCGTGTTTACTTTAGACGGGGCAAATAGAAACGCACCCTTTTTGCGAACTTTGATTGTATCGCTCAACGGAGGGTGTGGCCCGGTAACAAATCAAACAAAGACATTGAACTAAATAACGACTACGATATTAATATAACAAGCGAATTATCTATTGTAACAAACAATGCTTGTGTCACTGCAATAGCGAAGGAGTTTACTAAAATATACGGGACTAACTGACGCTAGCTAAGTGCTAGTTAAAAAATATAACAGCAGACGCTCAAAGTCGTTAAACTGTCAGTGCAGTTTGCGAATGTTAGATAAAATGTCCAATTAGTTAGTGAACATTGGGAACGTTTAATATTTTGCTTGCTAGGCTACAGGTTGTAGCGGAGATCATTTCCGTGATGTATGAGACGCGATCTGTACCTAGATAAAGATGGTTCTGTGCAAAAAGTTATCGGAAGGTACAGCAAACAATTACGTGCAACTCCTGTACCTAGCAAACAGTTCAGTTAGCAAGCTAAACCAAGTCAGCTAGATCCAGCTTCAATAACTTAGCTTGCCTAGCTGGTTAGATATTTAGAGGTCGTATATTAACGTCGGCAAACGTCAGATTAAACGAAAAACGGAATGATCGCTGGTTCGCGAGCTAACGTTACAAAAAAACTGCGTCTCAATTTCAGATAATTCAAAAACAATAGCCTAGAAAAATAATGTCGTTAGCTAAACAATCAGATTGTGAACTCACCATAGCGTATCCCATAATTAGCGGTACGATACCTGGGCGGCTGTGTTCTTGCACAGAACTGTCAAATCGCCCCCACACTTTTCCAGTTTCAACCCCCGAGATTGTGCGCGCGTGTTTCTGCTGCCGCTGCAAATGGAGTTCCGGTCGCCATATAAACAGCTAGTGAGTTTAGAGAGATTCTGTTTTGGAACTTTCCTTGAAACGATCCAGGAGAATCCAATAATGTATATCCTAAATGCACCCCATATAACATATTCTCTTAGGATTGTAGAGTATCTTTGGTGAGTGAAATGATGTACATTCATTCTCACCTAAAACAGTCCAGCTAAATATAGGCTGCCATTAACTGCCGAGATTTATACGGTCTCTGATTTTTTTTTAAAAGGAGAGCCGTTTAATTTTTCAAACTACCTGAATTTCACTTCAAAACAGTGGAGTGATATCTTAACGGTATTTTTGACACTTTTGTAGAAAGCGCTTTTTGAGCACCTGTTCGAGAACGCTGTAGCCTATACATCTATTATAATTTAGGTTCTCATGACTGGTGATGGGCAGCACAGTGGTGCAGTGGATAGCGCTGTCGCCGCACAGCAAGAAGGTCTCGGGTTCGAATCCCGGCCGGGGGCCTTTCTGTGCGGAGTTTGCATGTTCTCCCCGTGTCCGCGTGGGTTTCCTCCAGGTACTCCGGTTTCCTCCCACAGTCAAAAGTCAAGCACGTTAGGCTAATTGGAGAGTCTAAATTGCCCGTAGGTATGAGTGTGTGAGTGAATGGTGTATGTAGTGCCCTGCGATGGATTGGCAACCTGTCCAGGGTGTATTCCTGCCTCTCGCCCCAATGCATGCTGGGATAGGCTCCAGCCCCCCCGCAACCCTGACCAGGAATAAGCGGCTTAGATAATGAGATGAGATGACTGGTGATTGAGTCAGAAACAAACACACCGTCTTTCACTGAAGGACACCTAAGCGAGTCATAACGTTACAGGTTATTCAGCAGTAGCTTAGCCAGAAATATGAGTATGGGTGTGCCTATGCTCACTTTGAGCTGCATTTTGTGAGAAAGATGCTATACAGATAAAGTTGATCATTGTGTGCCGGAACTGAAGCGAACAGCCATTGTTTTCCCTCGCCTTTATATCCACAATGTTACCAAACTGCATGCTGCTGTCATCACTGGAGTGTGTTAATGCATCCAACACGATTCATATTTAGCAAAGTGGGACTAACATCTTCGATCCAGCAGCGGCCGAGAGTTCCAGGGTCTGCAAACCATGTCTCATTGGTGACCTACGCCCAGACCGTGCTGCACAAGTGGAACTGTTTGTACAATTCGGCAAAAAATGAAACCACTCAATTTCAGCATGTAAACAACTTAGACATATTGTAACCATGGGGTTTCAAAGTAGTCATTACATTTAGGGGTTTAGCACATTTTCCACCTTAAAATGTTTAAACAATGAATTCTAGCATGATACAAAATCAAATGGGAGCACTTTATGGCAATTTGGGCTTTGAACTGACATGAAACCTCCTGCACATGTAAAAAAAAAAAGCCATTGGCCTTTCACTGCTCTGAGCACTTGGTCAAACAGATCTGGATCACCCTCAATGTAAAATTTGAACAAGTTTGGTCTGCAATACACCTGCAGTCAAACCCAAATGTATTTGACACCAGAACACATCCCTCTGCATTCATAGGCTTCCCTTGCTGCCTCTTCACCAGCTGGTATATGATCAGCATCTATATACCACCTATATAAACCATATATATCATATATGGTATATGATCAGCATCTATCAGGTCTATATACAGATGGTTTGCAAATGTGATCAGGTGCGGTAAAGGGGTTTAGCCAAAGTAGCTGTAGCACCTTGTTTTGTGCATGTGCAAATCAGGGATGGTTTCAACTCCTGCAACAATATCCAGTGCACACTGCGCCAGTGGCTCTGCCACGGAATCCGAGATCTAAAGTACCCTCTCTGGACTCCACAAGTGCTAATTAAGCTACAGATGATTTCAATTATGGAAAACCTTTTCCCTTTTGAGGATCGTTTCTCCCATTAGACAACACTTTAGTGGTGGAGTTTAATGGTATCCCTCGGAAACTGACAGGAAAATGGGCAAGTCAGGCAGACTAAATTTGGACACCGAGGCTAATGGAGCCCTTGCGACGGACCACCGTATAAACGCCAATTTTGTGAAAATTGACAGACGTCACTTACGGTAATTTGATACCCACTTTGTATAATGAAGTGGTATAATCAACATTTCACGCGACTGCTGCCAAGTATTTTAAATTTCAAAATAGTTCAAAAATTCCTCACGAGGAATAACCATTTATATCCACAGGTGAAAATGGACGCCCAAGTTGTAACTTTGTCCGCTGCGGACCAAAGTCGGAGAATTTGGAGTTTAAAATAAAAAAATAAAAAAATAGCCAGTGCAGTGAGTGATCAAACTTGAGAACTGATACAGCTGTAACGGTAGCAAGTTTTGTATAATGAGATAACTGACCAGCCATTACAGGCATTTAGCAGACGCTCTTATCCAGAGCGACTTAGTTTGAAATTTCTTTAAATATCCAGCTGTATAAATGGATTGCAACTGAAGCTGAATTCAGGTTAAGTACCTTTAGATCAAGGGTACAACGGCAGTGTCCCACCTGGGGATTGAACCTACAACCTTAACGTTACAAGCCCAGCTCTCTAACCATTATACCACACTGCCTGCCTACATCTGTATTCGCATCACTAACGTCATTACCACCTACAGTTAGTCCTACATCAAGTAACGTTAACGTGAAGTCTGCATGGGATATATATCGTTCTTCCACATATCGCAAAAAATTACAAGTGTATTAGAAATGTGCGTTTTAAGTATGTTGCAGAAAAACAAACGGTCATAGGCCAAAAAATATAAATCTGACAATTGAAAATGCACATACGGTTCTTCGTCTGTATGACTCAATTTATAGCAGACCTGCACAGAAAATATTGAGGCTGCTGAATGTTTGCTATGCCAAGGAGACCAGCTTCCTGAAACCAGTAATAGCTCCAACGTGCCAGTGTTGTACCGTTGAGAGGCCAACCAGCTCATGCAGGAACCCATGAAATGTTCACACCAGTTACAGCACTAGATCAGCCCACTTTAGACTGACATGAGTGAAGACAAGACAAAAGGATATAGGACAATTTGTTTTTATTGTACAATAATCATGATGCATTGTTGCCAGGTCTGCAGCGCCTGTAAAGGGAATGGGAATCTCAAATTAGGCGGCACAAATACACCCGATCTCTCCTCTACACGAACGCGTATTAGTGCCTTACCGGAGTTCCGTAAAACGGTTACCCGCCGTTGAATTACGGGTCTTCATGCGACTCAACTTCAGAGGGAGATTCATCCAAGTCAGCGTCAGGCCCTGCACGTTCAACCCGCACTTTGAGAGTCGCGAGATCCCCATACCAGTCCGGGTCCTCCGCCGTGCGATTCAGCAACTCGGGGCCATCCTCCGCAGCCCCAGAAAGTTCCGACTCTTCCACGCGCTCGCCAGACGGCCCGAGATCGCCGTGCCGGCCGGGCTGCTCGTCCCGGACTCCACAAACGCACTGCCTCCATCGCTCTCGGCCTCCGGGCGTGCGGACGCGGCGATCTCCGCGCGCAGGGTCACGAGGTCTCCGTACCACTCGGGGTCCTCGCGCTCGTCGGCCTCCAGGACGCTCACGCCGCCAGGGACGAGTTTGAGGCGGTCAGCGTCGCCATGGTCTTCCGCCAGGCGAGCGGCGCTGCCGCTTCCGTCCTCCGAACTGCCGCCCGGCCGCGCTTCCGCCAGCTGTCCGGGGAACACGGCGCGGCCCTCGGCTTCTGGGAAGGAGGAGTGATCACCGGAGGCAAGGCCAGCACCGGAGGAAGGGCCATCACCGGAGGAGTGATCAGAAGGGCCAGAGGAAGGGCCAGCACCGGAGCCAGCACCGGAGGAAGGGCCAGCACCGGAGGCAGGGCCAGCACCGGAGGAAGAGTGATCACCGGAGGAAGGGCCAGCACCGGAGGAAGGGCCAGCACCGGAGGAGGAGTGATCGCCGGAGAAAGGTCCAGCACCGGAGGAAGGGCGATCACCGGAAAAGTCCCCATCACCCGAAATTAGGTCTCGATTCCCAGCATGTTTTGCAAAAGGACCCGCCAGCGCGAGGCTAAGCAGGAACGAGAAGAAAACGAGTCCGTGCATCTTACGCGCTTTGTGTAGTTTATTTTCTTACTTTAAAAACCCCATCTGCGCTGGTTTTTAAACTCACAGAGATTGGTGAAATGAACCAATCGGTGGGCTCCTTAGTGTTACATTTTGCACGCGTGCAGAATACAGGCGTGATTATCTTAGAAACTCAATCGGTTTCTTTTTTTATTTAAATCAATTACAATATGAGCAACATTATTAACCGGCCTACATCACTATTAACAAAGGCTCAATAAATAAGCAAATGCATAAATAATAAAGAGATAAATTAACTCAGGTGGGAGGCTGAGATGTTAGTAGAAATTTAACTTTAGTGCAGGGGTGGGCAATTCCGATCGTTGAGGGCCGGTGTGTGTGCAGGTTTTTGTTTCTACCAATTACCCCTGTGGCTCAATTAGCTAATTAGCTGGATACACCAATGCTGGTTCACTTGTAGATCAGACCACAGTGACATGTTTCATATGGGAACACAAGAACAGTCTTCAGCTGTCACTCATGGGCTTATCAAGAAATGTAGCTAAAATGTCAGATCACCTAAATGATTGGGGCTAATTAAATAGAGATAATAATGATAAGGAATTATGGGGGTGTTCTTGAAACTGTTAAAGTTCCAAATAGTTTCAAGAACACCCCCCTCCCTTTTTTGCACAGATCATGACTTATTATCATTATTTATAAAAATAAATGTAATAATAATAATAGCCTACATTTAATCATAAACGTATAAATGTATTATAGACTTAAGTATTATTTCACTTTGTAAACTGGCACGAAGAACTTTGGACCACGTTTTATTAAATCTGCACATTGAGTCACGCAACAAAGACCAATCTCAAAGATCACAGATCAGCTTTCGGCGGATATGAAACAGAAGCAGGTGCAACACGATGAAACGAAAGTAAAAGTTGTTTAAAGTTGAGGATGATTTTCTTGTTGTTGTTTTTGTTTTACTAGTGTAGTTTACCACTACACAGGGTGACAGTGTAGTGTAATGGTTAGGGAACTGGAACTGGACTTGTAACTCAGAGGTTGCTGGTTCAATTCCCAGGTGCCGTTGTACACTTGAGCTGAAGATGCTTAATATGAATTGCTTCAGTAAAATATCCAGCTGTATAAATGTATTCTATGTAAAGAAAAATGTAAATTGTGTAAGTTGCTCTGGATAAGAGTGCCTGCTAAACGCCTAAAATATTTTTGCTTTTGACAACCTTATTTTCTCACTTTTTTCTCACTCCAGATTTCGGATACATCATCATGTGGAATGTGGGAAATTTGGGTAGTAATGTTAAAACTGATATGTATCTGCATACAGCCTACTGTATATATTTATATCGTATTGAATGACGAGATTTAAAGAATGATACTGCTATCTCGTGCAGTGGACATACAACGAAAGATCACAGGCGCGGTTGATGTGAAACGAAATTAATGAATTTAATCTTTATTTCCTGGTTTCTCTAGCTATCTTTGGCGACTGTATTCATAGTAATGAAGCTTTCATTTATAACCCTTCCATTTAAGAACTAACATCTGTTATAAATACAATCTAACTTAACGCATTTGTAAAAATAATAATAATAATAATAATTCCGTTTGAGCACGTGAGTTTTTATTAAAAAATATTAAATGTAAATTAACATGTGAACGCATCATTTCTAATCCAGCAACATTTGAAAACCTTCCAAGGGTCCGAGTACTTTCGAAAGGCACTGTATATTGCTATAGGGCATACTTGTATTCAACACCATATTAAATATTACCACTATATGCAGGCATATGGTATCCTGTACTATTATTATGATCCCACAAGATAAAAATAGGCGAAATAAAAGCAACTCTTGTTATGTACAGAAATTAATTATTGATCATTGCGGCAAATCTATGCCATATAAATGTAGCATCCATTTTATTTGCTCGCCTGTAAGATAAACAGTTGGGGATTGTCTCAAAATTCACAGTGAGTATGAAACGTAAGAGGTGCGATTTATCGAAACGTCACTGTTTTCCATCTCAGTCATGAAAACCACTTGTGGAAAAAAAATGTTGGATATTATTAATGCACTCGACATTCTAAGCGGCCCAATATTTTTTTAAATTAAAATCATTCCCTTTAATAATGTTCCTCCGAATATTTAATAAGTGGTTACGCCCTTCATTTCAGTGTTGAAGGTCCCATACTGTTGCGTGGCAGTAATCACTCTTAAGTAGGAACAAGTTCACTTTATTTCAGTATAAAACTATATAAAACGTCTACCACCTTTTCGATTCATCCTCTCTTCCTCCCTCTGGCCATAGCACACCCTATCCTCTAGCTCCCCCTACCGACCTCCCAGTGCTGTACATGATATATAACACCGAAAAAACATTTTTTAAGTTTCGTTTCATGCGAGGAAGCCGCACTTCTCCGGAATGGAGGGAGGGTGATCATGTTCCGTGTGGCTGTTGACTCATTGTGGGCAAGTAGGCAGTCCTCTGCGTCTAGCATATATCTTGTTCCTCTATATCTCCCACATTGAAACTGTGGTCTTTCAGCAAATTGTCGGTGTTATAGACGTTACCATGGCACCTCCAACCGTTAGACAGTCTCTGGGTATTGGACTGGACTTCATAGAGTTCCTGGGAGAGACTAACAGAAAATCAATTACCGATAAAGTCCAACTTCGAGATATCTACAATTTAGAATTCAGAAACAGGTAATTTGCGGTGTCCATTATCGTTCTAACTACATAGATTACCAATATTAGTATTGTTTTTGTTATTGTTATTATTAGTATTAGTAATAGTATTATTATATAGTATTATTAATTATCCTCAAACTACTCAGCCGGTTCTCAATTTCCTAAATCTTTCATAGGGATGGAGGAAGAGACCCTCAATTTTCAAAGCTCTTGTATGCATTGTGGAAGCACCAGAAAGCAACTGTGCGATCGGGGACTGTGCGCTTCAATCCAAAGGTAAGATGTAATGTTTGGAATTCAAAGTGTAGAGTTAATCTAGACCGACGAGTTGGCACCTGACAGGATAACAATGGAACAGAATGTGAAGGTACTTTGGCACGGCCACCTTTCGGCTCATCAGGCTACTTGTGTTTGACATAACTGCGTTTTAACGAAGAGTGACATCCTCATAGACTCTCTGGATTCGTTGTTATTTTTGCTCTCATGTTTTTAAAACATGTACTTATTGATGTCTTGGCACAAACCAGTATCTTAAATTGTGTAAGGAATATGGATAAGGAAAAAAGTCTTTATGGGAGGAACCAGTTGTTGGAACTTAACTGGTTCCCTGTAGAGGCCAGAGTGACACTGTTGAAGCTCAGTTTGGTTCACAGAATTGTGAACGACAGAAAGCCCCAAGTTACTTGTCAGACCTCTTCCCACGGGTTGGAGAGGCCCACAGCCACAACAGCAGATCTAGTGAACCTGACGCTGATAAGGTTTCGTAGCCAGATGGGTTAAAGTTATTTCAGATACTCGGGTGCTCAGGATTGGAACAATGTCCCTAATGATATTAAAAAGAAAAAACCCAGTCACCTTCAGGGCTAAACTTAAACATTGGCTTCTAGATAATGTTCCTCTGTAAATAGACAGTCGGGTAGGTAGGGTAGCATGTTTGTAATTGATTGTTATGAACTCTATTGCTGATTTAATGGGAGTAATGTAAATGTATGTGGTATTGGTGATATTTATTGGAATTTAGTTTATGCTGCCAATGCCTAGTGTAAATGTGTTTTGTATTTTTGTTATTTATTGCAACCTTGATTATGCTGCCAACGCCTAACACCACAAACACACACACAGACACACACACACACACACACACACCACCATGACGACTAATAACAACAAGAACAACAATGTAAATAAGTCCTGGGACTTTTCTGTGTCATCCTTGGTATGTCTTTTTAAAATGTACTGCGGGATGTAACCATGTACTGTATTCTTTTAAAGTGAAATGTAAAATAAGCGAAACTAAACTAAATCAAGTCTATAATTAATCTGAAGTTAAACCTGTAGCCTATATAAATTCCATACCTTTCTCCAGAAGTGCTGTAATCCCAGCAGGTTATCTTGTTTTAATCCGATGTTAAATTACTGTATTGGCAAGTCACAGTAATTCAGTTTAAGATTTGTGTGGTTAATTGTGGTTTGCCCTAAAAAGTTGTTAAAATGTAAAAAAAAAAAATGTGTACAGTTTCTTGCATGCATCAGGATGGGGCAACTCTAACTTATGACCCTTCAGTAACTTTCCATCAGTTTTGTTATGATTTATAACAAGGTCTATTTCCCATGATTTATACAGTGAAATAACGAGACCTATTCCCAAGCGACTGACCTTGATACTCCCCCTTCCCAACCCTATCTGTATTTCATGCCTTCTCCCACATCTGTCAATACACACTTATCTCTCTGCACAGACAGGGTGGCGCATACCTGCGATATCAGGAAGTCTCGCAGGGCGTTTGGCCTTGTAGCGCTCTAATAAGCAAAAGTGGCCTGATCAGCAGAGCAGGAAGTGGCCTGCTCCTAGGTAGATAGAGTGTGGTTCTGTGTGTCTCAGTAGGTAGAACATGGTTCTGTGTGGCTCAGTAGGTAGAGCGTGGTTCTGTGTGTCTCAGTAGATAGAGCGTGGTTCTGTGTGGCTCAGTAGATAGAGCGCTAATTAGGATAGGCCTAATAAATTTTTCCCCTTGCACCATAGCTGGACATTTGGTTATTTCCTGTCATAAAGGCTTCCCAGGAGACAGTTAATGTTTGACCAGTATCGTGACTGTAATAAACGCCTCTTATCAACGTCACCCTTTGCAGCGGACGCTCACGCGCTCAACTCTAACTCACGCCTTCTGAGCTCCACTACACATTTACATTTACATTTTTACACTTTAGGCATTTAGCGGACGCTCCTATTTCTTCACATCCAATCCATTTATACAGCTGGATATTTTACTGAAGCAATTCAGGTTAAGTACCTTGCTCAAGGGTACAACGGCACCTGGGAATTGAACCTGCAACCTCTGAGTTACAAGCCCAGTTCCTTAACCATTACACTACACTGCCAGTGTATACACCATAGCGTCTGCCTCTCTCAGGTGCGAGTGGTGAATCAGGACCAGTGGAGGACAGCTGGCAGGCAGCGGGAGCCCGCCAGCAGCCGCCCGTGTTCAGGGGCGTCTCTCCCTCCCCCCCGGCTGGGGCAGCACCGGCCCCTCCGTCCGGCTCGGAAACCCGGGTGCGAGCCAGGAGGAGGCTGGCCAACCATGTCCTGCAGTCCCTGAAGGACAACAGGTAAGAGATTCTCATTCAGGAGGATGCTGGAGTGCTAACTCTTCAGTCTGTTCTTGCAGGATTTGATACCAAGCGCATTCATGCTAAAACATTGACTATTTGTGTGCCTTGCATTTGAAAATTAAATTAGAAATGTCATGGCACACTATTATTATTTTTCTTCTTTTAAGGATTTTGTTTGAGATTTTTTCCCAATTTAGTAGCCAATTACACCCTACACTACACATCTCTTTTCATGTCAATCCCCGCCCCCCGTATTGTGAGCTTGCTGCCATAGCCCTGAGACCGGCAGTGACAAAGGCGATGTACCGCCTCCTCCGAACCGGCACTCACCAAGCTGTCGACTGTAACTCCGGTCCTATATGCAACAAACTCATATCGGCTTCCCTCCCCCCTCCCTGGGGCGGACAGCCAATCATCGCCCTCTAGTGGCACTCCCGGCCAGAGCCGATACTGGCGAAGCCGGTGGAATGGAACCACGGTTGCAGTGGCCAGCATCGAACGTTGTAACCGCTAGACCACCCGGGAAGCCCTTGGCACACTACTAGTTTAATAGTGACAGGTGTGCAATGGGTATAATTTAATGTCGTACTCCTCTCTGCTCAGCAACAAACTACAGAGTGAGTTGCGTATGTATTTTTAGTTAAGTTAAGGTTGCACTTATTATAAATGATCATGTGGGGCTCTAGGTAGGTGGGTTTTGACTGACACTAGACATTTAGTTTAGTTTATTCACTTTAAAAGAATACAATACATGGATACATCCCGATGTACACGGACATTTAAAAAAGACATATCAAGCCTCCCGCATGCTCCAGTGGTTACAATGTTCGACGCTGGCCACGGCGACCGGGGTTCGATTCCCCGTCGTGCCAGAGTCAGCACTGGCTGGGATTACCACCAGGGGCGACGATTGGCTGTCCGCCCCAGGGAGGGGGGAGGGAAGCCGACAGGAAGTTCGCTGTGCACAGGAGTGGCCCTGTAGTACCGGGTTACGGTCGACGGCCTGGCGAGTGCCGTCTCGGAGGAGACAATGCTTCGCCTTCGTCACTACACAGGGCTATGGCAGCAAACTCACATTACAAGGGGGGGATTGACTTGAAAATAGCAGGTATAGTTGGATACCAAATTGGGAGAAAATGGGATAAAATCAGAAACAAATTCTAAAAAAAAAGAAGAAAAAAAAAGACATATCAAGGATGACACAGAAAAGTCCCAGGACTTATTTCCACTGTGGTGCTTGTTGTTATTAGGTTATTGGGTTAGAACATCATGTATGGACGCTACTGGTTTTACCTCGATGAAAAATTAGATTAGATTAGATTAGATATTTGTATTGTCTGTCTTCACAGAAATTCTGTTTACGTACATAAAAGTGCATCGTTACACAAAAAAAAAAGAAAAAAAGAAAGCCGTGCCTATTGCTAAATCAAAAACACGTTCTCACAAATGCTCTCGCCCAGATCCGTTTACGTCGCCGACAAGAACGGGATCAAGATCACCTCGGACGTGGACACGCCCGAAAGCAGCGCAGAAGGGAAGATCAGGTGCGACGTGGAGCGTGGCGGAGAGGAGAGCCACGTTGTGAGCATCTCTGTCCAGAACACGGGGACGGAGTCTGTGTACTTCTGCTACTACTCCGCCCTGCACTGGCTGCACTTCTTCGTGCTCTTCGATGAAAAGAGAGTCACGCGGGCGAGCCCCCTGCTCCTCAGTCCAGGTGGGGGCACACAGTCATAACTCTCTCTCTCTCTCTCTCTCATCTTCAGCCGCTTATTCCTAGTTAGGGTCACGGGGGGGCTGGAGCCTATCCCAGCACACAGTCATAACTCTCTCTCTCTCTCTCTCATCTTCAGCCGCTTATTCCTAGTTAGGGTCGCGGGGGGGCTGGAGCCTATCCCAGCACACAGTCATAATAACTCATACTAATTATTGACCTTTTCTTGCACATTCTAATATATTTTCAAGCTGCTATCGAGAATGTGTGCCCAGCTGAAATATATGCGCGCCCTGCAATTTCTTTTGTTGTCATTTTTTCTTTCATTCTTTTGTTTCAGATTTTTTTTCCTGTTTTCTCCCAATTTAGTAGCCAATTATACCCTGTATTTATTTCGCTTTGCCCTCCCCACACGAACTTGCCGCCTGTCTCTACGAGGCAAGCCAATTCTCAGAGGGCAGCGATGATCCTGTTATTGTGAGTGGGTTAGACCGCTACACTATCCGAGGCCCCTGCCATTTCGTTTTCAATAAACTATTTCCTCCGTGGCTGCCATAATAGTTTGGCAATGTAGTATAATGTTTAGGGAATTGGGCTTGTAAGGCAAAGGTTGCAGGTTTGATTCCAAGATGGCACCCTTGAGCTAAAGATACTTAACCTGAATTGCTTCAGTAAAATATCCAGCTGTATAAATGGATTGTATGTAGAGAAATGTAAACTGTGTAAGTCGCTCTGGATAAGAGCGTCTGCTAAATGCCTAAAATGTAATATTTCTTTGTGTCTTTAACCGCAGGTCACAGCTATGAGGTCCAGGTTCGGTTCCGGAGTCAGGATGTGGGGTTCTTTGTCGCCACGCTGGCCTTTGAGTTCAAGCGCGAGCTCTCGGCCGAATCCAAACCTTTCCACATCGTGCGCTTCCTGGAGGCCATGTGCAGCACCAAGTTGGCTGCGGATCTGGCCCCTGTCGCCCCCTTCAGGCGCCGTCGAGGCATTACACAGATGGTGATGACACACGAGGTGGACGAAGGAGAGCGGCCACAGAGGTGAGACCTACACCTTTTATTTATGTATTTGTTTATTTGTTTGTTTGTTTAACATTGGCCATATACTAAGGGGCCTCCGATAGTGCGAGTGTGAGCTGCCTATCACGGTCGCGGTTCGAAACCCGACTCTACCAGCCCGCCCTGGTGGGGAGTCTTCATCGGGGGGCGGGGGCGTTTGGCTGTCCGCCCCAGGGGGGGGGGGAGGGTGAGCCGGCATGAACTCGGTGGGTAAGGGAGTCTCCAGAACGTGGGGGTGGGGGGGTGAATTCCATCTCGAAGGAAGCGGTGTTCGCTGCCCTCGGAGAATTAGCTTGCCTCGTAGAGACGAGCAGCGGACTCGTGTGGGGGAGGGCAAATCGAGATATATAGAGGGTATTATTGGGCACAAAATCAGAAACAAATTAAAATTTAATAAAATAAGAATGACCCGCCCAGGTGACCCCCTCCACAGTACGCTCTGATCAGAACCCGATCTCTCCTTCTCTCCGTCTCTTTCAGCGATGCTGTGCAGCGGCTGGGGAGGGTGGTGTCGTTGAGCGACTATAAATACCCTCGTTACCTGAAGGACTTTCCACAGTTCCTGCAGGGCTGCGGCTATCCCAGTGAGAACAGAGAAGAGTTTCAGTCAGCGGCGTAAGTGTCTGTTGTAGGTTCTTTCCCATTTTGTTAAAATGTGGCTTCATGGGCCTCAGTTTGGTCCAGTGGTTACCGTTCGACACTGGCCACGGAGACCGGGGTTCGATTCCCGTCCCACCAGAGTCGGCTCTGGCCGGGAGTGCCACCAGGGACTCCGACAGGACGTTTGATGTGAATAGGAGTGGCCCTGTAGTACCGGGTTACGGTCGACGGCCTGGTGAGTGCCGTCTCAGAGGAGAACTACGGCAGCGAACTCACATTACTAGGGGGGGATTGACATAAAAATAGCGGGTCTAATTGGCTACAAAAATGGGAGAAAATGGGATAAAATCAGAAACAAAATATTTTAAAAATGTGGCTTCATAGCTGTGTGTGTACGGCCTGCCCAGAGGCGAGCTCATGCCTTGTAGTGAAACCATCAACCATCGTGCTCAACGGTCTATCCTCGGACTGTGAAGAGCCTTACTCAGGCTACTCTAAGAGGACTGTGAGTGGTAGAGTGGCACTCTTAATGAAGAGTACCCAGGCTACTCTAAGAGGACTGTGAGTGGTAGAGTGGCACTCTTAAGAAAGGTTTTCCCCTGGGGGGCCTCCGATAGCGTAGTGGTCTAACGAACCCGTTTACGAGTGTGAGCTGCCTATCACGGTCTTGGTTCAAAACCCGACTGTGCCAGATTAGCCCAGCCCTGGCAGGGAGCCCTGATCGGGTGCAGCGTTTGTCTGTCCGCCCCAGGGGGAGGGTGAGCTGTCATGAACTTGCTGAGAAGCACGTAAGGGAGTCTCCAGAACGTGGGTGGGGGAATTCCATCTCGAAGGAAGCAGAGTTCGCTGCCCTCTGAGAATTAGCTTGCCTCGTAGAGACGAGCGGCAGATTTGTGTGGGGGAGGGCTAATAGAAATAAATAGAGGGTATTATTGGCCACTAAAACTGGAAAACGATCAGAAACAAAATGTTTTGGCTTTATATATACACGTGCAAAGTGTTTTATGGGGCCAGTGATGTATAATGGTTTGGGCTATTGGGCTTGTAACAGGTTTGCAGGTTGATTCCCAGGTGGGACACTGACATTGTATCTTAAACAGCAAGGTAATGTAAATGTATAAATCGCTGTGGATACGAGCGTCTAAAATGCCTAAAGGTGAATCGGTGATCACGGTCCCTGAAACAGATTCGATTTTAGTGAATTATTCATTACAAGACATTTTTTTATTTCTGGGCCAACGCAAGGTTTGCTCGTCGACGTTCCCAAAGAGCTCACAAGAACGCTCCTGTGTTGTGCCACCAGCAATATCCCAACAGAATTACATCTGATCTCGGAGCCTCTCCTCTACTTAAATAATGACAGACACCTCGTCTGTGGAACAAACGCTCCTCAAGTCATCTCTGTGAACCTGTTATAAATCCATCCAAAGTCAAGTCACAAGATAACCAGATTCCATAGGTACCAACAAGTCGACACACGGAACCATCTTATCCCACAGTAGGCTCAGCACTGATGAGGCACACCAGACAGTTGCTTTATTAAACAAAATTATTCCATTCTTCCACGAGGAATTCCATAATCTGGTGTTTTGTTGATGGTGGTGGAAAATGCTGTTTCAGGCACCGCTCCAGAATCTCCCATAAGTGTTGAAATATGATGACTAGAACGGCCTGGCATATGGTTTACATCGTTTTCATGCTCATCAAACCATTCAGTGACCACTGGTGCCCTGTGGATGGGGGCGTTGTCATCCTGGAAGAGACCACATTTTGTGGTCCACTTCCATCAGGATAGAAATGCTTCACCACAGGATGAAGGTGATCACTCAGAATGGCTTTGTATTTATTGGTGTTTATCTTGCCCTCTAAGGGGTTGAGTGGACCTAAACCATGGCAGGAAAATGCACCCCACACCATAACAAAGTGGCCAGAACCCTTCATTTACTCAAGTGTTTCCTTTATTTTGGCATTTACCTGAAGATTATCGATTGTTGGTTGATCACGATGTAAACAAATCACTTGAATTTCCCTTTTGGGATAATAAAGTTGAAGTTGAACTTGAACAACACTGTGCCAGAGTTAGCTTCAGTTTGTTGGCATCACTCCCTATATTAGCTAATGTCCGCCACTAACCAGGTCACGTTTACAGGTGCACAGAGGTTTGGCATGGTCAGACACAAGAGATTTAACACCAAGGATTTCTTACATTTATTTTAATCTCTCCAGAGCGACTCAAGATGTGCATTAATACATGGTAGGAACAATCATAGGTGCAAGAGATCAGTGCAGTTTGACATCATTGCAGGCATCAGTCTACCTGTAACACCACATAATTTATTTTTATTTTTAATTTGTAATTTTTTAATGAGAAGCTATATATACAAGAAGTGTTGAGCAGGTTGGCAGTGGTGATGACAATTGGCTAGATGTACAGAATTCAGTGGTAGTGGAGTCTTGTGGAGATTACATTTCTCATTTCATCTCTCATCAATTAAATGGCATGGGACTTTGCTGTGTCACATGGGAGCTCAGGGATCTCCTGAAATCTCCCTTGAGTTTCGAGAACTACGCCAAGCGCTTCCAGCTCCTGCTTCAGCTGGAGGAGATCCAGATGGCGGTGGACATCAGGAACTATGACATGGAAAGTGTAACGATGATCAAGGACAGCGCCAACAAGAAACTCCTCGTCCTGAAAGTGAGTGAAATGATGACATCGGGGCCTCCGATAGCGTAGCGGTCTGACGCACCCGCATTTAGGCTGGTCCTTTACAAGTGTGAGTTGCCTATCACAGTCGTGGTTCGAAACCCAACTGTACCAGACCTGGCCCTGGTGGGGAGCCCCGATCGGGGGCGGCGTTTGGCTGGTGTAGGTTTCTATGATATAGATATAGTAGATTTTAGAATAGATATAGTAGATACAGTTACCAATCTTGTAATTCTATATGTACTTTTTACATTTTTGGCATTTAGCAGACGCTCTTATCCAGAGCGACTTACAAGATGTGCTGTGTGCAATGTGCCATCTATATCTATGATATAGATGTACTGTATGATATAGATATAGTAAATATAGAATAACTAGATTGGTAACAATCCTAACCTACATAGGCAGGGGGAATGGACGCCAGGAGTGAGTCCCATATCCACCTGTAATAATTGGGCAAATCATGAGAAATTGTCATCGGATTCTCATTCTTCAAAACCCAACTGTACCAGACCAGCCCTGGTGGGGGGTCCCGATCAGGGGTGGCATTTGGCTGTCTGCCCCAGGGGGAGGGGGGAGGGGGGGTAAGGTGAGCCGGCATGAACTCACTGAGAAGCGCGTAAGTGTGTCTCCAGAACGTGGGTGGGCGAATTCCGTCTCGGGTTCCCTGCCCTCGGAGAATTAGCTTGCCTCGTAGAGACGAGCGGCAGACTCGTGTGGGGAGGGTACATCCTGTTTGTGTGTTGCCTGTTTGCTTTGTTTTCACTGATGAGGGTGAGGCACCATATCAGCCCCTCTGGGTTTCCAGCCCCATCCTGCACTGTTTATGTGGTTATATACGTATATATATTTTTATTTTCCTGCTCTGTCCTCTGTTTTTAAACCAGTGTGCAAATAAATAAACAAAAAATAATAAATAAATTATAAATAAATAGTAAGTAATTTTGGCCACTAAATTGGGAGAAAAACAGGACAAAATCTGAAGAAAAAAAGAAAAGAAAAATAATTCTCAGTCATTGTTCTTTTTGGACATACGGGACCATTGTTTGTGATGAGTGGTGTCGTCACTTTGAGTAATTCGGGGGGGGGATTCCCTTGCCCAGGTCCCGGGTGTGGCGGAGAACAGACCCTCGGTCCTGAAGGGGGATGCTATTCTGGTGTGGAAGGCCGGTGATCGGGAGCCCATCACCAAACACAGGGGCTTCGTGCACAGAGTGGAGCTGGAGAAGGTCAAACTCAGCTTCTCCAAGAAGTAAGAAGCGATCGAATTCTGACAGTCTGGGGGCCTCCCGGGTGGTGTAGCAGTAGACGCTGCCCACTGTGACCGGGGTTCGATTCCACCAGCTCACGCCAGTTTCAGCTCTGGCCGGGAGTGCCACTAGGGGGCGGCAATTGTCTGTCCGCCCCAGGGTGGGGGGAGGGAAGCCGACACAGTTCGCTGCATATAGGAGTGGCCCTGTGTGCATACCGGAGTCACGGTGACGGCTTGGTGGGTTCCGGCTTGGAGGAGGCGGTGCCCAGCCGCATGTCACTGCCGGTCTCAGGACTACGGAAACAAACTCTCAATATGAGGGAGGGGGATAATTGACATGAAAAAGAGAGGGTATAATTGGGCACTAAATTGGGAGAAAAAAAAAGGAAAAAAAACTGAAAGAGAAAGTAGAAAAAACAAAACAAAAACAGTCTGCTCGCGAGATCAGCAGTGCAGTGGCCCCCGGCTAAATCCGTTCCTGCGTAGTTATGCCCCAGTAAGCTCTCAGTTATGTGTATAAATACTTACTTTTGTGCATTGTCAGGATAATTCCATCAACAACTTTGTCCTGAGTGAACTCTCTCTCGGACCCCTATAATAATAATATTAATAATATTATATTGCCACTGACGTCTGTACATCAACACCACTGCTTACATCACATACATTTTACATTTTAGGCATTTAGCAGATGCTCTTATCCAGAGCGACTTACACAGTTTTATGTTTCTTTTACATACAATCCATTTATACATTTTACTGAAGCAATTCAGGCTAAGTACCTTTAGCTCAAGGGTACAACGGCAGTGCCCCCCCCGGGATTTGAATCTGCAACCTCTAAGTTACAAGTCCAGTTCCCCTAACCATTACACTATACTGCCGCCAGCTTACTTACTGCTTACTTGTTCAATACGTTTTGTATATGTATTCTTGCTTACTCCTCATTTAAAAAATGTGTACTAACCTTTTCCTTCCCAGTGTTACAGGTATGGTACGCAGCTGCCTGCAACGTTGCCTATCGCTGTATTACTGCACTGATCTCATGCGCTAACTATGATTGTTCCTACCATGTATTAATGCACATCTTGTTAGTCGCTCTGGATAAGAGCGTCTGCTAAATGCTTAAAATGTAAATGTATAATAATAATAATAATAATAACCTTCATTTTATATAATGCGATTCATATCAGATATCTCAAGGCACTGTAAGGTGATCTGGGACTGTAACCTGTTTTCCTGCTTTTGCTTTGAGTCACCTGCGCGTGTGTCTTGTAGGCTCATGCATGACTTCATCGACAAAATGAAGTTCAACGTGGAGTTCACCATCAACCGGTTCCCCCTGAGACTGCAGCACCGGGCCGTGGCCCTGGCAGTCCAGAACCAGCTGGAGGAGGTTCTGTTCCCCAAAGGGCCCCGGGTCAGAACCGAAACCCTGCCCTCGCTCAGGTCAGCCTCTCCCGAAAGATCTGTGTGGCTCAGTAGGTACAGCATGGTCCTGTGTGGCTCAGTAGGTAGAGCGTGGTCCTGTGTGTCTCAGTAGGTAGAGCATGGTTCTGTGTGTCTCAGTAGGTAGAGCGTGGTTCTGTGTGGCTCAGTAGGTAGAGCGTGGTTCTGTGTGGCTCAGTAGGTAGAGCGTGGTTCTGTGTGGCTCAGTAGGTAGAGTGTGGTTCTGTGTGTCTCAGTAGGTAGAGTGTGGTTCTGTGTGGCTCAGTAGGTAGAGTGTGGTTCTGTGTGTCTCAGTAGGTAGAGTGTGGTTCTGTGTGGCTCAGTAGGTAGAGCGTGGTTCTGTGTGGCTCAGCAGGTAGAGTGTGGTTCTGTGTGGCTCAGTAGGTAGAGTGTGGTTCTGTGTGTCTCAGTAGGTAGAGCGTGGTTCTGTGTGGCTCAGTAGGTAGAGTGTGGTTCTGTGTGGCTCAGTAGGTAGAGTGTGGTTCTGTGTGGCTCAGGAGGTAGAGCGTGGTTCTGTGTGGCTCAGTAGGTAGAGTGTGGTTCTGTGTGGCTCAGTAGGTAGAGCGTGGTTCTGTGTGGCTCAGTAGGTAGAGCGTGGTTCTGTGTGGCTCAGTAGGTAGAGCGTGGTTCTGTGTGGCTCAGCAGGTAGAGCGTGGTTCTGTGTGGCTCAGTAGGTAGAGCGTGGTTCTGTGTGGCTCAGTAGGTAGAGCGTGGTTCTGTGTGGCTCAGTAGGTAGAGCGTGGTTCAGTGTGGCTCAGTAGGTAGAGCGTGGTTCTGTGTGGCTCAGTAGGTAGAGCGTGGTTCTGTGTGTCTCAGTAGGTAGAGCGTGGTTCTGTGTGGCTCAGTAGGTAGAGCGTGGTTCTGTGTCTCAGTAGGTAGAGCGTGTGCTAAATGGCATATAGTATTATAGTATAGTATAGAACTAGGCTGCAGGTTCAATTCCCGAATGGGGCACAGTCACTGTATCCTTGAGTAGGGATCAATTGCTCAACCTGAACTGCTTCAGTAAATATGTAGCCGTATTTATTGATTGTGTGTAAAGGTGTAAGTTGCTCTGGATAAGAGCGTCTCGACCAGGAAGAGCCTCTCTGCGAGACCCAAACTGCAGTGCACTTAGTGGGAGTTTAAACTCTCAGCTTTAAATCACCATCAGACCTGCCAACAGGTATGCATCCTGCGTACCAGGCTCGAATTTTGAGGCCAAAATATTGGTCGGGTGGTCTAGTGGTTACAACGTTCGACGCCGGCCACTGCGAATGGGGTTAAATTCCACCGGCCATGCCAGAGTCGGCTCTGGCCGGGAGTGCCACCAGGGGTGGCAATTTGCTGTCCGCCCCAGGGAAGGGGGGAGGGAAGCCACCAGGAAGTTTGCTGCGTACAGGAGTGGCTCTGGAGTACCGGAGTTACAGTTGACAGCTTGGTGAGTGCCGGCTCGGAGGAGACGATACTTTGCCCATGTCACTGCTGGTCTTAGGACTACGGCAGCAAACCCACAATACGAGGGGGGGATTGACATGAAAAATTGAGGGTGTAATTGGCTAATAAAATGGGATACAATCAGAAACAAATGATGTAAAATAAAAATGAAATATGCAGGTGTTACTTTAAACTACGCATGTTATGATACAGAACTCATTGGGTTTGGACCTGAGCCAATCAAAGTTGATGGATGAGTCAACTGCGGATGAGTGAAAACGAAACGAAGCTAAACGAAAGCCATGTGACTTCTGACTTTTACGGGAAATTTTAACAATTAGTCCGGTAACAATATCCACAACACTGAAAATATGTTTCTAGGAAATGTCAAGAAACAATGTACCAACATTTGTTCAAATGGAAATAAAATATTTAAGCAATTCGGGTTTAAAAACCAGCAGAGTAACAGTGATGCTTGTGAGAAAGATTTATTATTAGAAGAAATATATATCTGTGTGTGTGTGTGTGTGTATATATGGGGGTGAGATAAACAGGGAGTCCAGTAAGATCAAAGGCAAGGACATTGTGAAGGTGAGACTTACTTGTAGAATGAATTGAAATTCTGCTTTAGTTTGAAGTGGAATGTCAGCCAAATGGAATTGGCTGGCGGGCACCGGCTGGCTTTTCACTCAAACAGTGGGGCAGCAGAATACAAATAACTCACCAAACACAACAACAACAACAACAACAACAACAACAACAACAACAACAACAACAACTTATTATGATGGGCCTGAACTGTACACACTGGAAAGAGAATGAGAAAAGAGGAACACACACCCTAACTCACTTACGAGGTGCAGACTGCCAGGCAGGCAGACCGGAAACTTCAATTGAGCTCAGATCCAGAATTGCATGACAGGATTTACAAGTAGTGACCCCCCCCCCCCAACACACTCCTCACTGCTCCACTCCACAGTGAAAGCAAAAAGGATCAATAACAAATTGGCGACAATGCAAATTCGTATCAGAGTGACTTATTATGGTGTAGAGCAGGCTTTTATTATTTTATTTAGTTGTCAGGGACGCAGCAAAGAGCACTGTTACAATGTTTAGAAAAAAACCTAGCATCAGATGCATCGCAATAAGTGTTTACAGTCAAAGGCTAATTTCTAACACCTGTCCACAACTACAAACTACAGAAAAACAGTATGCATGAAAACTGCAATGTCATGACTAAGTGAGTGTAACATCACAGCCATTAAAACATTTGGGAAATTGCATATAAATTATGATGTCACAGATCGGCTCGAGCAATAGACTAACGTCTGGAGAGCTTGTTCGTCTGGACTCGGTACTTATAGCCATATGAGTGACCGTGGTGGGAGAGTATGACCGTGGGAGAGTTTGACCGCGGGAGAGTTTGACCGTGGGAGAGTTTGACCGCGGGAGAGTTTGACCGTGGGAGAGTTTGACCGTGGGAGGGTTTGACCGTGGGAGACTATGACCGTGGGAGAGTTTGTCGTCTTTAATGCCTTTTGTGGGATCTATCGTCCATCCATTTTGGCTTAAATCATGAGCCACATTAAAGAACCGTAACTGCGACCCAGTGACCTCCCCCCCGATTGGCCTGTGGAGTTCTAGCCTGCGGCTGATTGGTCGGTTCTCCTGCAGGCTGTTTGATGCGAAGTTGGAGCAGAACCCGGAGCAGTACGTGGCGGTCCAGTGCATCGTGGCCGGCGTGTCCAAGCCAGCGCCCTACCTGGTGTTCGGGCCGCCCGGGACCGGGAAGACCGTGACCATCGTTGAGGCGATCAAGCAGGTATCACAACAGGGCGGGGCTTAATGATCACGCAGGTATCACAACAGGGCGGCGCGAGGGCGGGGCTTAATGGGCTTGTTTTTAGAAAAGCCCCGGATCTTTTAAAATAATTATTTTTGTAATAAACATTTACATTTTAGGCATTTAGCAGATGCTCTTATCCAGAGCGACTCACACAGTTTTCTTTACATACAATCCATTTATACAGCTGGATATTTTTACTGAAGCAATTCAGGTTAAGTACCTTTAGCTCAAGGGTTCAACAGCAGTGCCCCATCTGGGAATTGAACCTGCAACCTCTGAGTTACAAGCCCAGCTCCCTAACCATTACACTACACTGCCAGCCTCATGA
This sequence comes from Aldrovandia affinis, assembly GCA_029706075.1. Classification (NCBI taxonomy): domain Eukaryota; kingdom Metazoa; phylum Chordata; class Actinopteri; order Notacanthiformes; family Halosauridae; genus Aldrovandia; species Aldrovandia affinis. Next base: position 650,574 of record JAINUG010000229.1, read on the forward strand.
TGTGTGACATTTTTCCTCCCTAGTCTTTCTTCTGACTCTTTAATCAGAACCGTAATGTAACGGAACGAAGTACCGCGATAAACCACTGGACCCCACAGTCCCGTGTCGTGTGTGCCTGGTCTCTGTCCGTGGGCCAAGCCCCGAATGTCTTCAGCCCCCTAGCACCGCCCCTGCACCACACACTCTGTCCAACCCCAATGACATTTCACAGGGGTTTGGGTAAAAGACGTTCCCATCAGTCTGTTGTTATATTTTATTGTACGTCCTCAAAACATTCTTTCTCTCGTTTGATTTTCAGTGTTTGGGTTAGTAACATGTTTCGTTGAACATTCCCAGGGATCTGCAGGAGTGTTTTCAACTTTTACCAGCCTTAGTGTCTAAAGTATTTCCAAAGTCTTGCACCCAAGTCTGCACAATTCAAGTGTAAAGGATTTGTAAAAATTTTAGAAGTTAATATTCAGGTATTGAAAATATAATAAAATATATGATTTTACATTTTTTCATACAACAAAATATCAGTCTCTCTCTTTCTCTATATATATAGATATATATACAGTGGGTATAAAAAGTATTTTGGGGCATTTTTCACATTTTATTTTCTTACTTCATGCAATTAAAATGGATTTAATTGGGATTTTTAGCTACCGAAAATAATCTATAATGTCAAAGAAAAAAAAAAAAATTAATTAATTACAAGTAAAGAACAGACAATAATTGATTACATTGACAATAAATGAATACCTATTATACCCACTATATGTAAATATATAGGCAATCGACAGACTAGGATACTTCAAATTTGTTATTGGCGTCGTGCCCAAACACCAGGAATGGGTCGATCTCTTGTTTTGATTGGAGCACCTGCCCCAGGTGTGGTGGGTGTGTCCCAGGTGTGTCCCACGCTCTAACGCCTCCTCACCTGTGTCTCTGTGCCCCAGGTGTGGTGGGTGTGTCCCACGCTCTAACCCCTCCTCACCTGTGTCCCCGCGTCCCAGGTGCACAAGGCCCACCCCTCCACCCACATCCTGGCCTGTGCCCCCTCCAACAGCGCGGTGGACCTGCTGTGTGAGCGCACGCTACAGAGCGGCGTGGACACCCACAACATCTACCGCCTGTACGCCAGCAGCAGGGACGTCAGATTCCTCCCGCCGAGCCTCCTGGTGAGTGAGCGAGACCACAGGCCCCAGAGCCTGTCTCATTTTCCCCCAGATTTCCACAGGCCCTGGGGGATTCTGTAGCCAGTTAAACCCTCTATTTATTTAGACTCCCCCTCCCCTCACGAGCCCGCCGCCCGTCCTCCGGGTCGAGCTGATATCCCCGAGGCCGGCGATGATCCGCCTCCTCCCAGGCACACAAATCACAATAAAACACTAAAACTTAAACTACACAAATATGTAAAAACGCAGGTATGATACAGAACTCATTGTGTTTGGACCTGAGCCAGTCAACGTTTGCATTTCTCATGCATCGCATCGAAAACCAGGAGACCTTTTCCGGGCTTTTATGGGGGGAATTATATATATATATTTTTAAGGTTTTCAAAGAAACGTAAGGAAACCACAACCCGGAGTGGTACTCAAAACAATTTTACCAAAGTTGGCGGGTCTGGTTATTATTAATGTTATTATAATGATTAATAATAATAATTATTATATTTTGTGTCGTTCAGGGATGCAGCAACTGGGACGAGAGCCAGCAGAGTTTTGTGTTTCCGTCCAAGGAGGAGCTGATGGAGTACAAGGTCCTGTTCACCACCGTGGTGACGGCCGGGCGGTAGGGAGCGCTCCGTTCTCCTGGGGAGGGAGGGTCACTGGGGAGGGGGTCACTGGGGAGGGGGTCACTGGGGAGGGGGGGTTCCCAGAGCTAACGGCTAATGGCTAACGCTCCTGACATCCGGGGCCTAGCTCTGGCCCCCAGCAGCACCAGTTCTTCCACGCCTGCCTGTGCCATGCCCAGCCACCTTGCACTCCACTTCACTGGGGGGGCCCCAAACTTTAGCTCCCACCCCACTGATTAAACACTTATGGCCACGGGCTATGGGGCACCGGGCAACTGGTCACCCTGTGGACTTTGTTGACTTAATTTGAGTGTCTCACAGGGCAACTGGTCACCCTGCGGACCTTGTTGATTTCATTTGAGTGTCTCACAGGGCAACTGGTCACCCTGCGGACGTTGTTGATTTCATTCGAGTGTCTCACAGGGCAACTGGTCACCCTGCGGACATTGTTAATTTCATTCGAGTGTCTCACAGGGCAACTGGTCACCCTGCGGACGTTGTTGATTTCATTTGAGTGTCTCACAGGGCAACTGGTCACCCTGCGGACGTTGTTGATTTCATTCGAGTGTCTCACCGGGCAACTGGTCACCCTGCGGACGTTGTTGATTTAATTTGAGTGTCTCACAGGGCAACTGGTCACCCTGCGGACGTTGTCTCCTCAGCCTGGTGTGCGGAGGCTTCCCCAGGGATCACTTCACACACATATTTGTGGACGAGGCCGGCCATGCCGTGGAGCCGGAGTGCATCATCGGCCTCTCAGGTAACCCCTGGGGGGGGCAGGGGGGGTTTGTGTGCGGACGGATCTGGGGGCAGGGGGGGTTTGTGTGCGGACGGATCTGGGGGCAGGGGGGCAATTCCAGTCCTGGAGGGCCGGTGTGTGTGCAGGTTTTTGTTTCTACCAATTACCCCTGTGGCTCAATTAGCTAATTAGTGGGATAGGCCATACAACTTGGCCCAACTCCAAGTACGTATTTTTCACATTTGGCTGTCCGCCCCAGGGGAAGGGGGGGGGTGAGCCGGCACAAACTCGCCGAGGAGAACTTCCCTGGGGATAAAATAATAGGCGAGTTCCGTCTCGGAGGAGGCGGATCATCGCCGACCTCGGGGAATAGCTTGACCTGGAGGACCAGTGGCGAGTTTTGGGGGGAGGGCGAATCGAAATACATAGAGGGTGAAATTGGACACTAAACTACATTTCAGAACACAAAAATCTTTATATTAGGGCTGGCGGATAGCGTAGCAGTCTAACGCACCACACTTTGACTGTGTTTTACCAAATAACAAAGATTCTTCTTCATATGACTGCTTTCAATTTTTTTTGAAGTTTTTCAAAATACTAGGCCCAGATCCGCATTAAACAAGGTTTAAAGAGTCCGTGTTGTGTCCCTGCAGGCTTGCTGTGTGCACAGACAGGGCAGTTGGTTTTGGCGGGAGACCCACGGCAGCTGGGGCCCATCCTCCGCTCCCCCATCGCCATAAAGCACGGATTGGGTGAGCCCATCACCTTCCCTCATCTTAACCAATACCATGCCCCTGAGGTCAAGGCAGCCGCCAATCACAGCGGCTCTGATGAGTCATTAGACTTCCACCCTCTCTGGAATGAATTCAGATGTTATTTCCTTTAACAGAGATAACGTTAAATGGAATTAAATCTTTAGCTCTCTCTCTCTACACACACACACACACACACACACACACACACACACACACATCTGTGTCTAAAATCTAAACTTCATATTCATTTTTAACATACTTTAAGAGAGCTCTTCTCCCCTTGACATCTTTTAAAACTCCTGTTTTTAGTTATGTATTGTTATCATATGTAATTTCTTGGTCTTTGTCTTTTTAAAGTGTACTATTGTTTTTTTATTGTGTGTTGCAATGTCACCACACACTCTGTACAGAACTTTGAGATACTGGTTTGAAAAGCGCTTTATGAATCAAAATGATTATTATTATTATTATTATTATTATCTTGAACAACGAAGATTCATATGGTTCTGAATTAAATTACATCAGATGTTATTTCCTTTAACAGAGATAAAGTTAAATCTACAAAAAAAGCAATTTTCTCTTTAGCTCTCTCTCTACACACACACACACATCTGTGTCTAAAATCTAAAATCTAAACTTCATATTCATACATACATACACACACACACACACACACACACACACACAGTATAAATAGGGTTATTAGTAATTCACTGTGCACGACCCCTAAACACTGAAATATTTAACAGATTTTTATACTGCCAGAAGTTCTCATAAAGTGGATCAAAATGATGAATTCAAAATGAATTCATGACTTTCTGATGCAGCCTAATATATATATGTGTATATATGTGTATATATGTGTGTATATGTGTATATATGTGTGTATATGTGTATATATGTGTGTATATGTGTGTATATATGTGTATATATGTGTGTATATGTGTGTATATGTGTATATATGTGTGTATATGTGTATATATGTGTGTATATGTCACTGTAGGCCTGTCTCTCCTGGAGAGGCTGATGACCCAGAACAGCCTGTACCAGAAGGACGAGGTAACCGGCCAGTTTAACAGACGCTTCGTCACCAAGCTGCTGCGGAACTACAGGTGCGTAGCCTTGCTCACCCCCTCTCCCTCCCTCGTCTTCATCACAGGGCCTGACCCCCCCCTCTCTCTCCCACACCCCCCCCTCTCTCTCTCACCCCCCTCTCCCACACCCTCTCAGGAACCACCCGGCCATCCTGAAGATCCCCAATGAGCTCTTCTATGAGGGAGAGCTGCAGGTCCACGCTGACGAGATCCTGCGGAACTCCTACTGCTCCTGGGAGCACCTGCCCCAGAGGGTGAGGGGGGGCGGTCTTTTTATCCCAATTTTAGTGGCCAGTCACACCCTGTATTTATTTAATTTACCCTCCCCACACGAGTCCGCCACTCGTTCATTCTCAGAGGGCAGCAAACTCCGCTTCCTTCAATACGGAATTCGCCCACCCCCACGTTCTGGAGACTCCCTTACGTGCTTCACGGCGGACCCGAGCCGGCTCACCCTCCCCCCTCCCCCTGGGGAGGACAGCCAAACGCCGCCCCCGATCGGGGCTGATGACCAGGGCCGGTCTGGTAGAGACGGGTTTAGAACTGCGACTGTGATAGGCAGCTCACACTCGTAAAGGACCAGTCAAGATACGGGTGGGTTAGACCGCTACGCTATCCGCCACCCCTTCAAGGCTGATTTCGTATCAGCTCCAAAATGGCAGGTGGGACGTTAGTTGTTTGGGGCTCGGTGAGGAATGTGAGGAATGTGAGATTTGATCTTTTCTCCCATCAGGGATTCCCGATTATATTCCACGGAGTGGCTGGGAAAGACGAGCGAGAGGAGAACAGCCCGTCCTTCTTCAACCGCAACGAGATCGTCATCGTCATCGACTACCTCAAGAAGCTGCTCCAGACTCAGGGCAAGAAGGGCTTGTCCAGAATATCGCCAAGGGACATTGGCATCATCGCCCCCTACAGGAAGCAGGTCAGATGGCACTTTCAGTAATAAGTAGGCACGTTTTTAATTTCCATTTAAATGTATGTGGGACAAACATATATGGTCAGGTCAGGTCATGTAAGGACAGCAATTTCTAATAATTTTCAAAGATAATCTAGTAGAGGCCGTATTTTGAACACAGATATTGATACTCTTGTTTATATGGTATATAGTCATTTTTTCTTCTTTACTTTTTAGGTTCAGAAAATCCAGAAAGCCATCAGGTCTTACGATGAGGAGCTTAGTGCGCTGAAGGGCATCGATGAGCTCAAGGTATATTCCACAAAATACACAAAATGACACACAAGAATTCTGTAACAGAGTGAGTATCGTTCACTGGCTGGATCGGGAAGCAGAGGGCGAGACATTTTGAAAAGATCGATAAGGTGACGTGTCTCCACTGCCTCTTATGTGAAATTTTTTTAATTTATATTTTACCCCCAATTTGGTAGCCAATTACTCCTGCTGTGCTTAGTTCAATCCCCTCCCTCGTAGTTCACTGCCGTAGCCCTGTGACCGGCAGTGACAAGGGTGAAGCGCTGCCTCCTCCGAGACAGCACTCGTCGTGCTGTTGACTGTAATTCCGGGACCCCAGAACCAGTCCTGTGTGCACCGAGTCCATGCCCCCTCCCTCCTCCCCCCCCTGGGGCGGGCAGCCAAACGCCGCCCCCAACAACCAGGGCTGGTGCAGTGCAGGCGGGCGGGTGAGGGGTGGTACAGCAGCAGGTGTGTGTGGTACAGGTGTGGGTGGTTCAGGTGTGTGGGTGGTACAGGTGTGTGGTGGTACAGGTGTGTGTGGTACAGGTGTGTGGTACAGGTGTGTGTTCTCTCTCCCAGGTGGGCTCAGGTGTGTGTGGTACAGGTGTGTGTGTGGTACAGGTGAGGGTGGTTCAGGTGTGTGTGGTACAGGTGTGTGTTCTCTCTCCCAGGTGGGCTCGGTGGAGGAGTTCCAGGGACAGGAGCGGAAGGTGATCCTGGTGTCGGCAGTGAGGAGCAACGCCTCGTTCGTGAAGACGGACCACGAGTTCAGCATCGGCTTCCTCAAAAACGAGAAGGTAAACCACACCCCTCCGACCCCAGCACAGAACACCTTTACCTGGCCACACCTTTACCTGGCGACACCTTTACCTGGCGACACCTTTACCTGGCCACACCTTTCTGTTGGGAGACACCCTGCATGTGCATGCAGGTAACTGCCAAAATAAAGGAAACACTTGCCATAAAGGGCAAGGTAAACACCAATAAATAGAAAGCCATTCTGAGTGATCACCTTCATCCTGTCGTGAAGAATGCCAATGCCCCCATCCACAGGGCACAAGCGGTCACTACATTATACCACACTGCCTGCCGGTCACTGAACGAAACTGAAAAACACTTATTAAACAAGGCTATGCACCTGATCAATGTTTTGTTTCTTTTAGGGTTTTTTTACATTATAACAATACTTTTGGCTACGTCCCTGACAAAGACACAAGTAAAATAAAAGAATAAATTGATGGAGCCCCATGCTATCTCCACTGACAGCTGTTACTAATTGTGTTTTATTTATTTCATTCATTTATTTATTTAACATTTTTGTCACTATACTGCCTGTGGTTTTTTTATTGCTGTTTTATGGATATGTGTGTGTGTGTGTGTGTGTGTGTGTGAGAGAGAGTGTGTATTTTAGCAGTTTTGTGACCCCTGTTCTTGAAAAGTGCTATATTAATAAAGTTTACTCACTTTTGCACGCAGAGGTTCAACGTTGCCATGACGAGGGCCAGGGCGCTGCTGATTGTGGTGGGGAACCCGCTGATCCTCAACCAGGACCCTACCTGGGGAAGGTGAGCCCAGCGCACCCCCCCAAACCTGCCCAAACCAACAGGCCTGCGACTGCTGTTACCTCCCCGTGTGATACTTCATAAGCCCATGTGGTGGCGCTGTGGAGCACTACCAGCTCTCTACCACCTGATGGCGCTGTGAGCACTGTTAGATGCCATATATGCCCATTTGGCGGCGCTGTGGAGCACTACCAGCGCTCGGCCACCAGATGGCGTAGTGAACAGTGAGCGATATCAGCCAGTCACAGCAGTTTGAGCACAGTTCGATATTGTACACCAGGCACATGACTAGACCTTGTAAACATCCGTGGCTGAGCCCACTGCAAACAATGCAACTAACCTATCATTATAGTTCTTATAATTACATTAAGCACTGGCAACACAGTTGAAATAAAGTGAAAAGTAACAGCCCTTGAGTTTAACAGTAAAGCCAGTCCTGCTCATTCTCAATCGCACGGCGAGTTATCGTCATCCCGTGTTCTATTCCCATCGATTGCTACAAGCCCACACTGACTTTGGGAATGGTTTCACATATTTTCAGTAATGAACACTCACTCTTACTCTCTCACACATTTCCCTCCTCTCTATTCTCGCTTCTGCCCAAACACAGTCAATAAATATACTTAATTATATTAAGCTATAGCCCAATAGCCAGACCCTAGCCAACCCCCTGGTGTACACGCCCATTTGGTGGCCCTGTAAGCACCACAAGCATTCAGCCACCAGATGGCGCTGTGAGCACTGTCAGATACTGTATGTGTCCATTTGGTGGCGCTGTGAGCATTAGCAGCTCTCGGCCAACGGATGGCGCTGTGAACGTCAAGAGCAAACTTCTGGGCCCAAAGTTTCTAAGAGCAGGAGTGCTGATCTAGGATCAGTTTGGCCTTTTAGCTCATAAATTATATGGTTAGGATATGGACAGGGGGAAACCTGATCCTAGATCAGCACTCCTGTGTACGTACGGGCCCTGGTCTCTCGAAGCTGAAGCAGTCCTCTTCCCCTGAGCGACTGACTCTCTCTCCCTCCTCCCGGCCAGGTTCATCAGCTACTGCGCGGAGCAGATGGGGTACACAGGGTTCGACTACGCCAGCGAGGAAGGAGAACAGGATCTGATGGAGAGCCTGGCCGCCCTCACCATTAAAGAGGAGGCAGATGGTATGGAATTGTATTTATTTCATCGTTTTTTGTTTACGGAAAACTTCAAACCTCCAAACACCTGCCCTGTTCCTCTAGTGCAGCTTGAACGTGATAATTCGCCAGTATCGGTTCTGGCCGGGAGTGCCACCAGGGGGCAGCAATTGTCTGTCCTCCCCAGGGAGGGGGGAGGGAAGCCGACACAGTTCACTGCACACAGGAGTGGTTCTGGGGTGCCAGAGTTACAGTCGACAGCACGACGAGTGTTGTCTCGGAGGAGGGGGGGAGGGAAGCTGATATGAGCTTGCTGCGTATAGGAGTGGCTCTGTGCACTGGAGTTACAGTCGACGGCTTGGCGAGTTCCGGCTCGGAGGAGGTGGTACATCGCCTTTGCCACTGCCGGTCTCAGGGCTATGGCAGCGAACTCACAATACGAGGGGGGGATTGACATGAAAAGAGAGGGTGTAATTGGCCACTAAATTGGGAGAAAATGGGGAAAACAATCTTGAAAACAAAAAATAAATAGCGTGATAATTTGCAGGAATTTTTACCTTTTAGGCAACATTATATTCCCTTGGGGAGGGGGTCTGTTGCTACGACGACCTTGAATAAGAACATTAAGGGGAATAGAGGACGCCCACTGCAGTGGCACCCCTCCCTGTTTATTTGTTTGTATTTCACGTCATAATTGTCATTAATAACGGGGCAAAATAAAACCAGCTAAAACAAGGGTGAATGTTGAATCAGAAATCATAACTACAGGGTCCTCGGGTGGCGTAGCGGTCTAAGCATTCGCCCGGAATGCAAGTTGCCCACTGCAGCTGCGGTTCGAATCCCGGCTGTGCCAGTCCGGCTCTGGGGTGCAGTAAGCTTCAGATGAAGCGATGCGTGAAAACGCAGCTGACACGCCCTGAAGAGTCACGTTACGAGCTCCGTAAAATCTACACAAACCTGCAGGCCAATCACATCCCAGATGAGCCAATCACATCCCAGATGAGCCAATCACATCCCAACGCAAGTGCAGATGGCAGTCCTCTGGGAGTGAGTCGTCGTGTGGAAGGTTTTCAGCGCTGTGGGCTGTGGGCTGTGGGGGCTGTGGGCTGTGGGCTGTGGGCTGTGACAGACGCTCAATTCCATCTCAATTCAGGCCACTTCAGACGCAAACGAACTGAAATTCAATTATTGACAATTATTTTATTTTTTACCAGGTAGGTCAGCTGAGAGCTAATTTCTCATTTTCAGCAACGACGGTCTGGTGGAATCAAAGTCGACAGGGAATGCGTAGCCAATCGGATGTAGGGTGTAATTAGTTAGGCTATATTTAGAGAGACAGTTTAGCAGGAGTTTGTGCCAGAGCCCCAGGGTTAACACCTCTGCACTCAACTCAGTTCATTTTCCTGCAGTTGGCTGAACTGAGCTGAGTCTGAAACCTGGGCTGTAGTGTGCCGACAGCCTCTCATTGTGTAACGTGACCTTAATGCTCACTCTGCCCCCTAGTGGAGACAGAGGGGAGTGTCGCACAGCATCAAACCCCTCATTGTGTAACATGACCTTAATGCGTACTCTGCCCCCTAGTGGAGACAGAGGGGAGTGTCGCACAGCATCAAACCCCTCATTGTGTAACATGACCTTAATGCGTACTCTGCCCCCTAGTGGAGACAGAGGGGAGTGTCGCACAGCATCAAACCCCTCATTGTGTAACATGACCTTAATGCGTACTCTGCCCCTAGTGGAGACAGAGGGGAGTGTCGCACAGCATCAAACCCCTCATTGTGTAACATGACCTTAATGCGTACTCTGCCCCCTAGTGGAGACAGAGGGGAGTGTCGCACAGCATCAAACCCCTCATTGTGTAACATGACCTTAATGCGTACTCTGCCCCCTAGCGGAGACAGAGGGGAGTGTCACACAGCAGTAAACCCCTCATTGTGTAACATGACCTTAATGCTCACTCTGCCCCCTAGTGGAGACAGAGGGGAGTGTCGCACAGCAGTAAACCCCTCATTGTGTAACATGACCTTAATGCACACTCTGCCCCCTAGCGGAGACAGATGGGAGTGTCGTGCAGCAGCAGACCGATCCAGAGTGGAGAAACGAACAGTGAAGAACTTCACAAGAGCCGTCACCATGGCACCCAGGATCCACGTCTGGCCGGATTCACCGAGCCTTTCAAAATGGCCGCCGATAATTACTATATCAATTATAGATATATATTTTTTTAGCTTAACTGCTTCAGCTTTTAGGTTAGTTTCAGGTTTTTTGCAATTCAGCAGAATTAACAGATTGCCCAGATATGCCCAATATCTGGAACTTAAAATGTTCTGAAATTCAGGGGTCCAGAACTAGTCTTTGTCAGTTCTTATTCCATGCCTTGATCAACAAATCAGTGTTGTTGTTGGGGGGGGGGGTAGAAGGTAGGGGTGTAACGGTACACAAAAATCATGGTTCGGTACGTTTTTGGTACAAAAAATAAACACAAAACATAAAACTACTTTTCATTTATGATGAACTTTGTAAACAGTGGCTAATTGGCCATAATTTACTGAACAGAGTAAGACACGTCTTTCTTTCCTAAATACATTTTAAAAGTCTGTCAATACTGCTGCAACCACACACAAATGTGCGTTAGTGGTTACAGCAAGATTCCATTAGTTCGGTTCACAGCATGTACCGAATCGAAAGTCGTGTACCGTTACACCCCTAGTGGTTTGGATTGCAGCCACACTTACAGATTAGTAAGTAAGTGAGCGGCCAACAATAACTCGATGAATCTGTACTGTGGCTGTCGTTGCCTATTCCTCACACTCCTTAAATATCCAGGATTACGGGGAAACGTTCCACACAGAGAGGTCACCAACTAAAGTAAAGCGAAGGTTTAAAAGATGGCGTTAAACAGAAATGACCGTGAAATCGTGAATTTACTTCACCGCTGTGGCCTTGACCACACGAACACGTAGGCGTCTTGAATTTACCTGCGTCTTCATAAAAACTAAAAACCCATGAAATAAACGCATTACGTTCCCGAAGCTGGATCCGGAAGCTCCATTAAGACTCAGATTAAAGTGCCTTTACGCGTTAGCGGCACTGCGGGAAAACCCTCGGGTTCGAACTCGATCGTCGCTCGAGGTGATTTAGCATCTCGTCTTGAAGGAGCCATGGGAATATATGTCGAGGCATTAGTAAGTGTGTCACGCAAAGCGCTCAAACAGTGCCTTGGTGATTGAACAGAGCAGAGTCAATGATTGATTTGTGTAATGAAAATATAATTTATTACAGTCAAAGGATGGCCTACTAAACCATTTAAAACTTGATCTTTTTAAAATATTAATTCATTTCCCCGTATCACTGAAAGCTCTACTTTAATAGTATAATGCTCATCTTCTATTCCAGAACCATATATAAACAAGCTAGTATTAATGAAAGATATCAAAAAGCTATGCAAGCACAAAGACATAGTTTCAAAGCAAATTCAGAAAAGGGATTGATTTTTAAAAGCTTTTTAAAAACAGCCAGAGTGGCAGCCATGGCTTCAGGGGGGAAATGTGTTTTTCTCTAAATGCAGCCGTTAAAACTCAGCGCCTGCCTGGACTACATAAACCCCCGCTTCACCGATGTGTGCGTGGAATAGAGTGAAGGTGAAGGTGATCCCTTTGTCAAAATGTGCTCCATTGTTTTATTTTACTAATAATTAATGTAAACCTTCAGGCCAGATTAGTTGTTTACTATCTACGGTACATTTTGTGTCTAAAGGACTGTGTGTGTGTGTGTGTGTGTGTGTGTGTGTGTGTGTGTGAGTGAGTGAGTGTGTGTGAGTGTGTGTGTCGACCACTAAACATTTGTGGTTTTGAGGAACCAAACTATTTAAATTCCCACCCAAATGCCTTCAATGAAGACGTTTTCATGAATCCTAATTGTGTTAGGCGCCCAAATAACAAAAACTGAATTTACAAAACCGAACTCAACATGGTACAACCCTCTACAGTCCGTGAGTATCTGAGAATGGTGTGAATGGACCCACCACTTACAAACTGTAGCCCAACATAATTCTTTTCATATATGGAATTTAAATGTTTTTTTTGGCTAATATATGGCAGAACAACTGCAATGTTTAATTTGACTTGGTGTTATTTTTGGAAATTGTTTTAATATAAAGTAAACAATTGTTTTTGTTGCATAATGTCTCACCATCCACCCAAAGGCCTTTGCTTGTTCAGATGAAACATTTTCTACCAATAAAAATAAACCTGAATCTTGGTTCATTGATGAGGTGTCATTGATTACTAAACAGCTGCCTAGTTGTGCTGATTGTGTGTTTTGTGTGTCTGTTTTATGCGTAACCCGTTATACTGAGTTGTTCACTCATAGCCTGCAACAGTAGCATGCATCCTTAGTTCAACCAATGCAAAGCATTGCACTCCCCCAACCTTCCATGTTTGAGCCAATCAGAGTCAAATGTGTTGCATTTACACACTGCATTTAAATCGCTGGCGGCCGATAGACGGTACAAGGCACGTAACGTGTACTGCACTAGTCAGAGAACATGCCCGGTTAGAGACTAGAATAGATCATCTATCGAGCTAACAAGCTCGCCCACAACCTCCCCGACCGAGCAATCCGAACTGGCTAGCGAGTTAAAGCTGTTCGCCTTATCTGCGTGCATTGTTCACATAAACGACACAAACAGCCGGCTTATTTCTCACCTTACTGCTCCGAAGTGAAAACTGCTCGGTCACAAGTCTGTTTATAATGTCCTGAGAAAGGCAGGCTGATGCTCACCTCTGATTGGCTCAAAGCTGTGCTACAGGAAAAACAGTTCCCTTGGCTCCACGACGCTTACAATTGGTTCCGGATACTACGGAATTGTATGCATGGGGACCCGTTTATTCGGTTTAGGGAGAATTCGCCCCAACCACAATTAAAACTCCTGTATTGGAACGATCTGATAATTGTTTTTAATTATACATTTGTAATATCTACTGAGGGATGATTTACCCTCCTAATGCTAAACTACGTTCGATAGCTATGCCCGCCATGAAGAATAAACATCTGATATTCACATTCCAGGACTTTAGAAGAGCGATTAAATTGAGACCTAACCTTGTAACACAATATACTATTTTGTTCTATAGCTGTCATGCATTTTCATAATATTTTATATAATATAGTAGGCCCTTATAAATGAAACACACATAATACATTGCTGTATTGCATGCCTAAAATGTAAATGTATAAAAGCAAAAAAAATATGCCACTATAGGGAAGTTGCACAAATCAGCCCTGTTCTTACTGTAAACCACGTAATAATGAATAAACTGAAATTTAGCTCCACATTAAGTACGTTTGCATGCACACTAATAAACCGGTCATTATCTGATTTAGGGAGTTACCAGAGTATTCAAGCGGTCATGTAAACAGCATAGCGCGATATGCTTTATCGGATAAAAGAGATTATGAGAAATCCGATAAACACACCCAGTTGTTTGCCCAATCTTCCGTTTTATTCGGCGCATGTATACCGTTAATCTGCGCATGTGCACAAATGTTAAACACGCCGGATGCATTTAAACGGCGAGCGGCAGCACTAAGACTCACTTTTGGAGTGAAGCCGAAACAAACTTAATGCTCAACGAAATGAAAAATATGAACATCCTTCATCTCCTAGATGGGAGAAAATATAGAAATGGTGACATATTTCAGAAGGTGTCTGCGAAAATGGCCTTGTGTACTTGTAAGAACACGTTCCAAGTGTGCAAAGAAAGTTTTACGACATGTACTTGGAAAGAAATCCAACTAATTGACTGAATCATGTAAACCAAGTTTTTTCCGATTATCGCATTACTGAAGTGCATGTAAACGCGTCAATCAGATTATTGCCATTAGTTGATTATTCCCAGTTATCGGATTATTGTGTGCCTGTAAACGTACTCATTGTTACGGGTTATTGCGGACTTGTTTCTGTGTATAAACGCAGGTCCACTTCTACTGCTGCTCTTAAGTCCACACCTGCACAGCATACTCACCTGTCCTGGTCTACCTGCCATCAAGCAAACCTGAGCTACAAAAGTACTGATTTAGGCGAGTTTGTGTATTTTATCATTAACACATTTTTTTCTTCATTATTATTAAAATGTTTATTGTATCAAAGTAAAACCATTGAGAAGGGAAGTTAAGATTTGTTGACATTTTACATTACATTTTTACATTTTAAGCATTTAGCAGACGCTCTTATCCAGAGCGACTTACAAGATGTGCATTAATACAAGGTGAGAACAATCAAAGTTAGCGTACAAGATAAGTGCAGTAAAACGGCAAAGGACATCATTGCAGGCGTCTGCGTATCATACCTGTAACATTGGGAAAGAAAAGGTTAGTGGGTGTTTTTTTTTTGTTTTTTTTTTTTTGAACAAGTAAACAGTGGTGACGACAGATTGACTAGAAGGACAGTGTTCAGTGGTAGTGGAGTCTGAAGAGGTGGGTTTTGAGTCTCTTGCGGAAGATTGGAAGTGATTCCGCAGTCCTGACCGATTGCGGGAGGTCGTTCCACCAACGAGGACCAGGACAGAGAAGAGGCGAGACCGCGAGGAGCGGCTGCCAGGCGCCCGGAGGGATGGGGCAGTCAGTCTGCCAGCGGAGGCGGAGCGGAGGGGTCTGGACGGGGTGTAGGGCGTGATGAGTGACTGGAGGTGCGGGGAGCAGTACTTCTGGCCGCTTGAAAAGCCAGCACCAGTGACTTGAATCTGATGCGTGCTGCGATGGGGAGCCAATGCAGAGAGGAGAGTAGAGGGGTGACGTGGGTGAACTTTGGCTGGTTGAACACCAGGCGAGCAGCAGCGTTCTGGACTAGTTGCAGTGGCTTGATGGCACAGGCCGGAAGGCCTGCCAGCAAGGAATTGCAGTAGTCCAGACGTGAGATCACCAGGGCCTGGACCAGGAGTTGAGTGGCCTCTTGGGTGAGGAACGGTCTGATCCTCCGGATGTTGTGGAGGGAGAAACGGCAGGTCCGAGAGATCGCTGCAATATGGCTCGAGAAGCACAGCTGGTTGTCCAGGGTTACCCCAAGACTCCTGGCAGACTGGGACGGAGACACTATGGAGCCTTCCACGGTAATTGACGCATCAATCATCGGGGAGTCCTTCGCTGGGAGGAAGAGCAGCTCTGTCTTCCCCAGGTTCAGCTTCAGGTGGTGGGTAGACATCCATGCGGAGATGTCAGCCAGGCATGCAGAGATCCGTGCCGGGATCTGGGTATCAGATGGAGGGAAGGAGAGAAACAGTTGAGTGTCGTCAGCATAACAGTGATAGGAAAAACCATGAGCAGAAATAACAGAGCCAAGTGACTTGGTGTACAGAGAAAATAGGACAGGGCCTAGCACCGAGCCCTGCGGGACACCGGTAGAGAGGGTGCGGGGAGAGGAGAGGGATCCTCTCCAGGCCACCTGGTAGGACCGGTCAGCCAGGTAGGACTCAAACCATGTCAGCACAGATCCAGAGATTCCCATCTCGACGAGAGATGAGAGCAGGATCCGGTGGTCCACGGTGTCGAACGCCGCCGACAGGTCAAGGAGGAGGAGGACGGAGCTAAGGGATCGGGACTTAGCGACGTGAAGAGCCTCAGTGACCGCAAGGAGAGCAGTCTCTGTGGAGTGGCCTGCTCTGAACCCAGATTGGTTGGGATCAAGTAGGTCGTTCTGTAAGAGATGAGCAGACAGTTGATTATAGACAGCCCGCTCTAACGTTTTGGAAAGGAATGGGAGGAGAGAGACAGGTTGGTAGTTAGAGAGTTGACATGATGCTATGCATGATGCTATACAACAATAATTGCAAAGATGGTGCACATTTTTTACATGTTTTATTTTAATGTAAAGTGTATTTGATTGTTCCGGTCTCTGTCTGTTTTATGTGTTGTATTGTCTCATTATTATTCTTATATTTGATATGATGTTTGGACTTGTGCCTTGTAGCAGGGCCCCATTCTGTGTCTGGCTTAAACCTTAGTTCCAGTGATTAGGCTGCATATTACTGTAGATAATATATTGTAGTGTCACTGGTTGTGGGGTGACACACAAGGACCTTCTGTTACAGTTAAAGGTGCTTAATGATGTGCGCTGCCCGTCAGAGACGCGGATCGAAACCCGCGTTTCTACCAGACCGGCCCTGGTCGTCAGCCCGATCGGGAGGCGGCATTTGGCTGTCCGCCTCCGGGAGGGGGGAGGGAGAGCACGAGTCCGCCGAGGAGAAGGTTAATGGAGTCCGTGGAAGATCTTCGTCTCGAAAGAAGGCGGGGAAATAGGTCCAGGAATACGAATCTCGTTCCCGGAGGACGGGCGGCGGACTCGTGAGGGTGGGGAATTGAAAATAAAATAGAGGGTATAATTGGCTACTAAATTGGGAGAAAACGGGGAAAAATCAGAAATAAATAAAAAATAAAATAAAAAAGGTGCTTACAATGTGCAGATAGTGTGGTGATGGGTAACAACAACGTCTGTCAAATTCAGACATCTTATCAAACGTTGTTTAAAATAAGTGCACATCTAAAGCACACATTGACGGTACTCTGGACTTTGCCTGACCCCGCCCATCTCAGACAGTTAAGCAGGAAAGAGGGGAGTTTCAATATCGTCACATAGCAGGTTGTAAACTTCTGTTACCGCAGTTAACGAGGTGAGGGTGATATTGGTACGGTTTCATGTTGTTGAAGCCATCACACAAAATATATTCTTGTTTAAATGAAAAATGAATACATGTACTTGAGATTTACAAAGGATACTAGTTTAGGTTCTTATGTTTGTGAGAAATGCACTGGAGAATACAACAGTGAAATTGATCCTCCAATAAAGCCCTTTTCTTCTGTCAAACCCAGTGAAGTTGGCAGGCAGATGAAGGCCTATGCTAAACGCCCACCCTAGCCAGGGAGTCAAACAGCCTCTTGGTGTCAGTGTTGTTTAGTCAGTGTTGTGATTAGTCTGGTGAGCAGTTCTGTGATTAGTCTGGGGAGCAGTTTGATAGATGTATAAAGTGTAAATACCAGTTACATTCACATTTACATCACTCCCTACACCCCAGCCAGACCCCTCCGCTCCACCTCCTCTGGCAAACTGACTGTCCCATCCCTCCGGGCGCCTGGCAGCCGCTCCCTCGCGGTCTCGCCTTCTCTGTCCCGACATGTTCCTACCATGTATTTATGCACATCTTGTAAGTCGCTCTGGATAAGAGCGTCTGCTAAATGCTAAAAATGTAAATGTACCCAGTTTGATAGATGGATAAAGTGTGTAAATACCAGTTGTACTGGTTTACAGGTGATCAGTTGTAATAAACCAGGAAGGCAGTGCGGTAGGGCCTCGTAGGTTTGCCCCTCCCCCACCCGCCCCCGCTGCATGCGGAAGGATGGCTCTGTGCTTTTGAGAACTGAGAGTGGATTCATTAACACCGCAGAGTATCTGTGGTGTTAACGCTGTTTTAAATGCAGAACAACCTCAGCGCCACACGGAAGCAGCGTTCATCTAAACGCACACCTCCCCACCTCGCCGGTGCTGTGTGTAACCTTAGTTCACTTCTTTTTTAAACAGTTTTCACTTTTTTTGTTTTCAGTGACAGTTCGACATTGAGAAGAGGAAACTTGAAACAGGGAAGTTGCAGACGTGAGAGAAAGGAGAAAAATCTAGAACAGGAAGCTGGTTGACTGGAGGAAACAGCCATTTTCCCTTTGCGTTTCATACGTGCGCGAATACGGCCAAAGATCTGAAACTGCTGTGGCACATACACAGGCAAGTGTGCAAACTCATCTCGTGAGCAGTAACAGTACTAATAGTATTAGTAGTCTAATCCAGTCAGTGTGTATGTACTGTATTAAACCTCTCAGTACAGTGTTAATGTCTCTCTCTCTCTCTCTCTCACACACACATACTCCCTCTCCCCCTTTCTCTCTCTTGCTCTCTCACACATATTGTCCCTCTCTCTCTCTCTTTATTTGGGGTTTTTGTAATTTCATTCCAATAGGTTATGTATATTTCTTTGTGTTTATTAATAATTAGGTTGGGCTAGTAGATGTTGATGTATTGAGCCTCAGGACCAGTTGGCTGAGGGGACTCTTCTCAATGTTCATTTCTTGGCTTTTCAGGGTTTTAAAGTGATAAGAGTGGGGGTCACTCATTTTTAAGTGTTTCCAAAATGGTATGGCTCTTTTTCCAATGTGAATCGATAAAAGATATTGGCCTAATTCTGCCCTGCATGCATTGTTGGGTGTTTTCCTCTGCACCCGAAGGATGCTTTTACAGAACTCTGCATGCAGGGTTTCAATTGGATTTTTGTCCCATTTTCCAAATTCATGTTTTGTGAGTGGACCCCACACCTCTCTGCCATACAGTGCAATAGGTTCAATGACTGATTGGAATATTTTGAGCCAGATCCTAATTGGGATGTCAAAATTAATAGACTTCTTGCTTTCTCCTTCAGTTCCTTAATGGCCAAGTTGACACTTCCAGTGGAATATATTTCCAACCCTAGGTATGGGTAGTTGGTTGTTTGCTTAGTTCTGTTTGTTTCCCTGACATCTGGGCCTTTTTTGAAATATTAGTATTTTAGTCTTTTGGGGGTTTGTGGACAGGGCCCAGAACGGTTGTAACAGATCAAGGTTCTGCTGTAGACCCTCTTTTGTTGGTGACAGCAGAACCAGGCCATTTGCATAAAGTAGGAATTTAATTTTAGAGTCATAAAGAGTGAGACCAGGTGCTGCAGATTGTTCTAGTACTTTTACCAATTTGTTAATATGAATATTGAAGAGGGTCGGTGAACTTGAGCAGCCCTGCCTTACACCACCCCCTTGAGTGAAGTATTCTGTTTGTTTGTCTCCAATTTTAATTGCACATTTATTATCTGTACATAGTGTGGTGTCCCTGGGGGTTGGGCGACACTCACGGACCTTTGCAGTGGGTTTAGGCAGTTTAAATAACCCAGAGGAGGCAGTATTCAAAACAAAACAATAATTTATTCAACTAATTGACAAAAAACGCACAAAACAAAGGGCGGGGTATTCGGGGAATCCAACACACATAAAGTCCAAAATCCTACTTGTCGTCGTTATCCAAAATCCAATGTCAAAGTCCAGTTCCGTTCCGCAATCCATGTCCGTAGTCAGTATCCAAAGGGGGTCCTCACACAATCCAGGTCAAACACAAACAATCCCAAAACACTTTTCCATCTCTCTATAAATCCCGGCTAGTCAAGACTTCACAGTTCCCTCTCTACTTTCCTACTCCTCTCTAGTGTGACACAAACGAGTCCTTTATATAGGCCTCCAAATGGTCTTCAGCTGTTCGTTAGTTCTATACACTCAACTTCTTTCAGGTGTTGAACTGTGGCCTGCTGGGAAATGTAGTGTTTCTGGCTCCCATGTGTCGAAGGGCCAGGCAGCCATTTCCTTGTGCAGCCCCTTGGGCTGCCACAATATACTTTATTATGTCATATGTTTTTCCCCCTACACCACTTTCAAAAGGTTTAAAGAATAGACCTTCATGCCAAATTGAATCAAACGCCTTTTGGAAATCTACAAAGCAGGCAAAAATGTGTGTTTTTTTTGGGATAACATGCTTGCCAATTAGGGTGTGAGGGGTGAAAATATGATCTGATTTTCTGTAATTTGATAAGAATCCAATTAGACCTTTACTCAAGACATTGTACTCAATAATGAAGTTTTTATAAGTCTTGTGTTTATGATACAACAGAATACCCTCCTCAGATTATTGCTTACACAGATGCCTCTGTAATTGTTAGGGTCAAATTCTATAAAATTGAGTGTTCTTTTTGGATTTGAATAAGAATTGGATATCTGCCTAATTCAGACCTGCATGCATTATTTGGGGTATTCCTATGTACTTGTAATATGCTTTTACAGAATTCTGCATGCAGAATTTCAGCTGGATGTTTTTCCCATTTAGTGTAGTCTTTCTCACTGAGTGGAGCCCATATTTCACTACCATATAGCACAATAGGCTGGATGACACTATCATAGATTTTTGTCCAAATTCTAACAGGAATATTTATTTTATGGAATCTAACATATATTATAGTTCTTGGTGATGTCTAATGACATTAAGCACTTGCAACAAAGTTGAAATAAAGTGAAAAGTAGTGCAGTGCAGTGTTCATGGTCATATCAGTAATTCATGTCAAACGCAGTCAATAATATACTCAAAAAAATGAATTAATTTGGCAAAATTGTCCGGGGCTATTGCCCAATTGCCACGCCCCTGCATCTGAGCAGCCACCCAAGGGCCCGTCCCACCTCTTTGATTTTCACTGGGTTGAGTCACTTCACCTGAATAATTTTTTCTCCCGCAGGTGTACACTGACAACGTCTTTGAGCTGAAACGCAGCTGAACTTTTAATACAGTATGGGAAAATCTGTCTATGATCTTATTCTTGGTGCGCTGGAGAGTCTCTCTGCCAATGAGTTCGAGAAATGTAAGCACACGCTGAGTGCACGATGGGAAATCGGCTTTGGTCTGATTGAAAATGAGTCGAAGATGGCTATTACACGAAGGATAATTAACAAGTTCAGAGAAAAGCATGCCATTGAGCACACCGCCAAGGTGTTAAGAGCAATTGACCTAAACAATCAAGCGGAAGATTTGGAAGAGGCATATGCTCGTAAGTAATTAAATATAGGTATGGAAAATACAACAATTGTTTTATCTTTATGATTTGTCTCATCTACCAGAAAGAAATATGTGGCCTGACTTTCAACACTTTCTGTCTATGCGCGTGAACAACTTGATTGTTCCTAAATATATCTAAACCACCTTTAATACACTGATAGCCTATATATTTCAGTATAATATATATATCTGTCTGTGCAGTAAATGTTTTCAGTTTTAGAAAAACCCAGTGCAAATGATGGCCCGCTCTGTTTTAGGTCAGGGAGCATCGAGCGTGGCTGGGATGGGGGACACCGGAGGAAGAGCCTCGGACTCCAGCTTCAGACAGACGGAGGGTAGGGGGTGAAAAAATAAATCTGTATGTGTACAACTTCACTGAAACTCCTCCTAAGTCAGACCGACTATTTAACGTTATTTCCTGAATATTCCCACATCCCATGGACCTAGACACATTATCACAATGAATTCTGTTATAGTGAGAATTTGGAAGACCTTGTCAAACTCTAAACCTTTAAGAAATTAACATCTATAATAAATGCCCAGCAGCTTTTCCAAATGCAGTGTCAGTCCACCTGAGCTGTGGATTAAATGTGTGTATAGCGGCTAACTTATACAGAATGTGTCCATGTCTCTCAGCAGGCCAGCATTTTGTGGACTCGTCGACAGAGTCGATATGGTGACACCCATTCTAAAATTAAAATCTACATTTTTGAATGTGCCCTGCGATGGATTGGCGACCTGTCCAGGGTGTATTCCTGCCTCTCGCCCGGAACGCATGCTGGGATAGGCTCCAGCCCCCCCCCGCGACCCTGACTAGGAATAAGCGGCTTAGATAATGGATGGATGGATGGATGGATTTTTTAATGTTGGGGACTCGCTTCACATTTCCACCACAGATACTAATAATTGTGCTGTATTTAATCTATAGCAATTTATTTTGTTTCCTCTCTATGAAGCTTTTAATGGATTAGGCCAA
The DNA here is from genome assembly GCA_029706075.1 of Aldrovandia affinis. Classification (NCBI taxonomy): domain Eukaryota; kingdom Metazoa; phylum Chordata; class Actinopteri; order Notacanthiformes; family Halosauridae; genus Aldrovandia; species Aldrovandia affinis. The sequence goes on from JAINUG010000229.1 coordinate 672,458, forward strand.
AGCTGTGTAGTAAATGTTTTCAGTTTTTAAAAAAAACACTCTCTCTCTCTCTGTCGCTCTCTCTCTACCCTTTCTATCTTTCTCTCTGTCTCTCTCTCCCTCTCAGTTCCTGCAAGAGCCCAATCTGCTGGTAAGTTAATATTGTTTTAAACTGCAGAATGACAGGTGGCTCACAAGACCACTATTATAATGTTTGTGTTAGAACCATAACATGGACTTTTCCCATAAGTTCACCCCCCTCACCCCACTCTGTTCACCCCGCTCCTGCCTTTAAGAAATGTCAACAGATTATCCACAATACCGTGAAAACGTAAAACATCAAGCAGAAATTAATTGTATGATAGTTACACAGGAAAGAGAGTTTGGGGGAAAAGGTGCATTTTCGCATTGCGGGAGTGGTGACGTAAGCCCCCAAACGTCCCCCACATACCCAGCACTAGTTGCCATGGGAGCTGAGCAACTGTATGTGTCATCAAAGTTGAGTCCAGGGAGGATTGCTGAGGGTTAAGATTTAAAAAACTATCTCGTTGTGCAGATAGTTTATTAATCTCTCCACCCCTAGCAGACGCATTCACAACCTATGTCAGTGTGTGAAGCCGCTCAGAGTGAAAACGTACTCCTAACTGTGGGAAAATTCCACAAACTGTGGAAAGAAGTAAGAATGGCAGCTATGTATAAATATTCTTTAGCATTAAAGAAGCACTCTTAACAACAATAATAAAACGATACAAATGGCTACAATGTCAGAATTGAAAACAGCCTTTTGGTTGATATCCTATCCAGTGTACGAAATGACCAATGGCTCTTGGGGGGTCCCCCAGATTTGTCATTAATGTGCCTGCACACGCACACGCACGTATGTGCACGCACGCACACGTTTGTTTGTTTGTCTTGTGACTATATGGCCACATTGAAACAAATTACCAATTGTTTTCTTGAAATGTAACAGGTTTATTAGTCAGGCAGATATGTCTGAACAGTTGAAACAGGTGGCAGTGTTAGCATAATGGTTAAGGAGCTGGGCTTGTAATGCAAAGGTTGAAGGTTCGATTCCCAGGTGGGGCACTGCCGTTGTACCCTTGAGCAAGGTACTTAACCTGAATTGCTTCAGTAAAATATCCAGCTGTATAAATGGATTTTTATGTAAAGAAATGTAAACTGTGGAAGTCGCTCCGGATAAGAGCGTCTGCTAAATGCCTAAAATGTAAATGTAAAATGTTGAAATTTAAATTTAAATAAAAACCAAAAAAACACCAGACCGGAGCAGAGGAAGGGTTATATTCCAACACAAGCGTAAATTCTAAATACATTTAAATGAAGGACTATAGTAAATTGACCAAATTTGCATAGATGAACATAACTTAGCAACGGTACACTAGCTGCCATTCAAACGCTCGTGATGCAACCCGGGTGATGCAACCTGGTCACATTTTGGCAGCCGGGCACATTTTGGCCTGACAGAACCCACAGACCTTAATGAATTCTTGAAGACCGTTTCTATCGGTTGGTTGTATATAGTTATAATGTCCTGTTTGACTCGCATTTGTTAAAACATGTTAAAATAAAGATGGGACCCCCCCAAGCTTTAAAATGTATTTCTTATGGGGGGTCCCAGATCAACCCAGACCCCCCTCATTTCAATCAATCAATCAATCTTTATTTTTGTATTTACATTTACAAACAGGTTGTCACACAGCGCTTCACAATTGGCATTTTCCAGAGGGAATCAAAAAATTGCCCAAAAAAGGGCAGCATAACTAATTAGGTGAGTGGCACAGGGAGCACACAGCCATGAGGGCACTCAGAGACCATCCCACCACATCATCAGCAGTCCTGATAGGGGCGGATCATCACTTATGATTGGTGACAGTAAGGATATCTCATTGCACCAGAAGGCTCTATTGCTACGCCCCCTCCACATCTGCACCTAATGACTATAAGAGAGACTAAAGAGATGTGTTTTTAACCTAGACTTGAAAATTGAGACCGTGTCTGACTCCTTCACAGAGATGGGTAGACTGTTCCACAGTAAAGGAGCTCTATAGGAGAAAGCTCTGCCACCTGCTGTATTTTTTGATATTCTAGGGCAGGGGTGGCCAACCAGTCAGAGACTAAGAGCCACATTTTTTACTGTGTTACCGCAAAGAGCCACATCACCGGGGGGGGTGTGCTACACGCGAAATAAAACCTGTTCATTTATTTCGCGGACCGGGGAGGGGGGGAGGGGGGCGGTGCTACACGCGAAATAAAACCGGACACCAGTTCATTTGGCTGGTGGGGGGTGGGGGTGGTAAGAGGAATAAAAAAAAATTGCGCCCCTCCTAATTTTAAACCCGGTGCATGAAACCAGTCCGTGGTGCAAAAAAGGTTTTGCGAGCGGTGCGCGTTTGACGAAAATACCGTATTGAACTCAAGCGAAGCGAACACGCACATAAAAAAAAAAAACACAAACTTCGATATGAACGTAAGAGCCGCATGAAACCAGGCAAAGAGCCGCATGCGGCTAGGGAGCCGCGGGTTGGCCACCCCTGTTCTAGGGACTACCAAATTGCCTGCATCTTGTGAGTGAAGCGAACGTGGGGGATTGTACGGATGAAGTAGATCCGTCAAGTAAGAGGGTGCAAGTCCATGCAACACCTTATAAATTAAGAGAAGTACCTTATAGTCTACACGATAGTTTATAGGAAGCCAGTGAAGTGACGCCAGCACAGGACTAATGTGCTCATATTTCTTTGTTCTAGTCAGGATCCTTGCAGCAGCATTCTGTACGAGTTGTAGGCTCCTGAGTGAGGTATTGGAACAGCCAGACAGTAATGCATTGCAATAATCTAATCTAGATGTAACAAAGGCATGTACCAATTTTTCTGCATCTATTAATGACAGGAAGCCCCTAATTTTGGCAATATTCCTCAGGTGAAAAAAGGCTATTCTGGAAATGTTTTTGATGTGACTATCAAATGAGAGACCAGGATCTATAGTAACACCAAGGTCTTTTACCACCAAACTTGCAGCAACAGAGCAACCATCCAGATTAAGAGATAACCCTCTTCTGAGGTTTTTGGGCCCCAAGACCAACATCTCTGTTTTAACAGTATTCAACAATAGAAAATTATCTGACATCCAGTCTTTTATGTCTTTAAAACAGGCCTCCAACTGTTCAAATTGTCCTTCGCCAGGTTTCATTGATAGGTATAATTGTGTGTCATCTGCGTAGCAGTGAAAATGTATGCCATGTTTACGAATGACATCACCAAGTGGCAACATGTAAAGGAGAACAATAATGGCCCCAAAACAGAACCTTGAGGGACACCATATTCCACCTTGATGAGAGCAGAGGGCTCATCATTTAACTGCACAAATTGATACCTATCTGACAGGTAGGATTTAAACCAGGAGAGTGCCTGTCCACGCAGTCCAACTAGGTTTTCAAGTCTGCTCAGAAGAGTTTGGTGGTCTATTGTGTCAAACGCAGCACTTAAGTCCAAGAGCACAAGAATAGAGACACATCCACGGTCAGCTGATATCAGTAAGTCATTGACAACTTTAATAAGAGCAGTCTCAGTGCTATAGTGTTGCCTAAATCCTGACTGAAAAGTTTCATAGATGTCATTTGATGTCAGGAATGAAGTCAGTCTCTGAGCTACAGCTTTCTCTAGACTTTTTGAGAGAAAAGAAAGATTAGAAATTGGCCTGTAGTTACTGAGATTTTCTGGGTCAAGGTTTGGTTTCTTTAAAAGTGGCTTAATTACTGCCACTTTTTGAGAATTTCAACCACTTGTGTGTGTGTGTGTGTGTGTGAGTGTCTGTGGGGGAGAGTGTGTGTGTCTGTGTGTGTGTGTGTGTGAGTGTCTGTCGGGGAGAATGTGTGTGTGTGTGGGGGAGGGTGTGTGTGTCTGTGGGGGAGAGTGTATGTGTGTGTGTGTGTGTGTCTGTGGGGGAGGGTGTGTGTGTGTGTCTGGGGGAGTGTGTGTGTGTGTGTGTGTGTGTGTGTGTGTGGGGAATGTGTGTGTGGGGGAAGAGTGTGTGTGTGTGTGTGTGTGTGTGTGTGTGTCTGTGGGGGTGTGTGTGTGTGTGTGTGTGTGTGTGTCTCTGTGGGGGAGTTGGTGTGTGTGTGAGTGAGTGTGGGTGGGGGAGAGAGTGTGTGTGTGTGTGTGTGTGTGTATGTGTGTCTCTGTGGGAGAGAGTGTGTGTGTGTGTGTGTGTGTGAGTGAGTGAGTGTGTGTGTCTGTGGGGGAGAGGGGAGCTTGAACCGACAAGCGCAAAAAGTGTCCCTGTGCGGGAAAAACTGTCTTGCCTCCGAGGAGGAGCGGCGGGCTCGTGGGGGAGGGGAAATTAGTTCACAGAAATATAGAGAGTATAACTAACAAACAAACAAACAAACAAACAAACAAACAAACAAACAAACACACACACACACACACACACACACACACACACACTTTCTCTCTAACACATACACACACACACATATATTCTTTTTCAGAATTAATTGACCTAATCTCTGTCTCTTAGTCTCTTTGAGTAAAATGGCTGAAGCTGGAGATGTGGCGTGTGATGTCTGCACTGGGAGAAAGCACAAAGCCGTCAAGTCCTGTCTGGTGTGTGTGGCCTCTTACTGTGAACCTCACCTCAAGCTTCACAATGAGCTCAACCCAGGGAAGAGACACAAGCTGATCGATGCCACTGGACACCTGCAGGAGAAGGTCTGCTCTCATCATGACAAACTGCTGGAGGTTTACTGTCGTACCGATCAGCAGTGTATCTGTCATCAGTGTGCGATGGATGAACACAGAGGCCACGATACAGTCTCAGCTGCAGCAGGAAGGACTGAGAAACAGGTAAGAACTGTAACTCTGTAGTAGCAGGTCTCCTACACATAACACTTACACTTTTTACAGTGGTGATAGTGACAACCTTGGTTTATTGCTTCAACATGTATACTTATGAACTGTGCTTCACTGATTTAATTTATTTTGTAGTATTTTATAAATGTGGAAATAAATTGAAAAAGGAAGTGACGTTTTTAGGTCATAAGTTCAGTGACAAAGCAGTAAGAGCAGGAAATGAACACAAGCCAGCTCTCTGTGACAGCTCTGTTCCCCCCTCACCCCCCCGTTCACTCCCTGAATGAGAATCAACATGGTGTGTGTGATACAGTTTCATGGTTAATTATAGTGTCATTTTTAATACTTCTACAGAAGTATAATTTAACAGATGTGAATGTATTGCAAGATGATATAATAAGGAAAAACCATCTGTCCACAGAACCAGCTGGAAGTGACACAGAGGAAATCCCAGCAGAGAATCCAGGAGAGAGAGAAGGCGCTGCTGGATCTGAGACAGGCTGCGGATTCACTCACGGTGGGTACTGACCAGAGGAGAACACAACAGCTGGCTGCTGGATGGAAGAGCCATTTCAGGGCTCAGTCAGGGCTCTCCCCCAGTCAGCCAGTGAGGAGCCCAGTGTTGGGCCACTTTCCAGCCCTGTGGGGCTCAATCCCACTGAGCCACACTGTGGGGAACAGGCTGTCTGGGGCCCCAGTAAGAGCTGAGTGAAAGGCCTAGTTAAAATGTACAGCCCTCCTCTCTGTGTGTCTCCTGACAGCGCTCTGCACAAGCAGCAGTGAAGGACAGCGAGAGGATCTTTACTGAGCTGATCCGCTACCTTGAGAGAAGGCGCTCTGAGGTGAAGGAGCTGATCAGAGATCAGGAGAAGGCTGCAGTGAGTCGGGATAAAGGACTCATAGAGCAGCTGGAGCAGGAGATTGCTGAGCTCAGGAGGAGAGACGCTGAGCTGGAGCAGCTTTCACACACAGAGGATCACATCCATTTCCTCCAGGTAACATCACTGGCTCTCTCACAATCTGCACTGTGTACATACATGGTGAGGTGTGTTCCTTATTTACAAAGATCTGCTCCTGGCATCTCCACAGGAATGTGTATTGAGACTGTTTGGTTCTCTGTCTGTCTGTCTGTCTGTCTGTCTGTAGAGCTGTCAGTCTGTCTGTGACCCTCCTGGACCTGGAGACCTACCCAGAATCACTGTCAATCTACACGTCTCCTTTGAGGCTTTGAGGAAACATGTCTCTGAACTGAAAGAGCGACTAGAGGACATCTGCAAGGGGGAATTCGTCAAGATCTCTCAAACAGGTGATAACAGCAGAAATAGTTTTCTTAATTTTATGTCATCTTTAACATTTAGGAATTATATTAAGCAGTTTCGTCATTTTGTGATAAGGGATATTCCTCAGCGCTGGCAGGATGTTTTAGCAGAATTCTGCATGCAGGGTTTCAGCTGGAGCTTTGCCCCATTCAGTGTAGTCTTGTTGACTGGGTGAACCCCATTCCACACTTCCATACAACACAATAAGCTTGATAATACTGGATTTAAAAAAAAAAAAAAATTCTAATTCTAATAAGTATACTGTGTTTAATCTATGGCACCTTATTTTTTGTCCTCTCTATGAAGCTTTTAATGGATTAAAACGGATTTTCATCCCAAGGTAGTGGTAACTCAGTTTGAGTTTTCTGGTCTGTTCATTGCACCTCCTTCTTCCTGCTCTCTGTCTGCTCGCCATGGCAACCAGGGAAATGAGCAACATTGTTACAGTTTCAAACCCTCAGATCCAACTGTCACTGCTGTTTAAAAGCAAACTGCCAAAACTACTGAGCCTCCAGCGCTCAGCACCATATATTCCTCACACTTTCATTTCATTTGTTATTAACCCTGGATGAGCTCAGTTTGCATTTACCTGCATTTTATTGGTTAAAGTATCTTCCCATTTCTCCAGGAAATATGATAGAAAGTTCATTTTTAGGAGCTCATCTTTCTTGTGATCTCTCTACAGTGAAAGAAGTCCATATTCTAGAGCCCAGGACCAGAGAGGACTTCTTACAATGTGAGTATGTAATTAAAACTAAATTAAAACAATTTTAAACATTTAAAAAAATATATTTAATTGAAACGTGTGTAAAATGTGTAAGAGATGTAATGTGATGCTTATGATCAGTGAGCTCTCTTCTCTCCTTCTTCTCCTCCATCAGATTCCTGTCAGCTCACACTGGACCCCAAGACAGCGCATAGACTCCTCCATCTGTCTGAGGGGAACAGAGAGGTGACATGGGTGAGACTCAGCCAGTCATATACTGATCACCCAGAGAGATTGAGCAACTGGGACCAAGTGCTGTGCAGAGAGGGTCTGTCTGGGTGCTCTTACTGGGAGGCTGAGTGGAAGGGGAGGAGGGGGGGGGTTTATATAGCAGTCTCATATAAAGTGATCAGCAGGAAAGGATGGGATGTTGTTCACAGTGCTCTGGGACATAATGACAAGTCCTGGAGTTTGGCCTGCTCTCCTTTCAGTTGCTCTTTCTGGCACAATAAAGAGCAGACTGTACTCCCTGCCCGCCCCTCCTCCAGAATAGGAGTGTATCTGGATCACGGGGCAGGTACTCTGTCCTTCTACAACGTCTCTGACACAATGACCCTCCTCCACAGAGTCCAGACCACATTCACTCAGCCCCTCTATCCTGGGTTTGTGTTTGATTATGGCTCTTCTGTAAAACTGTGTGATCTGGGATGAGGGAGAGAGAAATCAAAGAGGGGAAAACTCTCCAAAGAGACAAAATGTTTGAAAGAAAATAAACAACATGCTTAAAATGATTAAACAAATGAATTAATAAAACATTTTAAAAATATGATATAAATATAAAGTGCATTTCCTTTTATCAATAAGTTCCAAAAAGTCTTTTTGGGGGGGATGTGTGTTTGTGGTGAGGAGTGATTTTCTCTTAAGGAACTTCCTGTAGGGTCAGGTGAAACTAGAGAAACCAAAGACACGCTGAGAGAGCTCACACACACACACACACACACACACACACACACACACACACACACAATCACACACACACACACACACACACTCACACTCTCACACACACACATACTTACTTAGGCCACCTTTGGGGACACCCAATTCTGAATGAGTTAGAAAGAAAATAACAGCTGGACTGCAGTCCAGTGGATGTCAGTATTATGAAAATCACTTGATATTTTTGGTAGAAGCTTTTTTTGTTAGTATGAAATTTTGCCTTGAAATTGGGCACAAGTATTTTTAAAGTCATTTTTGGGGTCACAGCTGTGTACACAGACACACAAACTAATGAAAGCCACCTTAGGTGTCTTAAATTTATTTTGGGGACAAGTCCAATTTAAGCTTATGATATTAATTTTCTTTCTACACTTCTATAGCTCATGTTTAATATTGAATTAACATATATTGTGATATCAGTTAGGCATTAGTGAACCAGGAAGCCAAATGTATAAATTATATATAATCATCTGAATGTACTTACAAAATGACTTGGGCAATAAATCATCGCTGGTACTAGGTAGTATGAATCAAATTAGAAAAATAAGGCATACTTACAAAATTGGCTGGCCAAGACTAGGTTCTTACAGCAACTCACGTCACTGCTCACAACTCAAGACACATCAACTTGCTCTTGTGTTCACAACCATATTCAAACAAGGGAGTAGGACTATAGTCCTAACATTTTACTATCAGGAGTGGCACGAATCCTCCCTTCATTTAAGAGACTTAAGAGACTTGCCTTTCATTTCTGCCTTAAAGCGGGAGCAACAGGATGGGCTGTGCTTTTCCACAGTCTAATTGTGTAATAGTTATGAACAGAATTCCCAATGCAAGTATACACTTCACATTTCTATTTTAAGAGCTTTTTGAAAAAGTAAGGCTGAAAAAAGCCCAATCCTCAAAGTCTACATCAACCGCGTCGGAAAAGCACGAGTCAGATCAACACGTCATAGAGAGAACGGAAGAGGGGATTATGGCGTGACACTGTACTGAAATGCACTGAGCGTATAGCAACGACAATATTCTACACTCTTAGAAATAACTTTATTTGATTAATAGTAACGGTAATACAACATTCTGGTGGAATAAATTGTTGGGACAAAGGATGAATTATACATTCTAACTCAAAATCCATATTTGTTTATGAAAAAAGACAAATGCATTGGTGAAGAACACTCACCCTGTTGACCTCCATTACTGCAGAGACTCGGGGTTTTGGACGAGCGACACCAGTGTCTGGAGCACCAGGGGCGCGAGCATTAAAACCAGCTTTCCACTGCTCGCCATCCGTAGTCGGTCGTCGGTCGGTATAAAGTGGACACGCCTGGGGTTCCCTTAACCCAGTCTGCTCGCTTGATACTGGCACAGCGATCCCCTGGACACGGTCGGTAACTGGCCAGCTAGCTGCTATAACTAGCAGGCTAGCAGCTAGCTCCAGATCGTGTTCCATCTATTACAGCACATAAATTGCATTGTGGGTAGATTTATGAAGATTTGGCAGATTCTTGAGTTATGTTTTTAAACTTCAAATATGCATATGTGTTTTCAAATAAATATGATCACAAACTTACTATGATATAGTTAGGGGGTATTTGAGAGACATGTGTCATCACTTTTGCAAGGTAAATTCGCTGGTGCCTACACTATACTATTCAACTGTATGGAACAACTGTATGGAACAACTGCATGGAACAACTGCATGGAAACAGACACCAGATTAAATGCCTTGTGAATTGTGCTTTACTCACTCACAATATTCTGCAACAACGTACAGTAAATATCATCTGAACATTTTAACCAACATTGATGTGGCTTTTTTTTCTTGTTTGTTTAAAAAAAAGAAAGATGTTTAACAAACATATTGGGCATGATTTACCTATAAGCGTGGGAGTCAGCATTCTAGTCTAGTCAAGGGCGGGAAAATCACTCGCTACTACAGCCTGTCATCTAGCGTTGGGAATTACACCTGCCCAGAATGAATAATGATGGTTAGTTTTGTGATAACAATGCAGACGTGTAAATATTTTTGTTTGCTGATTAAATGCGCTATGTAATTAAGCAAAATGTTAAGATTATGGGAAATTGATTTAAATAAAAACATTTAAAACTGCTTTTAAGCATTATGCTTTTCCAACTGTTTTACTTTCCCACAAAGTTTTAAGATTGCTTCTTAAAACGAATTTTGAAAACAAAACCATTTTAATGAAAGCCATTTTAATTGTTTATATTTAAATTAATTTCCCATAATCTTAACATTTTGCTTACTTGCTTACTTAGAGTGCGGTTCTGTGTGGCTCAGTAGGTAGAGCATGGTTCTGTGTGGCTCAGTAGGTAGAGCGTGGTTCTGTGTGGCTCAGGAGGTAGAGCGTGGTTCTGTGTGTCTCAGTAGGTAGAGCGTGGTTCTGTGTGGCTCAGTAGGTAGATTGTGGTTCTGTGTGGCTCAGTAGGTAGAGCATGGTTCTGTGTGGCTCAGTAGGTAGAGCGTGGTTCTGTGTGGCTCAGGAGGTAGAGCGTGGTTCTGTGTGGCTCAGTAGGTAGAGTGTGGTTCTGTGTGGCTCAGTAGGTAGAGCATGGTTCTGTGTGGCTCAGTAGGTAGAGCATGGTTCTGTGTGGCTCAGTAGGTAGAGCATGGTTCTGTGTGTCTCAGTGGGTAGAGCGTGGTTCTGTGTGGCTCAGGAGGTAGAGCGTGGTTCTGTGTGGCTCAGTAGGTAGAGTGTGGTTCTGTGTGTCTCAGGAGGTAGAGCATGGTTCTGTGTGGCTCAGGAGGTAGAGCGTGGTTCTGTGTGGCTCAGTAGGTAGAGTGTGGTTCTGTGTGTCTCAGGAGGTAGAGCATGGTTCTGTGTGGCTCAGGAGGTAGAGCGTGGTTCTGTGTGGCTCAGTAGGTACAGTGTGGTTCTGTGTGGCTCAGTAGGTAGAGCATGGTTCTGTGTGGCTCAGTAGGTAGAGTGTGGTTCTGTGTGTCTCAGGAGGTAGAGCATGGTTCTGTGTGGCTCAGTAGGTAGAGCGTGGTTCTGTGTGGCTCAGTAGGTAGAGTGTGGTTCTGTGTGTCTCAGGAGGTAGAGCATGGTTCTGTGTGGCTCAGTAGGTAGAGCGTGGTTCTGTGTGGCTCAGTAGGTAGAGTGTGGTTCTGTGTGTCTCAGTAGGTAGAGCGTGGTTCTGTGTGGCTCAGTAGGTAGAGCGTGGTTCTGTGTGGCTCAGTAGGTAGAGCGTGGTTCTGTGTGGCTCAGTAGGTAGAGCATGGCCTTGACAAGGCTTAGGTTGTGGGTTCAATTCCCACTGTGACCACATATACAGAAAAATGTATGCATTCACTACTGTAAGTTGCTTTGGATAAAAGCGTCTGCTAAATGGCGCATATATATATATATATCTCTTTTAAGAACTGACTGTCAGTGTGTGAGACACTGACAGTAAATAATATAAAGAATAGTTTGTGAGAGTGTGTGATTGTGAGTGAGTGTGAGACCGACTGTGTGTGTGGGTGTGGGAGAGAAGAGGAGGGGAGAACATACACTCACACTGTGCCTGTTACATATATAGAAAATGTATTGAAATCCTGTTATTAGCAGCACATGTGATGTGCGCTGGCGCCATTAGCTGGACGAAAAAAGGAACTGCATGCTGGCTTTTGCCCCAAGTTCCAAACGGCACAATTTATGCTTGTAAAAGGCCACCAAATCTCTATTTTATTTATTTATTTATTTCTGTAGCACCTTCCCAGCAACACAGCACAAAGTGGGATTAAAATAAAAGACAAAAATAGACAGAGCATAAAACAAACGAGAATATAAAATAATAGAAACTCAGGTTAAAAGGTTGTAACAGCAAGTGTGTAAAAGTATGTTTTTAAAAGGGTTTTAAAGGAGGACACTGAAACAGCTGTTCTAATATCTACTGGAAGGCTGTTTGATAGAGAAAGCTCTCGGTCACCTTTAGTTTTCAGCCTAGACTCCGGAACAGCCAGCAGTGCCTTATCAGATGATCCGAGTGGCCGTCTGCTATGGTAAGGTGACAGTAGCTCAGTGATATATTCTGGTGCCGAACCATGCCTTGCTTTGTAAGTAATTAATAACATTTTTAAATCAATTCTAAACTCAACTGGGAGCCAGTGCAAAGAAGCCAAGATTGGGGTAAAGTGAGATCTCCTATTTGTCCTGGGTAGCAGCCTAGCCGCTGAGTTTTGCCCTAATTGGAGCCGGGCCAGAGTTTGACGGCTCAAACATGTATATAGGCAATTACAATAATCTAACCTAGAGGAAATAAAAGCATATATAATTTTCTCAGTGTCTTTACACGACAAGAATGACCTAAATAGTTCTTAGCTGGTGACAGCATGACTGAACTAACTTTTTTGTATGTTGGTTAAAATTGAGATGGGGATCAAAAATCACACCATGGATTCTCGAAGTAGGCTTTACATTAGAAACAAAAGCCAAGATTCAACTGGATTTGATTGGAGCCAAACTGTATTTGATTGGAGACCAAGAATCAGTGCTTCAGTTAAAAGCATGAATTAACTTCTCAGCATCCTGTTGAGTTAAAAAAGCGTCTGTACTTCTTAGGTGGACAAATGCTGTTTTGGTCACCTTGTTTATGTTTATGTAGGTTTTAAAACTTAAATCAGAATCTAAAATTACACATAGACTTGTTACTTCCAATTTATTCTGATAACCTAACCTATTAGAAAGTGCATCCCTTTTGGCTTTGGGGCCAACTAATAGTATTTCTGTCTTCATTTAGTTTTAGAACATTATTGCTCATCCATTGATTAATTGCAGACAGACCGGTAGTCAGCTCAACAGAATTGTATAATTGTGTATCATCAGCATAGCTATGAAAATGAACATTGTGTTCTCTGGTGATATTGCCGAGGGGTAGCATGTATAGTGAAAAATGAAGGGGACCCAGACAACTTCCTTGTGCAACACCAAAGGATATGTCATATTTCTCTGACACAGGATCTCCAAGACTAATATAAAATTGTCTCTCTGTAATATATGTTCAGAGCACATTCAGAGAGACCAACCCAGTTTTCTAGACGATTGATTAGAATGCTGTGGTCAATTGTGTTGAATGCAGTGCTCAAAGAGAGAATAAGAACTGAGACCTTGTTTGCAGCAACAAGAGTCTTTTTCTCCATGTCTGTTCAGCTGTTCTACAGTCTCTTTTATGTATTTATCCCAGTTTAGTGGCCAATTACACCCTCAATTTATTTCGATTGACTCTTCCCAGACGAGTCCGCCTCTATGAGGCAAGACAATTCTCATTCGCCTCCTTCGAGATGGAATTCGCCCACCCACGTTCTGGAGACACCCTTACGTGCTTCACGGTGAACTCGAGCCAGCCTAAAGTGAAATAACTTTAGTAACTTAATTTAATTAAGTGAATCCTTAAATAGTTACCACTATCATTAGTAAATCTGCTCCAAAGTATCTTAATCATAACTTTTATATTTCATACCAGGAACCAATTTAGTTGCCTTTCTTTGTACTTCTTCCAACATCTCCTATGTCTTTCTTAGAGTGTGGTTCCCAGAAAGTCTCTCTCTCACACACACACACACACACACCTCTCTCTCTGACACACACACACACACACACACACACACACACACACACACACACACACACACACACACACACACACACACACACACTATAGTGGCTATCTTTTGAAACAAACTTTTAGTCACTGCCCTAGCATGAGTGAAATAGTATCAATGCACCTGTCTTCCTGTGCTTGTAGCTTGTAGCGTTATCGCCGACGTAGACACACAGGCTCCGGAGCTGAGTAACAAAAGCAAGCAACAAAGTATCCGGATGGCCGTGTAGTGATGTAGTGTGTATATCCAAGTTCCAAAAAGGTGTATAAAAAAAGGCGATTCAAATGTTTCAATTAGAAAAGTGCAAACAAACAAAAGATGCGAGTGATTCAGTGTGTTTGAAAAACGATATTGCTTCCACGCTTACTAGGACGCTCTTTCCCAACAAAAAACACACTTCCTTATATTGTGTCAAATATCAATATACGGGTTTCTGTTGTAATTCTTGCAGATTTTGAGGGGATTGTTTGTTGCTGTTTCGGTCGTTGAGATTATTGGGATTGTGTTTTCTATTGTTGATTGTGTTTTGCCGTTTGTCATCGGAAAGGATAAATGGATTTGCTCTTAAATTTAATAAAATGGCAATTTCTCTCTCTCTCTCTCTCTCCCTCTTAATTGTCATTAACCCTGGATGAGCTCAGTTTGCATTTCCCTGCATTTTATTGGTTAAAATATCTTCCCTTTTCTCCAGGAAAAACTTCATCTTTAGGAGCTCATCTTTCTTGTGATCTCTCTACAGTGGAAGAAGTCCATATTCTAGAGCCCAGGACCAGAGAGGACTTCTTACAATGTGAGTCTGTAATTCAAACTAAGTTAAAACAATAAGGCAACATGAGAATAGGTGAAAATGTTGGGTGAAAATACACACTGTGTGAAGACAGTTACTAAGAATGATATGTTAAAAAACAATGATACAAAGGGAAAGAAAATAACAAGTACAACAAAAATAAGAAAATATTTAATTTAAACGTGTGTAAGAGATGTAATGTGATTATTATGATTACTGAGCTCTCTTCTCTCCTTCTCCTCCATCAGATTCCTGTCAGCTCACACTGGACCCCAAGACAGCGTGTAGACGCCTCCGTCTGTCATATCCTGATCACCCAGAGAGATTCGACCGCTGGGCCGAAGTGCTGTGCAGAGAGGGTCTGTCTGGATGTTCTTACTGGGAGGCTGAGTGGAGTGGGGGCGTTTATATACAGTCAGATCCATAAGTATTTGGACAGTGACACAATTTTCATCATTTTGGCTCTGTACGCCAGCACAATGGATTTGAAATGAAACAATCAAGATGTGCTTTAAGTGTAGACTTTCAGCTTTAATTTAAGGGGTTTGTCAAAAATATTGTATGAACCATGTAGGAATTACAACCATTTGTATACATAGCCCCCCAATTTTAGGGGCTCAAAAGTAATTGGACAAACTAACATAATCGTAAATTAAATTTTCATTTTTAATACTTGGTTGCAAATCCTTTGCAGTCAATGACTGCCTGAAGTCTGGAACCCATAGACATCACCAGACGCTGGGTTTCTTCCCTGGTGATGCTCTGCCAGGCCTTTACTGCCACTGTCTTCAGTTCCTGCTTGTTCTTCAGGTCAGGTGATTGACTTGGCCATTGCAGAACATTCCACTTCTTTGCCTTAAAAAAGTATTGGGTTGCTTTCGCAGTATGCTTCGGGTCATTGTCCATCAGCACTGTGAAGCGCCGTCCAATGAGTTTTGAAGCATTTGGCAGATAATATAGCCCTATACACTTCAGAATTCATCCTGCTGCTTTTGTCAGCAGTCACATCATCAATAAATAGGACTAAAAACATTTCAAACAATAAAAGAATCATTGAAAGTTCCAAATCACCACTCAACATAATTATCTTCCACAAAATGAATAATATAATAGGCCCTTATGAATGAAAAGAAAACGGAAGTTCTGCAATTAGCCCTCTGCTTACTGTAAACCACTTGATAATGAATAAACTGAAACTCTGCACGTTGTTAACGGTTATTATAGTCTTGTTTCTCCATGCCGTGAAATACACTGTCAGTGGGCGTGTTCAGGACGTTGCTTGAACAACCACCTCACTCTGCGCTGTGCTGTTGTTTAGGGCGATGGGGGAGATCTTGGCTGGTTTTCTGTCAGCATATAAAAGGAAGCCCGCTCTGCTCAGCTCCATGTGGTTACCTGGCACAATAGGTCTGTTCCTGTCCAGCACAGGGCATACGTAACGTAAAACAAACAATACAAAACAAAACAAACGAACGATTTCCAAATATAAGTCAAACTAGCAAATGTAAAAATGCAATCTATGTGTAAAAACACGCTTTTTAGATTTTTACCCTCAGTTAAAGGGTTAATGGCTGTGACATAGTTTTCAGATAGCAAAGAGTTCACGCGCCTCAAACTCCACCTCCTTAAACAAACACTTTCACTTTCACATCCACAGCCTCTGAATAACGTTGCACAAGCACAGACACCATTTTGTGGGGTGGATTGAGAACTTCTACACACCTCGATTCCTGGGAACAGAAGGGTGAAACAGGTATGTTGAGAACACACACACACACACACACACACACACACACACACACACACACACACACACACACAAAAACACACACACACACACACACACACTCTCTCTCTCTCTAAGCAGTAACATACAGTTACACAGTGGTAGTTATAGTTCAGCAAATAACAATTTAGCGAATTGGCACAGTGGACCTTTAGAACAAAACACACCTGGACACTTATAATGCAAAAGTGTTGATGTTATATCTGTGTGGAATTCACAAAGGTTCCCTTTGCCTTGAAACAGGGGTACACTACAGTAAACAGCCTGGGTGCTCTACTGCCAAAAAGGACTCGTGACTTTGTCCCGTAGTCCCAGGAGTGGGTAGGGAAGGCAGAGGCAGAGGCGTAGCGTGGGGGGTGCAAGTGGTGCGGTCGCACCAGGCGCAAGATTTTGAGGGGCGCAAAATTTAAGAAAACGTTAAAAAAACAACCTTTTTTGCACCGTGGACCGGTTCCGAGGGGCGCAATTATTTCCTCGCGCACCCCCCGTGCAGGGTGTTCCGAGGGGCGCAATTATTTTGTCCGCGAAATACATAAACTGGTCTCAGCTTTTTCGCGTAGCACCCCCCGTCGACAGAAAATGGGGCGCCGTTTACGTGGCTCGCACCGGGTGCTGGCAACCCACGCTACGCCACTGGGCAGAGGCACCCCAGATATAAAACATGAAAATACATCACCTAATGTTTCAGAATATGGGCATGGTATGGTATGGATATGAACTAAAGGAATCATTGAAACTGCGTGTTTTAATCCCCTAGCCCTGGCGCACTTTAGCACAACGTCTGAACAATAGAAACGTGTATATTTCTCTGGATCTGTTCTTGTTGGTGATGTTCCCCTCGTGTTAAGCGGTGTGAGAGTCATTTCCCCTTTCTAAACTGCATTTAGTATTTTGGGGCATTTACACACCCGTGGCAACAGCTTTTTATGACTTGGTTAACCCTTCTAAAATGGCCATGTCGCCGCCGACAATATTTTACATGCGTCATTTTCATTGCTGTAATTCCTGAATTATATGCGCAATAGAACAAAATCCAACCGTTCCTGAAAGCAGAGAAGCTGCTCTGTCTAACCATTTAGGGTTATTATGGTAGTTCACCAAAAAAAAAAAGGACACAGCTCACAGAGTCGGAGGAGAGCTGAGGAGATTTGAAGAGAGAAGCGGCATTTAATTAGGGCTGAAAGGTGACAGTTTTTCACAATTGCTATCAACCTTTTTTCAGTTCTGTAGTCACATTTCCAAAACTCTTAACACAGTTAGCACAACTTCAGTCTCTGTGGGCTATACAATTAACACATTTCTTGTTCATTTGACACAAAATGCATAGTTAACACATTTTAAATGTGTTTAAACGGGGACATAGTTGTCGGCCTAAGCCGGCCGTACACCACCCAACTCACGTTTCAAATAGATTCACACCTATTGAGGAAAAAGAGAAAGCTCTTATCATTGGCGATTCCATACTTCGAAACGTGAGAATAGCGTCTCCGGCGACCATAGTCAATTGTATTCCGGGGGCTAGAGCTACCGACATTGAATCAAATTTAAAAGCGCTGGCTAAAAGTAAACGTAGATTTTCTACAATTGTTATCCACGTCAGCGCTAATGATGTCCTGTTGAGGCAATCGGAGATCACTAAAACAAATTTTGTCTCGTTGTGTAAATTGGCAAACGAGATGTGTCGGGAAGTAATAGTCTCTGGTCCCCTCCCAGCTCGTAGAAGTGACGAAATCTACAGTAGATTAACGTCGCTAAATCGCTGGCTGACTGAGTGGTGTACATCAAATAGCATAGGGTTTGTTAATAATTGGCCTACGTTTTGGGGAGAGCCTGGTTTACTGAAGAGAGACGGACTCCACCCGAGCTGGAGGGGTGCTCTTCTTTTATCTAATAACATAGGCCATAGTCTGAATCGGCGAAATTGACATTCAAGAGCTACAGCCAGGCAGCAGACAGACGGTCTTAAACAATTGTCTGCAAGTTTCCCTGAGCTCGTGACTAGTTTCCACCCCAGTTCCCACATAATTGAGACTGTGTTATGTTTTTGAGTATCTGTTCTGTTGTTTTTGTACTTTGTTTATTTTTCATCAGTCCTTATTTATTATTCTTTATTCTGTTTTGCATTTTCACCGTTCTGTCACGTTCTGGTCCCTGTCTGTCTTTGTTCCGTTTATTTTGAGATCCACTCCTTGTCTTGTCATACACTTCAGGAAGTTAAACATTTCGGGTTTTCTCCGTCTTCGCTTATTATCTCGTTTTCTTCCTTCTTACTTTCTAGATTGCACTTTGTATATATTAGTTAGATGTATATAGTACTAATCTACTAACGTTAGGGATTTAGATTAAGTTACTAACATTACTAATCACTAATTATCTCACGCTTCTGACTATCGCTGTCATTCTCTTATTATCCTATCCCTGATTAGCTTTTCACTTTCCCTTTCATTCACACGCAGCTTCTCTCTTTGCGTTCCTCCCCTTTAACTATGCACGTGTCTGCCTGATCTCCCAGGTCGTTTATTGTCTATATGTTTGTATGCTTCCCAGTCCGTGTCTTGCGTTTCCCCTCGTTATTAGATTAACGATTCCCAATGTTTACACCTGTGTTCCTATCTCTCTCTCCTCCCAGTCACACCTGATTCCCATTGTGTTTTCCTTCCCTGCCTGTATATTAGTTCAGTGTTTATGTTCACTCTTTGTCAGTATGTTGATCTTTATTCCCTGAGCCTATTTTTCTTAAAGCCAGAGTTTATTGAATTTTCCGAGACACCCCTTCTGTTGACTACCCCGAGCCTGTCTAGCGATTCTGTTTGTTTGCCTATCTGCCTACCTGTTTGACTTTTTGGACTGCCTTTTTGGACTACTCTCTGCCTTGTGTTTTTGTACCTTCGATTATCTGATTCCTGGTTTTGATCCCTGCTTCCTATTAAACTACTCTTTTGCCTTATCCTGATCTGCGTCTGGGTCCTTATCCGAGTCGTCACAGACTGTGTCTGTTCCACGTAGAGAAAACCGTAGTCTATTGAAACTTAAACCCTCTCGTGGGATTTTTTCTAATAATCTGATAAGGATCAACACGAACCATCCTAATGCAAATGCTAAACCTAATTTCGATAGAACTCTCCTTAAAATTGGGTTGCTAAATATAAGATCACTAGCTCCTAAAGCTGCCCTTGTGAACGAACTGATCACTGATTATAAACTTGACATTTGAAGTTTGACGGAGACTTGGCTTAGACCTGATGAATACATAGCATTAAATGAATCTACCCCAGTTGGATACTCTGGTTGTCACAATCCTCGACAGTCAGGCAGAGGTGGTGGCGTGGCTGTTATTTTTGACACTAGACTACGCCTTACTAAGAAATCTTTAAACACATTCTCTTCATTTGAAGTGCTTTCCCTGGGCTCCATACAGACTAATGTAGATAATAGATCTATATTTATTTCTGGTATTTTATACTAGTTACTATCTACAGACCCCTGGACCCTATGCTGCTTTCCTCTCAGAGTTTTCTGACTTTTTATCAAACCTAGCAGTTATGCTCTATGGCAGATAGAGTTGTGATTATAGGCGACTTTAATATTCATGTTGATAATGGAAACGTTTCTCTAGTGAAGGCTTTTGCTTCTATTCTTGACTCCGTTGGTTTTGTCCAAAATGTGTCTGGGCCGACTCATTGTCATCAACGTACACTGAACTTAGCTTTATCCTATGGTATTAGCATTAGCAATCTAGTTGTCTCTCCTCATAATCCTGTGCTCTCTGACCATTTCCTTATTACGTTTGAAAATCATGCTACCACTGCTATTAGATCAAAACCAGTGTTCTACTTTAGTCGCTCCCTAACTTCCTCTATGATACCTAACTTTGTCAGCCTGTTCCAGAATCATTTACTGTTAATCAGGATCCCACTAGTCTACAATCTCTTGATCAGCTGACGGACAATCTAAATTACACCCTGCGCAACACTCTTGATGTTGTTGCGCCTCTCAAAAAAAAAAACTAGCCAAAAGAAGCTTGCACCATGGTATACTGACCACACACGTGCTCTTAACAAGCTTCTACTTAAGTTGGAATGTAAGTGGCGATCCACTAAATTAGAAGTATTTTATTCTGCCAGGAAAGACAGTCTTTTACAGTACAAAAATGCTCTCTCCTCCGCAAGGTCAACCTATTTGTCTGATCTGATTGAGCATAATAAGAATAATCCAAAATTGACAAAGAACCAGACTGAAACCAATGCTAAGCCTCCGGCAGCTTATAATAGTAATGATTTCATGAGCGTTTTCTCTGAAGATTGAGAAAATTAGAGATTAAATTACTAAAATGGCACCTTCTGCTGTAGCGGACACTGATCAGAAAGCACAGGCTTACCAGGACAGGGGTCCTATGGCTACTCTTGAGTTTTTAGTGCTCTGGAGTGGACTGAATTTTCTAAATGGGTTATGTCCTCCAAACCATCTACTTGCCAATTAGACCCAATCCCAACAAAACTTGTTAAAGAACTTCTTCCTGTTATGGGGCAATCCATGCTAGACATTATTAATCTGTCTCTTTCATCAAGCTATATACCAAATTCTCAAAAAGTGGCAGTACTTAAGCCACTTTTAAAGAAACCAAACCTTGACCCAGAAAATCTCAGGAACTACAGACCAATTTATAATCTTTCTTTTCTTTCAAAAATTCTAGAGAAAGCTGTAGCTCAGAGACTGACTTCATTCCTGACATCAAATGACATCTATGAAACTTTTCAGTCAGGATTTAGGCAACACTATAGCACTGAGACTGCTCTTATTAAAGTTGTCAATGACTTACTGATATCAGCTGACTGTGGATGCGTCTCTATTCTTGTGCTTTTGGACTTAAGTGCTGCGTTTGACACAATAGACCACCAAACTCTTCTGAGCAGACTTGAAAACCTAGTTGGACTGCGTGAGACAGGCACTCTCTGGTTTAAATCCTACCTGTCAGATAGGTATCAATTTGTGCAGTTAAATGATGAGCCCTCTGCTCTCATCAAGGTGGAATATAGTGTCCCTCAAGGTTCTGTTTTGGGGCCATTATTGTTCTCCCACCATGTTGCCACTTGGTGATGTCATTCGTAAACATGGCGTACATTTTCACTGCTCTTCAGATGACACACAATTATACCTATCAATGAAACCTGGCGAAGGACAATTCAACAGTTGGAGGCCTGTTTTAAAGACATAAAAGACTGGATGTCAGATAATTTTCTATTGTTGAATACTGATAAAACAGAGATGTTGGTCTTGGGGCCCAAAACCCTCAGAAGAGAGTTATCTGATTTATCTCTTAATCTGGATGGTTGCTCTGTTGCTGCAAGTTTTGGTGGTAAAAGACCTTGGTGTTACTATAGATCCTGGTCTCTCATTTGATAGTCACATCAAAAACATTTCCAGAGTAGCCTTTTTTCACTTGAGGAATATTGCCAAAATTAGGGTCTTCCTGTCATTAATAGATGCAGAAAAATTGGTACATGCCTTTGTTACATCTAGATTAGATCATTGCAATGCATTACTGTCTGGCTGTTCCAATACCTCACTCAGGAGCCTACAACTCGTACAGAATGCTGCTGCAAGGATCCTGACTAGAACAAAGAAGTATGAGCACATTAGTATAAACACACACACACACACACACACACACAGTCGCACACATACACGCACAGTCACACACACACACACACACACACACACACACACACACACACACACACACCACACACAGTATGTAGTATTAAATGTATGACATTACATTATTGTTACCTCATTACTATTTGAAAATGTCAGCTAATGTACGATAAATCTCGAATTGACTGTTTACAGATCCCAATGGTTTGTTACAGCATATGGTGACCATGTGATTTGGTACAGTGAAATATTTATATGCAAATAACTAATACATGTTTTGAAATATGATACTGATTCACAGAAAATATCTATTTAATCTGATTTCAGTCATTAAACATGTGTTTAGCTTTAAAAAAAAATTATTAAGGAGTTTTTATGAATGTAAATATCTGTAATTTAGCAATTGCCACAACGGTGAAGATATATTAAAAAAAAGTTAAATTCTGTCCTGAAATTGAAGATGGAATGATGAAAGATTAAAATTTGTATGAATTTACAGTTCAGTACAGTACAGTACATTTTGTTCTGTGGTTTGTTGGAATGGATGATTATTATGTTATTATGACAGAGAGAAGGGCATTGGGCGTGGAGGGTTCTGGAGTGGCAGACATGGAGACTGGGCGTGTATCCTCCCATCACAGTGAGTTCTTTGTTTCTGTCGATCAAACAATTTTTTTACATTTCATATAACCCCTTGTATACAATTCCCACAGAATGGGAAATACAATAAGTAATACTTATATTTGCAAATACTGTATTTGGTATTTATTCTTCATTGAGCAGCCTGTAAATATGAACAAATAAAATGTAAGTATTACAGATATGTGTTCTTTTATGGGTTGTACTGGAAAAGATACATAATGTCTCAATGATAGTTGAGTAAAACAGTTTTTTCCTGTTACCTGAAGAGATTCAATCGAGTGGCCAAGGAAAAAGCCAGCAACAATACGTGTATCTGTGAAATATTTTTTGAGATGGTTTGTTTCATTATGCTTATAGGCTTAAGCTTTTGGTAAATATTGTATACAGTAAAACCAAATTAGACTTATGCGATAATCTATTCTTCACTTACACTCTTATACTGTATCACCTGATATAAAAGTGCATCCTCACCATTTGCTTCTTCTTGTAACCCTTCAGTATTGTGTTTGATATGCCTTTAATCAATGAATAATGTTTAATTAGGCCTATAAACTCCTATGTACATACATGACTTTGATGATTAGATGTTTCAAAGTTCAGCATTGCATAATGAAAATAACGTCCTTACTGTAATGTACTATAATACAGTGGGGAAAATAAGTATTTCACCCCCTGCTGATTTTGTGAGTTTGCCCCCTTACAAAGAAAGGAACGGTCTATAATTTTCATGGTAGGTTCATCTTAACAGTGAGAGACAGAATAGAAAAAAAAATCCCAGAAAATCACATTATATGAATTTTAAACATTTATTTGTGTTTTATTGAGGAAAATACCGTAAGTATTTCACCCCCTACCAACCAGCAAGAATTCTGGCTCCCACAGACCGGTTATGTGACCAGGAGGCACACAGATTAGTCCTCTTACTTAATTAGTACTCCTAATTAAGTACTCGTTACCTGTATAAAAAGACACCTGTCCACAGAATCAATCAATGAATCAGATTCCAACCTCTCACAATGGGCAAGACCAAAGAATTGTCTAAGGACATCAGGGACAAAATTGTAGACCTGCACAAGACTGGAATGGGCTACAAGACCATTGGCAAGCAGCTTGGTGAGAAGGAGTCAACTGTTGGTGCGATAATTAGAAAATGGAAGAAACACCAATTGACTATCAATCTCCCTCGGTCTGGGGCTCCACGCAAGATCTCACCTCGTGGGTGAACCTGATCATGAGAAAGGTGAGGAACAACCCAGAACTACGGCTGGAGCTTGTTGATGATCTCAAGGCAGCTGGGACCACAGTCACCAAGATGACCATTGGTAACACACTACGCCTAATGGATTGAAATCCTGTAGTGCCGCAAAGTCCCCCTGCTCAAGAAGGCACATGTACAGGCCCGTCTGAAGTTTGCCAATGAGCACCTGGATGATTCAGAGGAGGCTTGGGAGAAAGTGCTGTGGTCAGATGAGACTAAAATCGAGCTCTTTGGCATCAACTCGACTCACCGTGTTTGGAGGAAGAAAAAGCTGCCTTGGACCCCAAGAACACCATCCCCACCATCAAGCATGGCGGTGGAAACATTATGCTTTGGGGCTGTTTCTCTGCTAAGGGGACAGGGCGACTTCACCAGATCGAGGGAGGATGAATGGGGCCATGTACCGGAAATCTTGGGTGAGAACCTCCTTCCCTCAGCCAGGACACTGAAAATGGGTCGTGGATGGGTGTTCCAGCATGACAATGACCCAAAGCATACGGCTAAGGCAACAAAGGAGTGGCTCAAGAAGAAGCACATTAAGGTCATGGAGTGGCCTAGTCAGTCTCGGACCTTAATCCTATAGAGAATCTGTGGAGGAGCTGAAGCTTCGAGTTGCCAGCGACAACCTACAAACCCTAAGGATTTGGAGAGGATCTGCAAAGAGAGTGGGCCAAAATCCCTCCTGGGATCTGCGCAAACTTGGTGACCAACTACAAGAAACGTCTGACCGCTGTGCTTGCCAACAAGGGTTTCTCCACCAAGTACTGAGTCATGTTTTGCTAGGGGTGAAATACTTATTTTCCTCAATAAAACACAAATAAATGTTTAAAATTCATATAATGTGATTTTCTGGGATTTTATTTATATTCTGTCTCTCACTGTTAAGATGAACCTACCATGAAAATTATAGAGACCGTTCCTTTCTTTGTAAGGGCAAACTCACAAAATCAGCAGGAGTGAAATACTTATTTTCCCCACTGTAACTAATATAGTCGTCTCATATTAAATAAATAAATTAATGTTGTGCTATTGCTGTTGAACAATTAGGAAAAACACTGTTTGGTGACTCATGTACAGGGATGATCAAAATCTCGAATTATTATAATGGGGTTGTTTCGGGTGCCCAAGGGACGGGACAGTCAGTTAGCCAGAGGAGGCCGAGTGGAGAGATCTGGCTGGGGTGTATGTCAGGATCAGAGTCTGGAGGTAGGAGGGATCAGTACCCTTAGCCTCTGATATGCCAGCACCAGTGTTTTGTATTTAATTCGGGCTGCTATCGGAAGCCAGTGAAGTGTGGTGTGTAGTGGAGTCATAAGTGTGAATTTCAGTAGCTTGAAAACCAGACACACTTTTTTCATATTAAGTATTTAATTTTTGTCTGCAAGGTTTCCAAGCTGAATGAAATGTTATGAGTTGTCCCTAATGAGGAATATATTGTGCTCTTTCTCTCTGACAGGAGGAACACCGTCTCTCAGAGCTGAGGATTGTGCTGCTGGGGGAGAGCGAGTGGGAAGAGTTCAGCAGGAAACACCATCCTGGGCAGAGAGAGTTTGAGTCTGGAATAAGAACTGCACAGTGTGTGAAGAGACAGGGTGAAGTAGCTGGGAGTCTGGTCACTGTGGTCGACACACCAGGCTGGTGGAGAAACTGGTCTGTGAAGGACACTCAAGAGCTGGATAAACAGGAGATTGTGCGCAGTGTGTCTCTGTGTCCCCAGGACCCTACGCTCTCTTCCTCGTCATTGATGTGAGCTCATCATTCACAGAGTCAGACAGGAGACCAGTGGAGGAACACCTGGAGCTTCTCAGTGAGAGAGTCTGGAGACACACTATAGTGCTGTTCACCAGGGGAGACTGTCTGGGAGACACAACCATAGAGCAGCACATTGAGACTGAAGGGAAGGCCCTCCAGTGGCTTGTAGAGAAATGTGGGAACAGGTATCATGTTCTCAACAATGAGAACAGGGGTGATGGCACTCAGGTCACAGAGCTGCTGGAGAAGATACAGGAGACAGTGGCCAGGAACAAAAGTGGTCACTTCACCATAGAAGAGAGTGATGAGGGTTTTAAGAGTGGTTTAAAAGAGAGAAAGTGGATGAAAAGCAGCTGAAACAGAAGTTTGAGGAGGAATGGAGAAGAAGAGAGGAGGAATGGAGAAGAAGAGAGGAGGAATGGAGAAGAAGAGAGGAGGAATGGAGAAGAAGAGGAGGAATGGAGAAGAAGAGAGGAGGAGCTGATAGAGAGGATGGCGACGGTTGGGGTCGATTCAGAGACAGAGGGATCCACTCTGCCAGGCAGGAAGAGGAGGAACAGCCTTGAATTATTACCCCCTTCTAGTGAGTTCTATTCATAACCTTTTACAGTACAGATTCTATTTTTACAGTTTAGCTGCACATTAAAAGTCCATCACCTCTCCTCAACTCTTTGAGAACACAACTGAACAATGTACAGAGTATTTACAACATGACTGTTCTAACTGTGGTGTGCATACACTTTGTACACCTTTTTAATCATGTGCTAATGTGGTATACAAGTCAGCTTAGCAAACATATATTACATGTACATAAGTAATTTGTTTCATTTACTTTGGGTGAAAAGTATTCATCTGGTTTTCTTATTAAAGTCAAGCTGAATTACACAGACAGATTTAGTTTTACAATAGAGAACTCAAGGGGCCTCGGGTGGCATAGCAGTAAAGGAACTGCCCGAGTGCAGGTTGCCCACTGCGGTGAGGTTCGATCCCGGCTGCGCCAGCCCAGCTAAAATAATAATCTCGGAGAGCGGTTCATTGCCGGAAGTGGCTTGTCCCGTAGATGCAGGCGGTGGGCTCCTGGGGGAGGAAAACAGGAAAATCTGAAAAACAACAGAGAACACAAGAAAAGACTCTTAGCTATCTTAGAGAATACAGTGTGGTTGACCTGGGGCCTGTCTCATGAAGGAAGTTCAACATAGTCATGTTATCTCTGCGTTAGCTGGCTACACAAAGCCTAACAAAGGCAATTACGGCTAACCTGTCTCACGATGGTGGTTATGAACTCGCTCTGTCAACCCTGGTTTTGCTGATCGAGCACGTGAACACAAAAGGGCGGCGTTTGTAACACAGCCAATCACATGCAACATGGAGAGATCAAGAGCACTGTTTCACAAAGCAGGATTGGTGGGTTAGCGAGCTAACTTTGGGCTTAACCCTGGGTTTTCAGTCTCACAACTGTGGCTCAGGGCTGCGGTGATGGGAATGTGAGTGCGATCTATTGCACCAATCACTCAAGAATCGTATGAGAAAATTACACCCCCCTTCTTAACATGCAACAGTACATTTGATTCATTATTGATAGCTACACACATAACTATATAAACTGTATGTTTGCACAGGTTCTCGCATCACCAACAGAATACGTATATGTACGGTGGCTAGAAAACGTAGGGCAATACATACAGTTTGCTGCACAGTGATCACATGGCTTGAGGTTGCATTTGTGACATGCGGCTCTAGAAGCTTGCAAAATCTGTATTCCTCCGTGGAGAATCTTTATCTCTGATATTAAAAACTATTACGCAATTCTCTAGGATTGGTGAGGCCATTTTCAGAGAGCTGATTGGTGAGGGGTGGGATTATTATAGGATTGGATCCGTTAGCCTACATTTACATATTCATATCCAGAGCGACTTACAGTTTACATTTTGTTTACATACAATCCATTTATACAGCTGGATATTTTACTAAAGCAATTCAGGTTAAGTGCCAGAATCACTGTCAATCCACGCGTCTCTTTTGATGCTTTGAGGGAAACAAGTCTCTGAACTGAAAAGACACAAGTCGATCGATGCCACTGGACACCTGCAGAGAAGGTCTGCTCATCATGACAAACTGCTGGAGGTTTACTGTCGCATCGTATCAGCAGTGTATCTGTCATCAAAGGAAGGGATGAACACAGAGGCCAATGTATACAGTCTCAGCTGCAGCAGGAAGGACTGAGAAACAGGTAAGAACTGTAACTTGTAGTAGCAGGTCTCCTACACATAACACTTACACTTTTTACAGTGGTGATAGTGACAACCTTTGGTTTATTACCAACATGTATATTTATGAACTGTAGCTCACTGATTTAACATTTTTGTAGTATTTGCAAATGTGAAATAAATTGAAAAAGGAAGTGACGTTTTTAGGTCATAAGTTCAGTGACAAAGCAGTAAGAGCAGGAAATGAACACAAGCCACAGTCTCTTCTAGTGACAGCCTGCCCCCCCGACTCGCCCCACTCCCGAAACGAGAACCACCGGCGTGTGTGATAAGGTTTCATGGTTAATTATAGTGTCATTTTTAATACTTCTGCAAAGTATAATTTAACAAATGTGAATGTATTGCAAGATGATATAATAAGGAAAAACCATCTGTCCACAGAACCAGCCCGATGACACAGAGGAAATCCCAACAGAGAATCCAGGAGAGAGAAGGCGCTGCTGGATCTGAGACAGGCTGCGGATTCACTCACACGGTGGGTACTGACCAGAGGAGAACACAACAGCTGGCTGCTGGATGGAAAAACCATTTCAGGGCTCAGTCAGGGCTCTCCCAGTCAGCCAGTGAGGAGCCCAGTGTTGGGCCACTTTTCAGCCCTGTGAGGCTCAATCACTGAGCCACACTGTGGGAACAGGCTGTCTGGGGCCCCAGTAAGGAAACTGGTGAAAGGCCTGAATTAAAATGCCCGCAGCCCTCCTCTCTGTGTGTCTCTGACGCGCTCTGCACAAGCAGCAGTGAAGGACAGCGGAGGATCTTTACTGAGCTGATCCGCTGCAGCTTGGGAGAAGGCGCTCTGAGGTGAAGAGGCTGATCAGAGATCAGGAGAAGGCTGCAGTGAGTCGGGATAAAGGACTCCTTAGAGCAGCTGGAGCAGGAGATTGCTGAGCTCAGGAGAGGCTGAGCTGGAGCAGCTTTCACACAGAGGATCACATCCATTTCCTCAGGTAACATCACTGGCTCTCTCTCAATCTGCACTGTGTACATACATGGTGAGGTGTGTTCCTTATTTACAGATCTGCTCCTGGCATCTCCACAGGAATGTGTGAGACTGTTTGGTTCTCTGTCTGTCTGTCTGTCTGTCTGTCTGTAGAGCTGTCAGTCTGTCTGTGACCCTCCTGGACCTGGAGACCTACCCAAGTCACTGTCAATCTACGTCTCCCTTTGAAACTTTGAGAAACATGTCTCTGAACTGAAAAGCGACTAGAGGACATCTGCAAGGGAATTAAGTCAAGATCTCTCAAACAGGTGATAACAGCAGAAATAGTTTTTCTTAATTTTATGTCATCTTTAACATTTAGGAATTATATTAAGCAGTTTCGTCATTTTTGTGATAAGGGATATTCCTCAGCGCTGGCAGGATGTTTTTGCAGAATTCTGCATGCGGGTTTCAGCTGGAGCTTTGCCCCATTCAGTGTAGTCTTGTTGACTGGGTGAACCCCCATTCCACACTTCCATACAACACAATAAGCTTGATAATACTGGATTTAAAAAAAAAAAATTCTAATTCTAATAAGTATACTGTGTTTAATCTATGGCACCTTATTTTTGTCCTCTCTATGAAGCTTTTAATGGATTAAAACGGATTTTTCATCCAAGGTAGTAGTAACTCAGTTTGAGTTTTCTGGTCTGTTCATTGCCTCCTTCTTCCTGCTCTCTGTCTGCTCGCCATGGCAGCCAGGAAATGAGCAACATTGTTACAGTTTCAAACCCTCAGATCAACTGTCACTGCTGTTTAAGCAAACTGCCAAAACTACTGAGCCTCCAGTGTCATACCATATATAATACTCACACTTTCATTTCATTTGTTATTAACCCTGGATGAGCTCAGTTTGCATTTACCTGCATTTTATTGGTTAAAGTATCTTCCCATTTCTCCAGGAAATATGATAGAAAATTCATTTTAGGAGCTCATCTTTCTTGTGATCTCTCTACAGTGAAAAAAGTCCATATTCTAGAGCCCAGGACCAGAGAGGACTTCTTACAATGTGAGTATGTAATTAAAACTAATTAAAAACAATTTTTAAACATTTAAAAAATATATTTAATTAAAGCGTGTGTAAAATGTGTAGAGATGTAATGTGATGCTTATGATCAGTGAGCTCTCTTCTCTCCTTCTTCTCCTCATCAGATTCCTGTCAGCTCACACTGGACCCCAAGACAGCGCATAGACTCCTCCATCTGTCTGAGGGGAACAGAGAGGTGACATGGGTGAACTCAGCCATCATATACTGATCACCCAGAGAGATTGAGCAACTGGGACCAAGTGCATGTGCAGAGAGGGTCTGTCTGGGTGTCTTACTGGGAGGCTGAGTGGAAGGGGAGGAGGAGGGGGTTTATATAGCAGTCTCATATAAAGTGATCAGCAGGAAAGGATGGGATGTTGTTCACAGTGCTCTGGACATAATGACAAGTCCTGGAGTTTGGCCTGCTCTCCTTTCAGTTGCTCTTTCTGGCACAATAAAGAGCACACTGTACTCCCCTGCCCGCCCCTCCTCCAGAATAGGAGTGTATCTGGATCACGGGGCAGGTACTCTGTCCTTCTACAACGTCTCTGACACAATGACCCTCCTCCACAGAGTCAGACCACATTCACTCAGCCCCCTCTATCCTGGGTTTGTGTTTGATTATGGCTCTTCTGTAAAACTGTGTGATCTGGGATGAGGAGAAGAAATCAAAAGGGGAAAACTCTCCAAGAGACAAAATGTTTGAAAGAAAATAAACAACATGCTTAAAATGATTAAACAAATGAATTAATAAAACATTTTAAAAAATATGATATAAATATAAAGTGCATTTCCTTTTATCAATAAGTTCAAAAAGTCTTTTTGGGGGATGTGTGTTTGTGGTGAGGAGTGATTTTCTCTTAAGGAACTTCCTGTAGGGTCAGGTGAAACTAGAGAAACCAAAGACACGCTGAGAGCTCACACACACACACACACACACACACACACACACACACACACACACAATCACACACTAACACACACACACACTCACACTCTCACACACACACACATACTTACTTAGGCCACCTTTGGGGACACCCAATTCTGAATGAGTTAGAAAGAAAATAACAGCTGGACTGCAGTCCAGTGGATGTCAGTATTATGAAAATCACTTGATATTTTTGTAGAAGCTTTTTTGTTAGTATGAAATTTTGCCTTGAAATTGGGCACAAGTATTTTTAAAGTCATTTTTGGGGTCACAGCTGTGTACACACACACACAAACTAATGAAAGCCACCTTAGGTGTCTTAAATTTATTTTGGGGACAAGTCCAATTTAAGCTTATGATATTAATTTTCTTTCTACACTTCTATAGCTCATGTTTAATATTGAATTAACATATATATTGTGATATCAGTTAGGCATTAGTGAACCAGGAAGCCAAATGTATAAATTATATATAATCATCTGAATGTACTTACAAAATGACTTGGGCAATAAATCATCGCTGGTACTAGGTAGTATCAATCAAATTAGAAAAATAAGGCATACTTACAAAATTGGCTGGCCAAGACTAGGTTCTTACAGCAACTCACGTCACTGCTCACAACTCAAGACACATCAACTTGCTCTTGTGTTCACAACCATATTCAAACAAGGGAGTAGGACTATAGTCCTAACATTTTACTATCAGGAGTGGCACGAATCCTCCCTTCATTTAAGAGACTTAAGAGACTTGCCTTTCATTTCTGCCTTAAGCGGGAGCAACAGGATGGGCTGTGCTTTTCCACAGTCTAATTGTGTAATAGTTATGAACAGAATTCCCAATGCAAGTATACACTTCACATTTCTATTTTAAGAGCTTTTTGAAAAAGTAAGGCCGAAAAAAGCCCAATCCTCAAAGTCTACATCAACCGCGTCGGAAAAGCACGAGTCAGATCAACACGTCATAGAGAACGGAAGAGGGGATTATGGCGTGACACTGTACTGAAATGCACTGAGCGTATAACGACAATATTCTACACTCTTAGAAATAACTTTATTTGATTAATAGTAACGGTAATACAACATTCTGGTGGAATAAATTGTTGGGACAAAGGATGAATTATACATTCTAACTCAAAATCCATATTTGTTTATGAAAAAAAGACAAATGCATTGGTGAAGAACACTCACCCTGTTGACCTCCATTACTGCAGAGACTCGGGGTTTTGGACGAGCGACACCAGTGTCTGGAGCACCAGGGACGCGAGCATTAAAACCAGCTTTCCACTGCTCGTAGCCGTCGTAGTCGGTCGGTATAAAGTGGACACGCCTGGGGTTCCCTTAACCCAGTCTGCTCGCTTGATACTGGCACAGCGATCCCCTGGACACGATCGGTAACTGGCCAGCTAGCTGCTATAACTAGCAGGCTAGCAGTTAGCAGAGCTAGCTCAGATCGTGTTCCATCTATTACAGCACATAAATTGCATTGTGGGTAGATTTATGAAGATTTGGCAGATTCTTGAGTTATGTTTTTAAACTTCAAATATGCATATGTGTTTTCAAATAAATATGATCACAAACTTACTATGATATAGTTAGGGGGTATTTGAGAGACATGTGTCATCACTTTTGCAAGGTAAATTCGCTGGTGCCTACACTATACTATTCAACTGTATGGAACAACTGTATGGAACAACTGCATGGAACAACTGCATGGAAACAGACACCAGATTAAATGCCTTGTGAATTGTGCTTTACTCACTCACAATATTCTGCAACAACGTACAGTAAATATCATCTGAACATTTTAACCAACATTGATGTGGCTTTTTTTTCTTGTTTGTTTAAAAAAAAGAAAGATGTTTAACAAACATATTGGGCATGATTTACCTATAAGCGTGGGAGTCAGCATTCTAGTCTAGTCAAGGGCGGGAAAATCACTGCTACTACAGCCTGTCATCTAGCGTTGGGAATTACACCTGCCCAGAATGAATAATGATGGTTAGTTTTGTGATAACAATGCAGGCGTGTAAATATTTTTGTTTGCTGATTAAATGCGCTATGTAATTAAGCAAAATGTTAAGATTATGGGAAATTGATTTAAATAAAAACATTTAAAACTGCTTTTAAGCATTATGCTTTTCAACTGTTTTACTTTCCCCAAAGTTTTAAGATTGCTTCTTAAAACGAATTTTGAAAACAAAACCATTTTTAATGAAAAAGCCATTTTAATTGTTTATATTTAAATTAATTTCCCATAATCTTAACATTTTGCTTACTTGCTTACTTAGAGTGCGGTTCTGTGTGCTCAGTAGGTAGAGCATGGTTCTGTGGCTCAGTAGGTAGAGCGTGGTTCTGTGTGGCTCAGGAGGTAGAGCGTGGTTCTGTGTGGCTCAGTAGGTAGAGCGTGGTTCTGTGTGGCTCAGTAGGTAGATTGTGGTTCTGTGTGGCTCAGTAGGTAAAGTATGGTTCTGTGTGGCTCAGTAGGTAGAGCGTGGTTCTGTGTGGCTCAGGAGGTAGAGCGTGGTTCTGTGTGGCTCAGTAGGTAGAGTGTGGTTCTGTGTGGCTCAGTAGGTAGAGCATGGTTCTGTGTGGCTCAGTAGGTAAAGTGTGGTTCTGTGTGGCTCAGTAGGTAGAGCATGGTTCTGTGTGTCTCAGTGGGTAGGCGTGGTTCTGTGTGGCTCCAGAGGTAGAGCGTGGTTCTGTGTGGCTCAGTAGGTAGAGTGTGGTTCTGTGTGTCTCAGGAGGTAGAGCATGGTTCTGTGTGGCTCAGGAGGTAGAGCGTGGTTCTGTGTGGCTGGCTCAGTAGGTAAAGTGTGGTTCTGTGTGTCTCAGGAGGTAGAGCATGGTTCTGTGTGGCTCAGGAGGTAGGCGTGGTTCTGTGTGGCTCAGTAGGTACAGTGTGTGGTTCTGTGTGGCTCAGTAGGTAGAGCATGGTTCTGTGGCTCAGTAGGTAGAGTGTGGTTCTGTGTGTCTCAGGAGGTAGGCATGGTTCTGTGTGGCTCAGTAGGTAGAGCGTGGTTCTGTGGCTCAGTAGGTGAGTGGTTCTGTGTGTCTCAGGAGGTAGAGCATGGTTCTGTGTGGCTCAGTAGGTAGAGCGTGGTTCTGTGTGGCTCAGTAGGTAGAGTGTGGTTCTGTGTGTCTCAGTAGGTAGAGTGGTTCTGTGTGGCTCAGTAGGTAGAGCGTGGTTCTGTGTGGCTCAGTAGGTAGAGCGTGGTTCTGTGTGGCTCAGTAGGTAGAGCATGGCCTTGACAAGGCTTAGGTTGTGGGTTTCAATTCCCACTGTGACCACATATACAGAAAAATGTATGCATTCACTACTGTAAGTTGCTTTGGATAAAGCGTCTGCTAAATGGCGCATATATATATATCTCTTTTAAGAACTGACTGTCAGTGTGTGAGACACTGACAGTAAATAATATAAGAATAGTTTGTGAGAGTGTGTGATTGTGAGTGAGTGTGAGACCGACTGTGTGTGTGGGTGTGGGAGAGAAGAGGAGGGGAGAACATACACTCACACTGTGCCTGTTACATATATAGAAAATGTATTGAAATCCTGTTATTAGCAGCACATGTGATGTGCGCTGGCGCCATTAGCTGGACGAAAAAAAGACTGCATGCTGGCTTTTGCCCCAAGTTCCAAACGGCACAATTTATGCTTGTAAAAGGCCACCAAATCTCTATTTTTTATTTTATTTATTTATTTCTGTAGCACCTTCCCAGCAACACAGCACAAAGTGGGATTAAAATAAAAGACAAAAAATAGACAGAGCATAAAACAAACGAGAATATAAAATAATAGAAACTCAGGTTAAAAGGTTGTAACAGCAAGTGTGTAAAAGTATGTTTTTAAAAGGGTTTTAAAGGAGGACACTGAAACAGCTGTTCTAATATCTACCTGGAAGGCTGTTTGATAGAAAGCTCTCACCTTTAGTTTTCAGCCTAGACTCAGACAGCCAGCAGTGCCTTATCAGATGATCAGTGGCCGTCTGCTATGGTAAGGTGACAGTAGCTCAGTGATATATTCTGGTGCCGAACCATGCCTTGCTTTGTAAGTAATTAATAACATTTTTAAATCAATTCTAAAAACTCAACTGGGAGCCAGTGCAAAGAAGCCAAGATTGGGGTAAAGTGAGATCTCCTATTTGTCCTGGGTAGCAGCCTAGCCGCTGAGTTTTGCCCTAGTGGAACCGGGCCAGAGTTGGCTCAAACATGTATATAGGCAATTACAATAATCTAACCTAGAGGAAATAAAAGCATATAATTTTCTCAGTGTCTTTACCACGACAAGAATGACCTAAATAGTTCTTAGCTGGTGACAGCATGAAAGCTGAACTAACTTTTGTATGTTGGTTAAAATTGAGATGGGGTTAAAAAATCACACCATGGATTCTCGAAGTAGGCTTTACATTGAAACAAAAGCCAAGATTCAACTGGATTTGATTGGAGCCAAACTAACATTTGATTGGAGACCAGAATCAGTGCTTCAGTTAAAAGCATGAATTAACTTCTCAGCATCTGTTGAGTTAAAAGCGTCTGTACTTCTTGGGTGGACAAATGCTGTTTTGGTCACCTTGTTTATGTTTATGTAGGTTTAAAACTTAAATCAGTCTAAGAGTACATAGACTTGTTACTTCCAATTTATTCTGATAACTAACATTGAAAGTGTCCTTTTGGCTTTGGGGCAACTAATAGTATTTCTGTCTATTTAGATTTTAAGACATGTGCTAATATTGTTTAATTGCGTGAATGACTGACTAAATCAACTCAAATTGTAAATGTATTATAATAATACTAACCTACGAAATGAGCAGTATTAGTTTCCTCTCAGCAAGTACATAAAGGGTATATATGCAATTGAAATAAGTTGAGACAACTGCAACAAGTTATGTATGTTTTTACCGATGTTTGGGTCTCTTGAAATTTAATAACAAATTATCTCACCGCAATATATTAAATTTAAACCATTCAGAGATATTAGTCACCTGACATTATTAAAATGCTGTGGCCATTATTGTTAAATGCAATTATCAAAGAGAATAAAACCTGAAGCATTTTGTTTTGCAGCAACAAGAGTCTTCTCATGTCCATTAGCCATTTAGTCTACATGCATCAGTGTGTGTGCCAGTACACCTGTTTAACTGGGGTATTTCTTTAGACAAGTCGCCTCACCTTGAGCAAGACAATTCTCATTCGCCTCCTTCGAGATGGAATTACTTACACGTTCTGGAGACACCCTTACGTGCTTCACGGTGAACTCGAGAGCCAGCCTAAAGAAGTGAAATAACTAGTAACTTAATTTAATTAAGTGAATCCTTAAATAGTTACCACTATCATTAGTAAATCTGTAAAGTATCTTAATCATAACTTTATATTTCATACCAGGAACCAATTAGTTGCCTTTCTTTGTACTTCTTCCAACATCTCCTATGTCTTTCTTAGAGTGTGGTTCCTGAAAGTCTCTCTCTCTCACACACACACACACCCTCTCTCTCTCACACACACACACACACACACACACACACACACACACACACACACACACACACACACACACACACACTACAGTGGCTATCTTTTGAAACAAACTTTTAGTCACTGCCCTAGCATGAGTGAAATAGTATCCAATGCACCTGTCTTCCTGTGCTTGCGGCTTGTAGCGTTATCGCCGGCGTAGACACACAGGCTCCGGGCTGAGTAACAAGCAAGCAACAAAGTATCCGGATGGCCGTGTAGTGATGTGGTAGTAATATATCAAGTTCAAAAGGTGTATAAAAAAGCGATTCAAATGTTTCAATTAGAAAAGTGCAAACAAACAAAAGATGCGAGTGATTCAGTGTGTTTGAAAAAGCAGTGCTTCCACGCTTACTAGGACGCTCTTTCCCAACAAAAACACTTCCTTATATTGTGTCAAATATCAATATACGGGTTTTCTGTTGTAATTCTTGCAGATTTTGAGGATTGTTTGTTGCTGTTTCGGTCGTTGGGATTATTGGGATTGTGTTTTCTATTGTTGATTGTGTTTTTGCCGTTTGTCATCGGAAAGGATAAATGGATTTGCTCTTAAATTTAATAAAATGGCAATTTCTCTCTCTCTCTCTCCCTCTTAATTGTCATTAACCCTGGATGAAGCTCAGTTTGCATTTCCCTGCATTTTGTTGGTTAAAATATCTTCCTTTTCTCAGGGAAAAACTTCATCTTTAGGAGCTCATCTCTTGTGATCTCTACAGTGGAAGAAGTCCATATTCTAGAGCCCAGGACCAGAGAGGACTTCTTTAATGTGAATCTGTAATTCAAACTAAGTTAAAACAATAAGGCAACATGAGAATAGGTGAAAAATGTTGGAATTTGAAATACACTGTGTGAAGACAGTTACTAAGAATGATATGTTTAAAAGAAACAATGATACAAAGGGAAAGAAAATAACAAGTACAACAAAAATAGAAAATATTTAATTTAACGTGTGTAAGAGATGTAATGTGATTATTATGATTACCAGAGCTCTCTTCTCTCCTTCTCCTCCATCAGATTCCTGTCGCTCACTGGGCCCAAGACAGCGTGTAGGCGCCTCCGTCTGTCATATCCTGATCACCCAGAGATTCGACCGCTGGGCAGTGCTGTGCAGAGAGGGTCTGTCTGGATGTTCTTACTGGGAGGCTGAGTGGAGTGGGGGCGTTTATATACAGTCCAGATCCATAAGTATTTGGACAGTGACACAATTTTCATCATTTTGGCTCTGTGCGCCCAGCACAATGGTTGAAATGAAACAATCAAGATGTGCTTTAGAGGTATAGACTTTCAGCTTTAATTTAGGGGTTTGTCAAAAATATTGCTTATGAACCATGTAGGAATTACAGCCATTTGTATACATAGCCCCCCCAATTTTAGGGGCTCAAAAGTAATTGGACAGGCTTCTTTTAATCGTAAATTAAATTTTCATTTTTAATACTTGGTTGCAAATCCTTTGCAGTCAATGACTGCCTGAAGTCTGGAAAATAACCCATAGACATCACCAGACGCTGGGTTTCTTCCTGGTGATGCTCTGCCAGGCCTTTTACTGCCACTGTCTTCAGTTCCTGCTTGTTCTTCAGGTCAGGTGATTGGATTTGATATTGCAGAACATTCCACTTCTTTGCCTTAAAAAGTATTAAGAAAGCTTTCGCAGTATGCTTCGGTCATTGTCCATCAGCACTGTGAAGCGCCGGCCCAATGAGTTTTGAAGCATTTGGCAGATAATATAGCCCTATACACTTCAGAATTCATCCTGCTGCTTTTGTCAGCAGTCACATCATCAATAAATAGGACTAAAACATTTCAAACAATAAAAGAATCATTGAAAGTTCCAAATCAACACTCAACATAATTATCTTCCACAAAATGAATAATATAATAGGCCCTTATGAATGAAAAGAAAACGAAGTTCTGCAATTAGCCCCTCTGCTTACTGTAAACCACTTGATAATGAATAAACTGAAACCTGCACGTTGTTAACGTCATTATAGTCTTGTTTCTCCATGCCGTGAAATACACTGTCAGTGGGCGTGTTCAGGACGTTGCTTGAACAACCACCTCACTCTGCGCTGTGCTGTTGTTTAGGCGATGGGGAGATCTTGCTGGTTTTCTGTCAGCATATAGTGAAGCCTGCTCTGCTCAGCTCCATGTGGTTACCTGGCACAATAGGTCTGTTCCTGTCCAGCACAGGGCATACGTAACGTAAAACAAACAATACAAACAAAACAAACGAACGATTTCCAAATATAAGTCAAACTAGCAAATGTAAAATGCACCTATGTGTAAAAACACGCTTTTTAGATTTTTACCTCAGTTAAAGGTTAATGGCTGTGACATAGTTTTTCAGATAGCAAAGAGTTCACGCGCTCAAACTCCACCTCCTTAAACAAACACTTTCACTTTCACATCCACAGCCTTCTGGAATAACGCGTTAACAAGCACAGACACCATTTTATGGGGTGGATTGAGAACTTCTACACACCTCGATTCCTGGAACAGAGCAGAAACAGGTATGTTGGAGAACACACACACACACACACACACACACACACACACACACACACACACACACACACACAAACACAAACACACACACACACACACACTCTCTCTCTCTCTAAGCAGTAACATACAGTTACATCAGTGGTAGTTATAGTTCAGCAACAATACTTAGCGAATTGGCACAGTGGACCTTAGAACAACACACCT
Source organism: Aldrovandia affinis (assembly GCA_029706075.1). NCBI lineage: Eukaryota > Metazoa > Chordata > Actinopteri > Notacanthiformes > Halosauridae > Aldrovandia > Aldrovandia affinis. The sequence continues at coordinate 711,228 of JAINUG010000229.1, forward strand.
GGACACTTATAATGCAAAAGTGTTGATGTTATATCTGTGTGGAATCTTACAAAGGTTCCCTTGCCTTGAAACAAAGATCTAAACAGCCTGGGTGCTCTACTGCCAAAAGGACTCGTGACTTTGTCCCGTAGTCCCAGGAGTGGGGTAGGGAAGGCAGAGGCAGAGGCGTAGCGTGGTATGGTGCGTCGCACCAGGCGCAAGATTTTGAGGGGCGCAAAATTTAAGAAAACGTTAAAAACAAAACCTTTTTTGCACCGTGGGACCGGTTCCGGAGGGGCGCAATTATTTCCTCGCGCACCCCCGTGCAGGTGTCTCGAGGGGCGCAATTATTTCGTCCGCGAAATACATAAACTGGTCTCAGCTTTTTCGCGTAGCACCCCCCGTCGACAGAAAATGGGGCGCCGTTTACGTGGCTCGCACCGGGTGCTGGCAACCCACGCTACGCCATCGGGCAGAGGCACTTATATAAACATGAAATACATCACCTAATGTTTCAGAATATGGGCATGGTATGGCGTGGATATGAACAAAGGAATATTGAAACTGCGTGTTTTAATCCCCAGCCCTGGCGCACTTTAGCACAACGTCTGAACAATAGAAACGTGTATATTTCTCTCTGATCTGTTCTGTTGGTGATGTTCCCCTCGTGTTAAGCGGTGTGAGAGTCATTTCCCTTTCTAAACTGC